>VUYV01000425.1:117732-138452 GCA_008711295.1 Anarhynchus alexandrinus | reverse complement strand
AAAAAAATAAAATGTCAAAATCTGAAAGTCTGCAAAACAGCTGGAAGGGCTCTTCCTTCTCCAGCCAGAGCCCGGCGATTCGGATTTGCTGGGTACGCAGGACTTCTCAGCTATTCTTTCCGGCAGCCANAAAAAAAAAAAAATGTCAAAATCTGAAAGTCTGCAAAACAGCTGGAAGGGCTCTTCCTTCTCCAGCCAGAGCCCGGCGATTCGGATTTGCTGGGTACGCAGGACTTCTCAGCTATTCTTTTTGATCCGGCAGCCAGGAGAGGGAGCTCGGCATCCTAGTCCCAGACTCCACTCACCAAACATCGCTGAAGACAATGTTGATGATTCTTTTGTTCAACAAATAAAAGAAGTGGCCCACGAGGGAGTCGTGTTGGCAGCTGCTTTATAAGGGCTTCGGGGAATTGCGGAAAATCAATGCTTGCCAAAGGCAAAATGGACAGTGCCGGTGGAAGAAAACAGAAGTAACTATCAGGCTTCTGAGAGATTATTGCACGCAGAGGACCTGATCTTGGAAAACTGGGGTGTCTTCAGCCCCCACAGCCATCAGCGGGAGCATCGAGCGCTCGGTATCTGTCAGCACCGGGAGCAGTAGAAAAGCATGAGGTTGAACTTGGGACATTGGGCGTTTGTCACCAAACCCCAGAGGAAAGTCCTCTTAGTAAAAATTCTGGGTTCCCTTCCCAGAGCATCGGGGACTTTTGCAGTTCGCTCATCAGGAGCGGTAGGATATTCAGTGATTTTTATATTTCAGTGTTTAAGCATGGGGACAGTCACCTAGCTGCAGGTGTCAGAAAGAGAACGTTCAAAGCATCAGAATGGAGATGGATTCCCAAATGTACCGAACATCGGTGGAAAGAAGGCACTTTAAAATGGATAATCATTCAGTGCCAGCCTGCCACCGAGGCCAGGAATTCAGTAAGATTTGAAGGGAGACATTTGTATAGATAAAAGGAGTTCCGTACTCCGAGCACAAAACTTTGAGTTTAATGATGTCAGTTTAACCAGTTCGGATTAGCAGTGCTGTGATTCCTGGATTTACTGGAATTCTTATTTCTTCATTTCCTTTTGGTGTTCAAGATCCTTGGAAGAGCAAATTGTGGACCTGGCTTGGCCAACCTGTTGACGAGTTAAAGATACCACCTCGGGGATCTTAGAGGTGCTCCTCAATGGTCTTTCTGAAGGCCCCATAAACCCATAACAGGCCGGTTTCAATCCATGTAGTGCTGTTGTGGTCCCCCAATCCAGAGATGCTGACTCACCAGCAGCTGCTGGTCTTGAGGATAACCTTTCATAATGCAGGGTTTTTTTTTTTTCTATTGCTCTTGTAAATAATTGTATTTTTATTTGTGCATCTTCTCTCTCATACTCAGTGCAACGCCTCTGCCAGACGACTTGCAGCTGTAGGCACAGTGAAGGAAATGCTGCACGTTCAGGAGGCCGAGAGGAAGGGTACGACTTGCTGGTGATGGACTCGTTCATGGACCGTGGCCCATCAGCCGTTCCCAGAGCTGCTGTAACCACACAGCACAGACTGATCCATGCCCCAAATATCGCCCATCTACTGCACAACCGGACTTTTAGAGAGTGCTGCACGGTGTATTTCAGACACAAAGACTGTAGTCGTTAGCTTCGAGGCACAAGACTGCCCAGCCTTTTTTGCTCACCCCAACTGCCGTGGGCTCACTGGGGTCAGTGGTGCCACGTATCATCTAACGACCATCAAAGCTGATGAGTTTTTCTCTGTTTGCTTCCAAATCCCGTTTGGATGAGGACGGTGCCTGGGAGGAAACCGCAGCCAGCCTTATCCTGACAGATACATTTTCCCTTGGGCTAGAGTGAAAAAAAAAGTTATTTTGAGAGTGCCAGATGGGCTACGGAGACATCTTAACAATACCTGCCATTAAAATATCTAGCTCTATTACATGATTGCTGGCACACAGCAGGCTGAAACCTGCACCTAAGCTGCAGATCCCTGCAAGGTCAAGCACTGCCTAAGCTCATAGTGATAATAAAGGCTGTGGGCCTTGGTCATGGAGAGAGTCAGCGCTTGCGAGAGCTCCCGTTTTGGCTGGTGACTGGAAGTCTCGGGTCTGTTTTTAACAGAGCCGGTCCCTTTTTTCTCTGTAAATACTCTGTACAGAGTGAGAACGTGTCCCGTTAACCTCCCAGGAGCAAAACCCAGGGTATCACTCTCCCACCCAGCTCCTGGTAAATGCTGGTTGGCTCAGCTGGCGTTCCTCCATCAGTGTCGTCATTTAAAATGGCACTTCAGCCATTCCTGAGAGCATTTCCTGCCCTTATTCAGGGTGTTCCTCTACCTGTATGGATCTCACTGACACGAAAAATGAACATCTTTTTTGAGGATCACCTCCACCTGCTGCCCCATCTCGGAGACGCAATGCCTTGAAGACCAAGCAGCCAGACATCTACTACTTACCAGCAACCCACCTGAGGGTTTGCTCATCCCCCTCTCACTGAGTTTATACAGCAAAACCACCACATTTTGTGATTTAACTGCAGCTCTTCCTTCGGGTGGTCCCTGCTGCCGAAGGGGTGGTTTAGCCCTTAAAGGTTGCTCAGTGCTGTGACATCCAATTGGGCTTATAAGGCGATTTCTTCCCTGGAACCCTCCAAGCCATCAAAAGATGGAGCCTCTTCACTGACATCCTTCTGTAAGACTGCTGTCTTCCATGAGGCTTTTGCATTCAGGATCAGTAAAGTGAATAAAGGAGTCACGTACACATAACTTTTAAAGTATGAGGCTCAGGGAGGATGGACCTTCTGGTTCCTAACAGTATGTGTTGCACATTTCTGAACTGCAAACATTGGTGACTAACGCGTAATCACCTCTTGTTCACCGGCTTTCACCTCTTTTTCTGTGCTTGAGGAACGTCCCTAGCAGGTGAGCAATTTCCTTGTTCGCCACTTGAACTCAGTCTCATTAGCAGGTCTTCGGCTCCGTCATGAATATTCAAAATTGGAGCTCATTTGCAATTGGTCGGCTATGTCGTCACATGGCGCATCTCCGTCTCCTGATTGGAAGGGTGCCCGTGCCGCCCGTTCAAATAGAAAGTATGTTTTCTGGGACTGTTCACACGTTGACTTTCAAATCTGTTTCCCACAAACATTTGTCCTCGAAACCCAATTGCTTCGACGGCTGAAGAAAGCAGACATGAAAGAAACCATGGCCATTTATAATTGAAAGGGAAAGTCCTTAGCTTTGTTGAACATCCTAGCGGAGGTGCCAATTAGAGACTGCCGGATCCTGGATGGAGACACCTGCCTGTCCCTCCCCAGCTCGCTTCGGGCAGGAGAGCAGCGGGCGTTTGCGGGCACTGCCAGGTTGGGGCAGGATTAGACCTACAGCCTGGAAGCAAAAGTTGCATGAGTCCAGCTCCCCTGTCCTGAAGCCAGCCAGGCCCCAGAACTTTTAGAAACTGAAAGGCTGAATGAAAACATCAAATACCGAGACAGTTTGCAGGAATATCAACCAGAGGAAAGAAAAAAAAANACCAAAAAAGTTTGCAGAAAAAAAAACCAAAAAAAAAAAAAAAAAAAGAAAGAAAAAAAAAAACCAACAAAAAACCCAACGGTACCAATACCATCACTGGGCACAGACAGATCCAGATTTTGTAGCTTCCAGACAAAGTCAGCAGCAACCGTCAGAATCTGTGTTTCAAGTCCGACCTTCTGCTTTTATCTATATTTTAAACCCCACACAAGGTATACAAGGCGAATGTTGCTGTTACAGTCAGAAAAGCCTAAATAATGGATGAAGAACAGAGGCTGCAAAGGGGGGTGGGGGGGTAAGAAAAAAAGAGAAAAAGGAAAAAAAAAAAGGAGGAAGAGAAAAGCTTGAGGAAAAGAAAAAAAAAAAGGCAAGAGAAAAAGAAAGGCAGGAGCCCTCCAAAATCAGCAGAGGCTGACACCGTCTGTGGAAGCATTTTTTCTTCCATTGCGGTTGTGAAGCACATAGAGAATTGATCAGGGGCTCTTGCTCAGAGTTGCCATTTGCTACTCTCCAACCAGAGCTTCTGTGCTGTCTTTGCCCATGTTCTGAGCTCCTCTTCCAGAGGGCGCACGGATGTTGTCCGTAGGAAGGAGCTGGGAGAGGTCTGAAGCTGGGCATGGTAAGAGAAGAAGGTGTCCCTGGTGGATAGGGCTGTGTTTGACTCAGAGGTGCTAAAATATTACCAGGATTGGGCCCTCTTGCACTGAGGTGGGGGGCTGAGGGATGGGGATGGGGAACTGGCCAGGCCCTCACCCTCTCCCAGGCAAGGGAGAAGACAGGAACCCTTCTTTCACAGTGGTCTGAGGATGCTCTTTGCCTTGCCTTCCCCAATTATCCCTATCTTTTGAGGTTGGTGGTTAAGAGGGATAAACCAGAACTTCAGACGCTGGACCAGGAGCATCTCTGTGATGAGAAGTGGCGACAGAGCTTATTCAACGGACTTGGACACAGCTGGCACATCCACAGACCTCCTCCTGCACCGGCCACCTCTGGGGCAGCCTCCATGGCCGTGCTTTTCTTCCTGACACCACATCCTCAACCCCCAGTTGGGCTCAGGCTCAGTGGTCAAAACAGGTCACAGTGGTGTAGACGTGCTGAAGACACATCTCTGGGGGAACCCGTTACCCCCCCCCCACCGGCCCTGAGCTGCAGTGAGGACAGAAGGGGGATAGCAGGGTGATTTCAGGGGGCTGCTTCCACCCCAAAACTGCCTGGGACCAGCAAGTACCTTGATTTGGGACACTGCGCAGTAACTAAACGAAGCAGCTCCAATCCCCCATGCCCAGCTCTCTTCCCCTGGCATTATACTCCTGAAGATCTCCCTTTACTCACAGGAAGGTTTCAGAGCTGATGAAGAAAGGCCATCAGGGAAAATCGCTCTCTAATGAGGATTTTAGCGGCGGGAGCCACGAAGGCAGAAGATCTTTGTATGGAAATGCTTGCGGGATTCTGTATTACTTCCACAAGAAGTGAAGAAGGAGGCAGTGACGGCGCTTTCGCGGTGGGACTTGGCGCACGGGGGAGGTGTTTGCTTTTGGCGGCGCTGAGCTTCACCGGGATCCCTCCGAGGGCAATTAGCGTCTATCGCCGTGATAACCTACAGCAGAATTCAGACACACCCCCCCCCGAACGGGAGAGTTTTTTAACTGAGATAAATACTCGGAGCGGCTTGCAGGAGGCCCCCTTCCTCCCGCCCCGGCCCTCGGAGGGCGGCTGGCTCCAGCCCGCGGGAGCCAAGAGCCTTACGAAGCAGAACGAAGCCATCAAGGCTTGGCGCGGAGGCAGGCTGCCTTTCCGCTCCCCGCAAAGTGCACCGTCACCCGTTCATCACTCCCTCCCGCTTTGTTTGAAGTGGATTCTCGTATCCTCCGTGTCTGCGCTGGCTTTGCAGGTGCCGGCGGTTTTTGAGGAGCCTTGCTGGAGCGGAGGGCTGCGTTGGGAGCAGAAAGCAGCTCCCGGACAATCAGCCCGAGTCCTCTCTCCTCCTCCCACCCGCCTTGGCAAAGATGCCCGCGAGCAGGTTTTTATCAAATCCTCTGTGCTGGTGGTCATGGTTATAACATACCACTGATGCCCAACTCCAGCCTCGTCCAGCAAAAAGAGTGCGATGCGCTGTGATCTGTCCCCGGCCACCAAACATGTCTGTGTCCTCTGCGCTTCGAAAAAGGCAGACAAGCAGCTTTCCTTCCCCCCGTGCTCCCGGCAGGGTGACCTCCCCTCTCCCCCTGCCCTCGCCAAGCCACAGCCCCCAGGTCACAGGCGGCGAGTCAGAGCTTGGCACCATCATAGAATAACAGAGTCCCAGACTGGTGAGGGTTGGAAGGGCCCTCTGGAGCTCCCCCAGTGCCACCCCCTGCCAGAGCAGGGGCACCTCCAGCAGTGGCACAGGACGGCGTCCGGGCGGGTTTGGAATGGCTCCAGAGGGGGAGACTCCCCCACCTCTCTGGGCAGCCTCTGACAGTGCTCTGCCACCCGCACAGGAGAGAAGGCCCTCCTCAGGTTCAGATGGATCTTCCTATGGTCACGTTTGTGCCCGTTCCCTCTTGTCCTGTCACTNGGACCCTCTCCAGCAGTTCCCTGTCCTTCTTGACCTGGGGAGCCCAGAACTGGACACAGTGCTCCAGATGTGGCCTCCCCAGGGCAGAGCAGAGGGGGAGGATGACCTCCCTCGCCCTGCTGGCCACACTCTGCTTGATGCCCCCCAGGATGCCATTGGCCTTCTTGGCCACCAGGGCACGTTGCTGCTTCATGGGCATCCTGTTGTCCCCCAGGACTCCCAGGTCCCTTTCCCCAAGTGATGCCACCACATTGCCTGCTCTCCTTGGCGAGGGGCAGTTCCAGCCCCAATGATGATGGAGCTGGAGCTCAGCAGACCCCGGCAGCCCCTTGCCCCACCACTGGCTGCAAACAAGGCAGGTGGGTAAACACCAGCAGTGGAGGAGATGTTCTTGCATTGTCTCAGGGAGTACTGCAATGGACCTGCTGAAATGGGCAAGAGCTGAACTGGAGATGGAAGGGAGGGAGGGAGGGAAAGGGGGAAAAAAAGTCTGAAGCAGAGCTAAACAGAGGTTTTCACAGGGGTGGCCTGAAGACATCTGCTAGGGTCAGGTAGATAAAGGTGCTAACGCCAAAGGGTCACCATTCTGCAACTGGAGTATTTATATGCGTGTCTTTGAGAGACTGTCTTTGCACCATGAGGCTACTCNAGGGTCAGGTAGATAAAGGTGCTAACGCCAAAGGGTCACCATTCTGCAACTGGAGTATTCATATTTACGGCCTGTCTCTGAGAGACTGTCTTTGCACCATGAGGCTCCTTGAGACGAAAACATTCTGCCGCACACAAGGGAGTTTGTCTTGCAGCAAGTGTATGAAGGCTGATGTGACAAAGGCAGCAGAGATGATCTAGAGAGGCTCTTGCCTGAGAATAACCAGTCTCATGACTCCTTCAACACTGAGACCTCACCACGGGGACTCCCCCTGCCCACGCTTCTGGGGGTTGTTATTCCCAGAAACTTGGGTGCTCAGGCAGTTGAGTCCTCAAACGTATTGGACACTTTAACCAGCTGGCCCTGGGCGTTGCGAGGCAGGCTGCTGATGATGACCAGGCACACCTCCTACAGGGATTTTCTGCAGTCAGTAGCTGCGGTGAGAGTTGATGCTTTGGGTGCGACTACTCTAGCAACAGCAGAAGAGGTGATAACTCGTTTAGGTTTGCTCCTACTAATGTCTGCAATTTCATATATTTTGTAAACCAGAGATATCTGGGGTCAGCTGTCTGATTGCTGATGGCGCCAGTGTCAAATGGCACAACAAGAAGTGGGGAAGGTGGGCATGTGGGCATTGGTGTGGGACAGGGACACCAGCAGACACTGTAGTGGCCCCATGGGCAAGTTCATCACACTGCCTGATCTGTGCTCTGTATCTCTTGCAAACGTTCTCACCTGCACAGAGGAGGCCCCATCTCACGGTGCGGTCCCAAACCTTCACTAATCAAGGGCTTTTCTTGGCAGTAGATGGAGCAGGGAAACAGCAAGGTTGGCAAAAACTGTAGGCATGAAAGTTGGTCTGGCAGGACATTGATCCATCAGTCAAGGGAGAGAGAGGTTCCCTCATTCATGAGAAGTACAGCAAGCCATGTCGATACAATACATTAGTAATAAATGGTGGGAGAATGGGAAGAAACAGCACAGCCGAAGGGGATACTCAGGTAAGAGTTCAAAATGCCTCTTCTGTCAGAGCTGTGTCAATCAGCTTCTTTAACAAGGCTCCAAAAAAAAGTCTGTCTAGAGCATCTGAAAATCACCGCGGATTGCTGTAGCCATCACAGCAAGTGCCGTACAGGTGGGGGGTTATTTCTGCGCCACCAGCCAGATTCGGTCCTGTGGTAACACCACGTCTTGCTGGGGACCCCCAAGCACAAACACAGACAAGTCTACACTGCCAGACCTGGATGTGGCGGGGCAGCAGCGCTGGCCTTCGGAAGGTCTCACCTCCAGGGTCAAGAGATGACACTCCTGTACTACCTCGCAGTGGGCTTGAGATGCTCCAAGGCATGAAACAATCGGAGGAGTGTGAGACTGACCCATCAAAAGAGGCTCCTTTAGGGTTCTTCTAACCCCACTTTATCCCCTTCCCTGCTGGGAACGTGGCATGCTTTATGGTATTAGTTTCTTCTCCATGGAAAACCCATGGCAAAGGATTGGTGACTTTGGGAACTCCACGGGGTGTAACCTGCCACAGGAGAAGGCCGAGGCTTTCAGCCTGGCAAAATGACACGCACAAGGAAGGCTGCCGTGCTGGGAGCAGCTACAGGAAGAAATGGTCTTCTGTGGTGTTCCCTGAGGGATCCAAGAAACAATCCTCTCTCCTTCTCAATGACTGGACTCCATCCCCTCATAAAGCTGTGCCAGCCCACCATGGATCTAATCAGAACAAGTCCCTCATAGGAAGACAGAAGTTCATGTCTTGCTTTCAAACTCCTTTCCAGCTTCCCTGTGTGCCAGTTCATCTCTCTGCACAGGGGAGAGGTCACAACCAGACCCTGAAAATTAACATTGCTTCCTCGTGTCAGCAGGGTGAAGGATGCTCCCAGAACTGGACTCCACAGAGCCAGACACAGTGGACTTGGGCATCACCTCCAAAAGCACAAAACAGGAGAGAAGCAAGAGAGGTGGTGGCTTGAGTTGCATCTCAGGGGTGGGAAAAGGAGGGATGATTCCTATCTGCTGTGGAAGACCTGAAAGCAGAGAGCGAGTCAGCCAGTCCATGTCTTTCCAGACTGGGGCTCTCCTAAGGCCCAATTTTGCTGAGGAGCCACCGCAGCAGCCCATCTCTCCCATTCTCACACACGCACAGAGCAGAGGGCGTTAACATTTGATGCTAAATGACATGATTTTTTTCGGATGAGATGAAGGAAATTCAAGGCTTGGCATACACTTGGTGTGTACAGTCAGGAGGTCAAGCTGGGCAGGGACGCGTTGTTTTGAGGATGTGAGGTTTGAATGGCAAAGGGCTTGTGAGTGAAAGGGACTTATTTAGGTTAAACTACTGTTCAGCAATACCCAAAGCAAGAAAACCCTTTAATTTCCAGGCACTAGAAGCTTCCCTCCTCCCTCCCACTCTCAGGGTCAGAGCTATGGTACCGGAGAAGCCTAATTTGATTTCAGAGTCAACCTTCTCCCAAACTGAGCTACAAGAACCATCCTCATCTGCATCATAGCCCGTGGCCACTCAGAGCCACCCACAAAGTACTCACACCTCGCACAGATATGTTCCTCGGCACCACGTGATGTCAAAGAAGCTCTCAGGGTTGTTCTTCTCATCAGATGAGTTAGTGCTCAGCTGTGGAGAGAAGATGAGGGATGCAGGGAATTTGGGGCAGCTACCAGAGGGTCTCCTCTGACCCTCACATGGCTGCACAAGTACTGAACATACAGCAGGACCAGAGGACAAACAGGGGGAAAACAAAATCCCATGAAGGTGCTCAACATGGAGGGGCTGTGGGGCTGAGATAAGTTCTTGCAGTGCAGGTGGTTGCCCACTGGAGGCTTTAGGATAGCTTAAAGACAAACCTAGATAAGGTGCTCTCTCTTAGGGCAAATAGGCCACTCTGAAAACATGGAGGTATCTGCAGAAGTAAAGCCCACCATGGGGTTCCCTGGTTTTATGAGCAGCCCCACAGGCTGTCCAGTGAGCAAAAGAAGCGCTCGTGCACGGCCCGGCATGCAGGGGGGATCGATGCACGGTGCATTCACCCACCCACCTGAGAGGGCTTTGTGGCTTGGCCCCCTTCCAGGCAGGGAGCCAGAACGTCATGGTCTCACCCATCAGTGAGCACACAGAGCAAAACACCCTTAACAAACGCACGGAGCTACAGGCCCTGCAAGCAGCTCCTTAACCGTTCGCTGGGAAGCACTTCATCAGGTGAGAGTAAAATCCAGTGCATCTCCCAAGGGATTTAAGCATGTAAATCATAGAATGATCAGAGAATCATAGAACGGTTTAGGTTGGAAGGGACCTTAAAGGTCATCTACTTCCACCCCCCTGCCCTGGGCAGGGACACCTCCCACCAGCCCAGGTTGCTCCAAGCCCCGTCCAACCTGGCCTTGAACACCTCCAGGGATGGGGCAGCCACAGCTTCTCTGGGCAACCTGCGCCAGGGGCTCACCACCCTCAGAGTGAGAAATTTCTTCCTAATATCTCATCTAAATCTCCCCTCTTCCAGTNCGTCCTGTCACTCCATGCCCTTGGAAAAAGTCCCCCCCCCCCAGCTCTCCTGGAGCCCCTTTAGGGACTGGAAGGCTGCAATAAGGTCTCCCCAGAGCCTTTTCTTCTCCAGGCTGAACGCCCCCAACTGTCTCAGCTTGTCCTTACAGGAGAGGTGCTTCAGCCCTCACAGCATCTTCATGGCCTCCTCTGGACCCACTCCAACAGATCCATGTCCTTCTGATGTTGAGGGCCCCAGTGCTGCATCTAATATACCAGGTGGGGTCTCACAAGAGATCATCATCTTCACCTGCCCATGAATGAGAAAGAGGAGAGAGCCTGGGGGCGAATTGACCCATCTACGAAGCCTGCAAAGGGCTGGTGAAGTCAGGAGTCACTGAGGGAATGATGCAACATGTCCTGCCAAGCTGTAGCCCCAGTAAGAACCCCAAAAATGAAGTGAAGGCAAAGGTGGAAGCAGGGGAGCTGGCCTCAAGTCCCTGCTTAGGTTCAAGTTCCCCATGCCACTTTGGTGTGGAGCATCCCATTAAACACTTAAGTGCTACAATACCTCAGTCTGAGGTCTCTGGTTCTCAGACAGACCCCAAATGTGTGTTGGGCTCCTGAGTCTGTGCAGTGGTTCAGGCGCTTGAGAAGGGTGTCCTGGCAAGGTGGCAGGATGAGACACGGTGGAGAAGAAACCCCACCCCAGGGTGGTTTATGAACCCCACCTCCAGCAGAGCATCAGTCAGGGATTCTGCTGAGCCTGCCCAGCTAGGACTTCTTACGGGATACATACTGACTAATATTATCTGTCTCAGGGGCTACCCAAAGGGCAGCTCTGGTCCCCAAAACTGTTGGTGTGAGGGCTGTGCAGGGCCTGAGGGACGAGGGGCAGCAGGGCCAGGGCGTGAGTGCTGCTGGGGAGGCAGTCTGGATGGTTCGCAAGGGGATGAAAGCTGGGGCAGGGAGCGTGGAGAGGCTTGTGGGGACCTGGCTTCTGACTGGGTGGGATGCCTTCCCTTGGAGCTGTGTAGAGAGTGCTGGTCAAGAAGAACCATAGAATTATAGAATGGTTTGGGTTGGAAGGGACCTTGAAGATCATTTCATTCCAAACCCCCTGCCCTGGGCAGGGACACCTCCCACCAGCCCAGGTTGCTCCAAGCCCCGTCCAACCTGGCCTTGAACACCTCCAGGGATGGGGCAGCCACAGCTTCTCTGGGCAACCTGCGCCAGGGGCTCACCACCCTCACAATCAAGAATTTCTTCCTAATATCTGATCTAAATATCCCCTCTTCCAGTTTGAATCCAAGAAGAGTTGCCCTGGCAGAGCTGGCTGATGCTCAGACCTGCCCAGCCTGCCATCTCCTGCTCCATGCGAGTCACCGTGCAGGAAGGTCCAGGGTTGTCTGGGGGTGCGGGGTGTGAAGTTCTTCCTTCTGGGAAAGGAAGGCTGCAGAGGAAGGACAGTCAGACACCCAGAACCTCTCCAGGGGTCTCCTCCGCCCTGCTCAGAAATAGGGCCAAGCCATATTTAAAGAGAGCAGGCACCGAAGTCAAACCTATGTAAGAGCGACCACCTCTGAGTGCAGGGTCTGCTCCCTGAGTGCTGGTTTTGATCACAGGTCTGGTTTCCCTGTTCGCTGCAATTTTCTTACAGTCAAAATAAAGTCCCCTCTGGGGGCTCGGAAAGTCCCCTCTGGTAGCTCTGTAAGTCCCCTGTGAGCTGCTCGACACCAGGGCATCCCCCTGCGGGGGGGTGAGAGGAGGTCACATCTTGGCCACTCTCGCTTCTGAAGGACTCCAAACCACTTGAGGATTTTAATGAACAAAAGAATGAGTTAAGCAGCTTCTCAGGGCTGGTGGGAGCGTCATCTATCCCCACCTCTGCGCAAGAACCCCTGCGTGCATCCGAGCCCCGCAGGGCCAAGCAGAGCAAGTGCCCGCTCCCTAGCTTGGCAGAGGTGGCCCTGGGGAGATGGATGGAGGACCGATGTCCCAAGAAGGGCAGGACAAGCGGCCTGGAGGCCGGATGCCTCCAGCAAGCAAGGGCAGCAGGGGTGTCCCCGCTGGGGTGACTCGGCTCGCCGCATCTGCAGGGTGTAGGAGCAGCCGGAGCTCAGGCTGCCAGACCAGTCCATGTAGGAGACCGAGGCCAACTGGCTTGACCGTGCAAAGGCACTGCAAGGTCCCGTGGGAGCACCGTGCCCCCCAGCAGCATCCCCAGGCAGGCTGAGGCAGGGCTGCGTGGCCGTGCGGTGCGTGCGCGGGGCAAACCCACGCTCGGGAGGCAGCACAGCCGGGGCTCCGGGCGCTCTGCAGACTCAAGGAGACCCTGCAGACCCGGCTTTGAAGTCTCCTCGGTAAACACTTCGCCTAGAGTTTTACTGTTGGAAACAACGTGGCCGAGCGATCGAACCGATCTCCACACTCCCACGATTTCAATAATTGGAGGCCGTCGGCAGAGGCCACAACTCCTAAGCTTTAATTGAACCTTTGCTCTCAGCGAGGCCGAAGAGGAAGGCCCTACAGAGGGAGCTTTAAGGTTTCCTTGATTTAACCAAAATGTCCTGCAGCCCATTTAACAGCACATTATGAAGTTTTATCATAAATAATTAACACTGAACTACAGTTGACATCACGAAGCATGTGGCTGGCTCAGTTGGTGTCTTACGACAGCCCGTCCTTCACGGGTAGGATGCGCAGCCATGGCGGCAAACGTCAGCCGCTTCCCCCGGCACGAGGAGCGCTGAGCGCAGCTGCTTCTGGCGCAGAGCACGGCAGCTGCCTAATGGCGCTCTTCCAGGCGAGGAGCAAAGGAAAACACCACGTCTAAACCGGATCGCGGGGTCGATTTGGGGTGGCGGACCCAACAGTCTTTTGGTCAGAACAAAACAGTCTTTTGGAGAACAGTCTGTTTCCAGTGGTGCCCAGTGACAGGACAAGAGGGAACGGGCACAAACGTGACCATAGGAAGTTCCATCTGACCCTGAGGAGGGCCTTCTCTCCTGTGCGGGTGGCAGAGCACTGGCACAGGCTGCCCAGAGAGGTGGGGGAGTCTCCCCCTCTGGAGCCATTCCAAACCCGCCTGGACGCCGTCCTGTGCCACTGCTGGAGGTGCCCCTGCTCTGGCAGGGGGTGGCACTGGGGGAGCTCCAGAGGGCCCTTCCAGCCCTCACCACTCTGGGGTTCTGTGATGGTCAAGAGCTTTTGACCGGGACTTGAGGGTTGGTACGTCACGGGGACAGGTCCATAACTGGGCCTGAGTCCCTTCCCTCCTCTGGGCTGGTGCAGCACCGTGCGTGTTGTTTCGATGGGACACCAGCTCTCGGGTGAAAGGCAAGCCTTTGCTCATCACTTGCCGTCACTAACGGCTTCTGGCAACTTCTGCAAGAAGCCAAGGCAGGAGGTCCGTGCCCAGGGACCCTGCGCACTCGCTGCTCCCCGGGGCCAGGCAGCGCTGTGCTCCAGAGGTGGCTGCTCATCCCAGCGACAGGCAGAAGAACTCCTGGAGACTTGGCTTTCGGCAATGTCAGTACCGCCTGGAATGACCACCTAGATATCAAGGTATCCAAGAACAAAATCTGACCCAGTGCTCAAATTTTTCCGAGGGAAACCTACACCTCATGAGCCGGTATCGTCAATAGACTGACCACTTTTTAATCCCCTGTCTCACGGCAGAGCTGGGCTCCTCCACGAGACGTGGGGAATACAACTCAGCATCTCCATCAGCGTGCCCACCACCTCCCCCTTCTCCCCCCCTTACCCTCCCCTCCCCCGGGCTGGTTCGCACCCCTCAGGGACGCGTCCCTGTCTGTCCACCTGCCTTTACACCAGCGGAGATGGCAGCACAAAGGTAACGAGCAGAGGGGCTGCACTTGGAATTAGCCGCNCGAGACGTGGGGAATACAACTCAGCATCTCCATCAGCGTGCCCACCACCTCCCCCTTCTCCCCCCCTTACCCCCTCCTCCCCGGGCTGGTTCGCACCCCTCGGGGACGCGTCCCTGTCTGTCCACCTGCCTTTACACCAGCGGAGATGGCAGCACAAAGGTAACGAGCAGAGGGGCTGCACTTGGGGACGAATTAGCCGCGGCTGGAGAAGTGACCCGGTGTCCTGCTGATGCGGCCGGCTGTCCCGCGCAGCTGTCGGGGGCTGCGAACAGTTGTAGAGCAGAAGATTCCCATGGTTTTGGCTGCAGAGTGCATCGAGAGCAAATCCATCCCCCCCACACGCCCCCCTCCAACCCCCTCCTTAAGCTGCGCCTTTTTAATAAAGACATTCGGGCAGCGCCGCTTGAAAAGCTCGCTTAGATCTGAACCGAGCAGCACAGCTAGGGGAAGAAAAAATCCATGCGAGAACCCGGAGGTAGTCAGCGCTCCCAGATGCTGGCTGCGGGAGAGAGGCACCGGGCTAAAACGGTACATGAGAGGCGCTGAGCGGAGCAGCCCGCGAGGGAGACACCCGGGCAAAGAGAATTGAAGCATCTCCGGGAAGAGCCATCAGAAGCCATTAGCCCCCTTCACGGGAGGCTGCGCTGCCTGCCCGGCTCCCAGCGGGGTGGTTTGGGTCTCTAATGGGAGACGCCGGAGCCTGGGACTCCCTCGGTGCCTCTCTGCTGGCGGTTCGGTCCCGGTTTGGCTGCCCGAGCAGACCAGCTTAGCTCCTGCTGCTGGAGGTGGGAGAGCAGAGCAGAGGGCAGGCAGGTCCAGCGCCTCCCGCGCGGGGAGATGCGAGCGGGTCTGCACCGAAGGGTCCTTCTGAAGGAGCAAATGGGCCTCCCGGCAGGAGAAGGGGAACTGCCGGACCTGTTGGAGCGGGGCCAGAGGAGGCCCCGGAGATGCTGCGAGGGCTGGAGCCCCTCTGCTGGGAGGACAGGCTGGGAGAGTTGGGGGGGTTCAGCCTGGAGAAGAGAAGGCTCCGGGGAGACCTCAGAGCCCCTTCCAGTGCCTAAAGGGGCTCCAGGAGAGCTGGGGAGGGACTCTGGATCAGGGAGGGGAGCGATGGGATGAGGGGGAACGGTTTGACACTGAAAGAGGGGAAATTTAGAGAAATTTAGACTAGATATTAGGAAGAAATTTTTTATGCTGAAGGTGCTGAAACATTGGAATAAGTTGCTCAGAGAGGCGGTGGATGCCCCATCCCTGGAACCATTCCAGGCCAGGTTGGACGGGGCTCTGAGCAACCTACTCTAGTTGAAGATGTCCCAGCTGATGGCAGGGGGGTTGGACTAGACGCCCTTCCATCCCAAACTATTCTATGATTCAATGATTCTCTGACCTCCCCCCCCGATGCGAGTGTGCCCCACACCAGGACACTCAGTGGGTTTGGGAGGGAAACCCCCCTCCCTGCTTGGCTCAGCCGGCACAGACTGTGACACGACAGGAGCTGTGCTCAGCCTGGGACCTGCTGCCACCATCTCCCGTGGGATGGGCTGGCCAAGAGCCCTGGTGGTAGAGCAGGAGGGCTGGACCACACGTGAGAGGGCAGACGGAGAGGACGGAGAAGAGGAAAGAAGAGCAGGAGAGACGATGGAGGGGGTGGAGGGAGAAGATGAAGGTGGAAGAAGAAAGTCAAAAGTCAGGTATGACAGGGAACAGACTCACTCCTGGTGTGACTTAGTGAGGAAAGGGGCCTCCAAAATGGTATTAACTGATTTTGGTGACTGCATGGTGGCAACACTCCTGCCCTGAACTTCCACGACCACCAGCGGGACCCCAACCCAGCCCTACATTCACGTTTTAGTGTCAGCAGCGCACGGCTAAAAATGGGACAACGTCATTCCCAGGCTGAGGATCCTGCACGGTGATCTCCCTGGGGACCCCAAGGTACGTAGTGCAAATACCGATAAACAACAGGAAAAATTCTGCCCTGAATGTTCCTGTTGGTGTTAGGAACCAGTTCAAAGTCTGGACGGACCACAAGATCCAGAGCGGACGAACGTGTGGTGGGTACTCCCCCACCCTACTGCAAGGTCAACAGGCCTCCTTCAGTTGGGTGCTCTGCTTTATGGAAGAGATAAACGCGTCTTTGCTCCACTATTTAACGGATGGTAATGTGCAGCGGGGCCGGGAAGTGCCTTCCCGGGGCTGGTGATGAATGAGGAGGAGTTTCTGCTGACTGGCTCGAGACATGGGGTGTGGTGTGCGTCGCTGAAAACACGCTCTGAGGAACAAATTCCCTCTGATTCACAGGTAGCAAAGTCACAGAACAGTTGAGCAAAATTTTAGACAAACACACACGCTTTTTTTTTCCTGTGTGAAACGAAANCTTCCGATCTCTTTGCATGGGGAAAAGCACAAGATTAAATTTCTGGAGGTATTTCTTTAACACAGATTTAAAAAGAAACACAAACTTGTAGCTTTATTAGGGTCCCTCATCGTCTCTGGGATGGGCGTGTGGAGCTCTGCTGTTGCACAGTGGAGTCAAGTGTTAAAGCTGCTCGTACCGCAGGCAGATTGAGCACCCCCAACTCCCGATTTTGGTGGAGGTAACTCAGAATTTGGCCCTTGGAAACGGAGATATTTCAAAGGTGAGTGTCAAGCAGCTTTTTCTGCTGTTTTCTGGAGCTCCCACCCTCTTCTGACCAAACCGGGTGGAAAGCGGCCCGGTTTCTGCAGTGCAGAATGTGATACCCCGGTGACCAGAAGCCGCGGTCCGTGAGCATTCAGCCCCGTTTGGGTGTCGGGCTGCAGTAACACAGACCAGCTCGGCCGTCTCAGCTTTCCCCCACCCCGCCAGCTCTCCGCCGGCTTTCTCTCTGCCGCTCCTCTGCCGCCCAGATGGTGCCTCTTCCTTCTCTCCTAAGATCCAGGGAGACCTTATTGCGGCCTTCCAGTCCCTAAAGGGGCTCCAGGAGAGCTGGGGAAGGACTTTTTACTGGGGCATGGAGTGATAGGACGAGGGGGGATGGCTTCAAACTGGAAGAGGGCAGGTTTAGATTGAACATTAGGAAGAAGTTTTTCACTGTGAGGGTGGTGAGGCACTGTCCCAGGTTGCCCAGAGAGGTTGTTGAGGCCCCATCCCTGGAGGTGTTCAAGGCCAGGCTGGACGTGGCCTTGGGCAGCCTGGTCTGGTGGGAGGTGTCCCTGCCTATGGCAGGGGGGTTGGGACTCGATGGTCTTCAAGGTCCTTTCCAACCTAAACCATTCTGTGATTCTATGATACTCGAGATGTTTCCTCTTCCTTCTCTCCTACTCAAGAGCAGGTCACCAGCCTACCCCTCACACCATGTCCTGAGCTGATCCGACAACACAAAGACACCTTTCCTCGCCTGGTGGAGCTGAGGTCCCGTGGGAACACACAACAGGGGGCCCGATCCTGCACTCCCTGCTGGGTCAAAATACCCCGTAAATTCCCCGAGCTTGGGGAAGGGTTTGGTAGCAGAGAGAAAAAAAGCACAGACGGGAACCCCGTGGCCTGACCGAGGACTTGGTACTTGTGAGCAGTGATGGGTCAGCTGGGGAAGGGGATGATTGTCCTGCCCACTCCCCCGACCCTGCGGTCAGCCGTGGGGTTTGCCATACCTTACCCCCTTTCCCAAACTCTTTCCGAAGACAGCTAATTGCCGGCCTTCATCCTGGGCTCCCCCTCGAGCCCGGCTGTCCTCCTCCCTGCTCGGGCACCTATGAAGTCTGTAATTACTGCTTTACTCCTTTTTCGCCTGTAGTGGAACAGAACCTACTTCAAGCATCGGCCTCTTTAAAAATACATCTGCTCTGCACTGCACTAAAACACATAGAATAATAGAAGAGAGTCCGTCAGCGGGGGCACCCTTTACCTGCACGCCTTTCAAAGGCAGGAATCTTTTAAAGAACACGGAGCATTTTCTCTCCTCCAGACCCAAAGCTGAGAGCTGAGCGCGAAGCTGTGACGTGCTGGTAATATTTGAACGAGGTATGGGGGGGGGTTCATGTATCCTTCCTGCAGTTTACGGGACGGTTGTAGTGACACACGTGTGCGTAGTCTGGAGTTGTTCCTCTAAGGTCAGGCAATGGCTGCTGCCGTTACTGGGGGTGGCTGGTGGTGGTGGCCACCCTACTGATCCCCCACATCCTTGAAAGCTCCGCACGAAGACTAGAGCTGCAACCTCCATGGATGGAGGGATGGGACCCGCTGGTGGTCCCCAGGCAGCCCAGCTATCAACAACCTTCCTTTGCCTTGTTTGCCTTCCCGGTGGGGAAATCTGCCCCGTGGCCCTGTGATCTGGTGTGGACACAAGAGCTGGGACGGCACCGTTTGCTGCCATCCCGCAGCCCAGGAGCCACCGTCGGCCCCTGAGCCTGTGAGACCAAGCGGGGTGAAAGGGATCTGGTGCAGCGTCACAGCCGTACTCCATCCTAAATTACTCTAGTCTAAAATATAAAGGAGGGACAGTGCTTCCCCCAGGGTTTCTTCAAACATGTTTGCATTTGCCTGGGGTGACCACACTCGGTTCAGCAGAGAATGGATAATTCTAAGCACGTTCCTGCGCACTTTGGTGGGTGGTGGCACCGACACACTGGATCATTTATCTATATGCTTATGGGGTTTAGATGCCCAAATTCTTGGAGGGTCTTGGCTTTTATAGCAGCAAAACCAAATAAATAGATTTGGGAAAAAAAAAAAAAAAAGAATGTGGCATGGACCTAAACAACTTGGAAGTAAGCACTGTATTGCAAGAGCAGTCCTGGCTAGAGGGTCACATGCCAGTTCCCAGGGCTCACCGGGCAGAGCTCCAAGAACCGATGTCTAAGAGCTCCAGCAGCCCAGAACTGGTGGGCAACTTTCCTCGGGAAGCCTTTGCAGCAGGACTCGTCTCTGCTAAGCTGCCGTGTCCCCGTTTATAGATGTCTCCATCTGAGCTGGTCATTCAGCATCTTACAGTCTTTAAGGTAAGATGCCTCTAGAGAACCATTCCCCTTCAGAAGTCGATGTTAGAAAGGGATGGACTGCACTGCAGACCCGTTGGTTCCTCTCCATGGACCGCAACTGGAGCCTAGAGGTCTGCACTCACCTCTGCACCCCTGCCTTGAAGCCCCCCAAGTGCACCTGTACCAAGGCTGAAATCCCTGGTCAGTTAGCCGTGTGTGATGCTTTTGAGTTCCCAGGATGAATCATCTCCTGGCTGGAGCACTGGGGGAAGGCAGAAGGCCCGTCCCACCCCATCCATTCCACCAGCTTGGACATAGATTAGGATCCAAGTCCTCTAGGGTGGCCATCACCTTCTCGTTGAGCTCTGGGCCGGCGGCAGCGGTGGGTGAGCAGGTACCCTTAGAGGCGGACCTGCTGCCAAAGCCACAGGTTTGACAAATCTCAAGGCTAGCTCATATATCAAACCTCAAATGAAAAAAAAAAAAATAATGGTGAGAGCTGTGTGTCCAGTGCAATCAATATTCCACTCATTTAACGCTGGTTTGCCTCGAGGGTCACGGTTCAGGGGTGTCCTTTGCACTCCAGGAACAGGGAGCGCGCGTGTGCCCGTGACACCTCCGTGTGTGTATTTCTTTCCCTTCTTCCCAAGCTCTGCCCGCTCTCCGTGCCCCGGGCTGTCCTCCAGCCTCCCCCTCTGCCAAGGGAGCTGGCAAGCGCCAAGAGCGCTGCAGAGAGGCTGAATTTGGAGGGGTTTGGGCTCCTTTTAGGAATCCAACCTGGGCCCGAGCGCTCAAGGTGAGTCCCTCAGGTGCTGCCCCAGAAGGGGGAGAGCAGGGAAAGCCCCAAAGCCTCGGGGATGGGCTCCCTCACCACCCCTGCCCACCAACCTTTCCTCAGCCAGAACACCTTGGGGAGCAGCAGCAGGAGATGGACGCAGAAACCGAGACCCAGGACCGTGGCTGGAACCTGTCCCCGGGCTGTCCTGGCTCCTGGACCTTCTTCTGCCGGGAAGGACCAGCAGCTTTTCCCCAAACTGTGTCCAGGAGGTGGCTATTCAGGAGCAAAAGGGGTCCTGATCAATCTCCTCCCAGACCACCCCCCCAGTGCCTCCCGGAGTCTCCCACCCGACCTGGGCACAGCGGTCACTGCAGGAGCAGGAGCAGGAGGAGGAGCAGGAGCAGGAGCAGGAGCAGGAGCAGGAGCAGGATCAATCCCCGGGACGATCCTTCCCTGCCCCTCCATGTGTGATGAGTTCTCCAGGCCTCATCCCCGCTCCCGGAGCCGCTGACCGCCCTTCCCAGCCCCCGGAGCTCCCGTGGCTCCCACCGCTCGTTCTCCAGGGCTGCCCCATCTTTTGCTCCAGCCCCCCAGGCTGGACACCCCCCCCCCCTCTCCCATCCTTACCTGGCAGCGCCGTGGGGGGAGCGGGGCTTTGCTCCCCTCCCGGGGGGGACCCCCATCCGGCCCAGCCCCGCTCCGGCTCCCGAGCCGAAGCGCTTTGCATTTGTGCCTGGGAAATACCGACTCGCCTTTTTATGATCGCGGGTGATAAATATTGCATCGCTCGCTTTTGCAAACTTTTAAGAGCCCGGGGAAGCAGGGAGGGGTGCAGGGAGGGGGGGGGGGGATGAGGGGGGGGGGG
>VUYV01000425.1:29001-113030 GCA_008711295.1 Anarhynchus alexandrinus | reverse complement strand
TAAACAGGGAATCATCCTCCCCTCTTCGTTTGTACCTCCCAAAACCGGAGCTCAACCCCCTCTCCCCGCCCCGGCACTGCGTAGCCCCGGGGGTCCCCGCCGGTGCTCCGTTCTCCCGGTGCCCCCCCCGCAGCTCCCCCGTTGCGGGGATGGGGGGGCGGGGGGGTGTCGCTCCGGGCTCCCTCCAGCCCGCAGCGATCCGGTGCTGCGGCCGCCGGGCCCCGCTCCTACCCCGGGATGCCGCCGTCGAGCATCCCCGCGGCTCGGCGCGGTACGGTACGGTACGGTACGGCACGGCACGGTACGGTACGGTACGGTACGGTACGGTACGGTACTGCTGTCCTCCCGGCCGGCTCTGCCCGCCCTGCCCGGCCCCTGCCCGGTCCGACCCCCGATCCCCGCCCGACCCCATCCCCGCCCGGTCCGACCCCCGCACGGTCCCGTCCCGTCCCACCCCATCCCCTCCCGCTCCTGCCCGCGGCTCCGGGTTGGCTTTCCCCCCCCTGGAGGGGGGATTTGGGGAGCAGAGCAGACCCGAGGGGGGTGGGAGCAGGACCCTTCCCGCCCCCTCTCCCCTCTCTGTTCAAAGGGAAAAAGTACTTGGGGTTAAAAATCATAACAATAATGAAAAAAGGAAAAGTTTCACCAACTTTTTTTCTTTTTCTTTTTGCTGTTTCGATGAAGCTCCCTGGCTCCGTTACCCAAATCCTCCTGCCAGTGCAGCGTCCCACGGGCTCCACATCTGTCTGTCTGTCTGTCTCTCTGCGGCCCCTCCGTCCTCCCCTCTCCAGCCCGTCACCGCCCGACAGCATTTCTGCCTCCGGACTTACCCAGCCATATGGACTTCCACGCAGCCCCCGGCTGCCCACGGTGTTTCCCTCCCTCTCCCAAGCCCGGATCCCACCGCTGCAAAAAAAGCGTGGAGGGGAATTTTGGTGGAACCCATACTGGATCGTGTGGGGAGGAGACTTCGCAGCCCCCCAACTGCTCCGGCTGCTCCCAGCGCTGCCGAAAAGCACACGAGAAGCGTGAGCGGCGGCAGCGCTGCCACCCCAGAGCATTGGGGGGGGGACCCCAGTGCCCACTGGAGATGGGGACGGCGGCCGTGGGGTTGATGGGGGACATGGTGATGCTCAGGGCAAAGGTCTTCCCAAGGGGACGGCGTGTTTTTTAGCCAGCCCCAGAAAATCCAGCCCCAGCGGCGCGTGTAAGGACGGTGACACACGGTGCAGGTGTTTTAGGAGTCAGGGCTGGTGTCAGTTTTTCCTGGCCCCTTTCCCGCTCACCCTCTTCTCTACAGAGCCCGCACATGG
Source organism: Anarhynchus alexandrinus (assembly GCA_008711295.1). Taxonomy (NCBI): domain Eukaryota; kingdom Metazoa; phylum Chordata; class Aves; order Charadriiformes; family Charadriidae; genus Anarhynchus; species Anarhynchus alexandrinus. The sequence continues at coordinate 111,717 of VUYV01000425.1, read as the reverse complement.
CATCCTCTGGGACGTCCCTTCTCAGGGGGACCCTGCCGGGCACCTGGGCTCAGACTGGGGTCAACAAGTGTCCCAAGGAAAGGAAAACCCTAACCTAAGCGCAGCCTGACCCCAGAGGCTGAAGTGGCCCCCAAAAGGTGGTTCCTTGGCTCTGGGCGTGCCTGGGGAAAGGTCAGATCCCAGGACAGGAGACTTTGAAAGCCGCCGTCACCGTGTGTGCTGCTGCCCAGGTGGCAGGCACAGCCACCCGTCGTGCTTCTGCAGCCAGAAGGTCCCTAAATCAGACCTGTGTAGGGCATGGCTTGCGCAGGGGGATGGAGGAGAGGCCACAGGGGGCCAAATCCTGACTCTGGAGTAGTCTGCTCAGGAGAAGAACCGTATCAGCACCACGATGCTGCCGGGAAAGCCCTGTCCCTGGTGGCCTGAGAGATGGGAGACGGTCAAAAGGTCCCTAAGCACCACGGACCGGGCAGACCTTCCTGTTCATTAAAGCATCCTACGTGTGCCAAAGGCCACCAGGTCCTGCCGTGGGGCCTGCCAGCGCGCTGACGCTCTGCCTAGCGGCAGGCAAGAGCGGGCAGGAGCTCTGAAGCCTCTTCCCCTTCTGCTTTCCATCAGCACAGCTCTCTGAGTCACGGTCTCCCCTCCGCCGCTTGCCGAGAGATTGCAGCATCAGGTCATGGGCAGAGGAGAGCGGCTGCCGGAGAGGTTCGCTGGAATCGTTCTGTACAACGGAGGCTCCGGCAGAATCATCGCAAAGGGGAATTAATTGTCCCTCTGGGGTGCTCTGCGGCGGGCCCGGGCGCTTTCTCTCCCCTTCAGCTGACAACCCCTGGATCCCTTAACTCTCCCACGACAGCCAGAAGCTTCCGTCGGGGTATTTCATCATTTCTTTCGCTGGGCTCTCCTCCGTAACCTCGCTGCCTCCTTTCCCCTCACCCTCTGCATTTCAGCAGCTCGGGGAAGGAAGGTTGGAGAGACCAGTTCGGTTCCTCGCCCTGGATTTAACCCTCCCCGGGGAGGCAAACCTTGTGCCAAGCTGCCTTTTGCTGCGAGGAGCCGACTCCGGACTCTGCCCCAGGAGGTGCGCAGGGGGTTGGGGACTCGGGGATGAGATGTGGGCACGCTGCTCTTCTGCCCACAGAATCATAGAATTGCTGAGGTTGGAAGGGACCTTTAAGATCATCAAGTCCAACCATTAACCCAACCTGACAAAACCACTTCTAAACCATGTCCCCAAGTACCACCTCTGCCCTTTTTTAAACACCTCCAGGGATGGCCAATCCACCACCTCCCTGGGCAGCCTCTGCCAATGTTTAATAACCCTTTCAGTGAAAATTTTTTTCCTAATATCCAATCTAAACCTGCCCTGACATAACTTGAACCCATTTCCTCTCATCCTGTCACTTGTCACCAGGGAGAAGAGGTCACCCCCCACCTCTCTACCCCCTCCTTTCAGGTAGTTGTAGAGGGTGATAAGGTCTCCCCTCAGCCTCCTCTTCTCCAGGCTGAACACTCCCAGGTCCCTCAGTCGTTCCTCATCAGACGTGTCCTCCAGACCCCTCACCAGCTCCGTTGCCCTTCTCTGGACACTCCATCACTGGAGTCAGCTGGAAATCAGGTGGGAGTCTCCTCTTTGAGGGGCTCAGCAGCCGGTTTTCCACACCTCCGGGAAGCTGAGGACCTGAAGGAAGGCAGACCCCAAGGGCAGCACGGGGCTAGCGAGCTCAGCAGGAAGCACGAGAAACACCTTTTCCAGAGCACGAAGCCATTTCTGATCTCATTTTCCACACATTTTTTTCATTTGCCACCGCTGAAAGGATCGCTGGAGGGGCAGAACAGCTGTGCCAGGCCAGCCCGAAGGCTCGGCCAGCCTCGGGTCTCGGGTGTCCATCTGGGAAAACCAGACAAGAAACAGATGAAGTAAATGCCATTCGCTCCCTTTCACTCCCCTGCGTATCAGAGTTCAGCAGACCTCTCCTCCAAACAGCCAACCCTCCACCCTTGGAGTCTCTCCCCATTCCACCCCGGAGCACCCTGCCCTGGACCTGCTTTACCTTGGCAAAGAACTTTTTGAGGAAGAGCTCCTCAGGGTGGGATCCCCGAAAGCCCCTCTGCGCACACTGGCACCGACACCGAAGCGCAAGACACACATGCGTGCACAAGTTGGGACGCGGTGGGGCACCACGGCAGCAGCAGGAACCCCCTCCCAGCTCTGTTCCACGGATGTTCCTCAGTGTTCAAGGCCAGGCTGGACGTGGCCTTGGGCAACCTGGTCTAGTGGGAGGTGTCCCTGCCTATGGCAGGGGGGTTGGAACTCGATGATCTTCAAGGTCCTTTCCAACCTGAACCATTCTATGATTCTATGATTCTATGAACCTGTCCTCCTACCTGCTCCTGCATGGGTTTGTGGGCTGGCCCCAGCAGAGAAGGTGTCCTCCGTATCAACTGTCTCAAAGCCTCTGGATTTATTCAGGAGTTATCAGGTTCTTCCTGGGTGGGGAAAACCAGGGCTCTCGCAACCAGCGCGTGCAAAAACATGCGAAGCACCAAACAAGGAGGAAAGTTTCTCCATCTGCGATAACAACTCGCGTGGAAACACCTTTCACAGCCATGGTGCGCTGGTTGTTGCTTTGGCCCTTTCCGCTTTGGAATCCGGAGACCGTACTTCGCAGAGAACAGGGCAGACTTCCAGGCGGTTGCCTATGCTCGGCCGTGGCCCCGATGAGTAACACGGGGCAGCTCTGCAATGCTCACTGGCGTCTCTCCATGGATATCCCAGCTGTCCTTCCTAATTGCCCCACAAATGCAATAATCTGGACCCTCCTCTCTCATCCATCCATCCATCCATCCATCCATCCATCCCAGTAACTCCTGTGAAGCAGGAGGTTACTTCACTAGAGTCGGCATAAAAGACAGGAGAGCCGGGATCTCTCCTCTTAAGACCAAATGAAACCACTGAGCCTCATGATTTGAATCTTTTGAAAACAAATTCCTCCCAGGGGAAGCCCAGCTTCCAGACCAAGAGCTGGCACCCCAGCCTGCTTGGTGGCTTGGGGAGCCCTTTCTGAGATAAACCCCTACGCAGAAATGAAGAGCTCTTCAACGCTGTTGTCACTCCTTGTGACGGTCAGATGTTGTGGGCATCTGCTGTGGCATGAAAAATGAGCAGAAGGGGTCGGGGATATTGTGGGTATCATGACGTCTAATGCCAGCGCATTAGATGCTCTCGTTTGCCACCCCCCTGGAAAAATAACCTTGGAGACGCGCTCCAGCAAGGTCTGCGTTCAAGAAAACTCCATCTCTCCGTTGCTTTTGGAAGATGACCCGTAATTCCTTGGTCTGGCTTCCTGCCTCTAACCAATAAAATCTTGCAACGCTCCACCTAATCCCCGTGTTTTCAATCAAAGGATCGCTCAATGCAGACTTTTTAGAGGGCTGTCCTGCCTGCCATGTGGTTCGGTGCCTCAGGCAGTTGCCTCCAGACTCCAGCTGTTTTTATTACCTAAGTGGGTTTGATTGCTCCTTCATTTGTGCCTCAATGAGAGCCCTTGGCACCCTCGTGGGCTTTAATGGGGTCTGTGTGTTCCAGCTACCAATTAAACCCGCTGGCAGCGATTAACAGCTCCCAGCATAACGCCCTAACGCGGAGCAGAGGGGACACACGGCTTTCCAGGTCTCCGGGAGAGGATCCGGTGGAAAAGGGACACTGCTTTCTGCAGAACGCTGGAGCACGGTGGGGGGGGGGCCCTTCCCGAGCACACAGCTGTGTCGGCTGGAAATGGCTCTGTCCCCAAGTGACCGCTGCCACTTTCTTCTCATCAGGGGAGGTCCGGCTCAGCTGTCCCGGGCTCACTCTGTGCCAGCTCAGGCACGTTCTTCCAGCAGTGGGTGGGCGAAGGTGAGGATGCTGGTGGGGCAGCTGAGGGTGGATGTCACCCCGAAGCGTGGGCAGGGACATTAGGGGACGGCTACCCACCAGTCTGGACCGGCTGTCAGGACTGCTCCTGGAGAACGTTGCGTGGGGCGATGTAGAGATCAGGAAATCAGCGCATGGAGGGTCTCCCCCCCACCTGGTCAGTGTGACAAGAAGGGGGACCCTTCTCCCCTCCTCCCCTTTCTTTATGGTCCTTCTCCGGGCCTGGGCACGTAGAAGTAGCCAAAAATGGTGACTTTCTAGCACACTGGAAATTTTATTCTTACAAGAAGCGTGGCCAGCAGGGCGAGGGGGGGATTCTGCCCCTCTGCTGTGCTCTGCTCTGGGGAGACCCCCCTGCAGTGCTGCCTCCAGCTCGGGGGGTCCCCACAGCAGAAGGACACGGAGCTGTTGGAGCGGGGCCAGAGGAGGCCCCGGAGATGCTGCGAGGGCTGGAGCCCCTCTGCTGGGAGGACAGGCTGGGAGAGTTGGGGGGGTTCAGCCTGGAGAAGAGAAGGCTCCGGGGAGACCTCAGAGCCCCTTCCAGTGCCTAAAGGGGCTCCAGGAGAGCTGGGGAGGGACTCTGGATCAGGGAGGGGAGCGATGGGATGAGTGGGAATGGTTTGACACTGAAAGAGGGGAGATTTAGATGAGATATGAGGAAGAACTTCTTCCCTGTGAGGGTGGTGAGCCCCTGGTGCAGGTTGCCCCAAGAAGCTGTGGCTGCCCCATCCCTGGAGGTGTTCAAGGCCAGGTTGGACGGGGCTTGGAGCAACCTGGGCTGGTGGGAGGTGTCCCTGCCCAGGGCAGGGGAGTTGGAACAAGATGGTCTTCAAGGTCCCTCCCAACCCAAACCGTTCTATGGTTCTATAATTCACTTCAGTCCCACATAGCCAATAGTTCTTGATACCAGCAACCATCCCAGTCCCTGCCCACGGCTCTCCCTGCCCTCTGGCAGCATCCTCGCTGTCCCCCGGCCACGGCTCCCGTTAGCACATCTCCTTGGCCCTGCTCAGCCGCTTGGCAGCTCCGGACACAACCCGCCACCATCTGTGGGAACCCTGGGGAGGACCCATCCATCAAAATTAAGATGTTTGGGAATTAAATGCTTCGATCTCATCGGAATTGACGTTTTCTGACGAAAATTGGTTTTGTCAGAAAATGTGTAAGCGGCTCTACCTGCCAGAGGTCCGTACGCTGTGATCGGGTGATGGTTTAAATTGCCTGCTTGAGTGCCGGAATGGAAAATCAAGCCCCAAGCGCTTTTTAGCTCAACTAAACTCGCTAAGCTGTCTCACTTCCGAGGGAGGCCCGTGGCATTGAGGATGCTCGCGCCGGTGTAAACTCGGCGTGAGATCGAACCCGCCATCACGACGCGCCGAAGCGATGCCCCGCGCGGCTCTGGGGCCAACCGCGGCGCTGCGGAAGGCTCAGCGCAGCCCCGATCCCGGGTCGGAATTAGAAGAAGACACGGAGTTGGTGGTTCAAAATCTCCTGCTCTCAACCGGCCTCTTTTTCTGATGGTTGGGAGAGGAATACAGAAAAATAGCTCCTGATGAAGAGGAGATCTCTCCCGTAGCCTGAAGAGCGCAGCGTATTTTAAGGCACGGGTTTAGCGCTTTAGGTGTAAGAGAAAGACTGCCCGCGCAGGCCAGCGCCGCGAGCCAGCTTGTAAAAATCCTTATTAAAACCCCGCTGAGCCTAATCGTGAAAGATAGCTTTTAATTAAAAAGTGCAACCGTTCAGCCAACTTTTATAGGAGATTGCCGCGACCCCAGGAGATGCCAACCAGCAATAGGCTAAACTCCTTCCGGAGGGAGGGATTTTTCCCGTCCCTCGTTAGCGGGCAGGGAACATCTCTGCCTGTTTTAAATGGGCAACTTCGCGAGTTTCCTGAGTGTGGTTTCTTCCATTAGGAAATGGGAATCTTTTAACAGCTCACCCAGGCAGCAAAATTCCTCCACTCCATCTCCTGCATTAGGAGCCCGGAGTCCGCGCCGCTCCACTCCGCGGAGCAGGAGAGAGAGCGAGAGAGAGAGAGAGAAAAGAAAATCCAGATGGGGCAAAGTGTAGCTCGACTTTTTAATGCTAAATTATTTACAGTAAGTAAAATCGTGTGTGTCAATTGTGAAAAGAGTCCAATTTGTTTGATTTACATTGCAGGGGGGTGCCCTAGGGTAGGGGGTGTTTAACTATCTCCTCTAATGTAATTGCCTATGGCAGCCCGTTAAATATTTGATAGGCTGCCTGAGCAAAGTAAGGAACTTCGTCTGATACGCTCCCGCAACCCTTTCAGTGTATCAAATGTATTTGCAGCCGGAGAGTACCTGAGCCCTTTCCATTGTGTAACCGCTCGTTTTAAGCCCACGCGGACTGCAAAGGCCATGTCTCAGCCCACTTTTAGGGTGCGCTTGGGCTCCGCGGGAACGCGTGCTTGCCGCTGGAAAACGGGGGCTCTTTCCCCTGGACCCAACGGTTTTATTTTACGTAAGAAGCCCAAGTTTCTCCTCCCGTGCCTCGGAGGGAGCGTTTCTGGCAGGAAAAGCGCTGTTTGCTCTTGCCAAGGCTGTGCCCATGGTTTGGGGGGTGTTGGCCTCCCCCCACCCCTGGCAGCTCCCTGCCCTGCGTCACGCCGGCTGCGCGAAGGTGCCCTCCGGCCGCCGGAGGGTCTGGCCCTGGCTCAAACCTTGGCTGCAGGCTCATGAGCGGGATGGGGGTACGAGGAGAGCAGAGGAGCCTGTGGGCACCAGCAGAAGACACGGACTGCGAAAAATTCCAGGCTCCCGACTTGTGCAGCTCGGCCCCAAACCAACGTCTTACGGCTTTTAGAGTATTAGTGAGCAAGGTGGATGCACTCAGAGTGAGCTGCCTATGACTGAGGTGTGTGAGGAGAGGCACAAGAGGTCTTACCCCTGCCCCATACACTTCTCCTTGACTGTCCTCCATGGGATGGACACACGGGGTCCCTCTTCCCCACCACAGCTACATCCCCCCCTGGTCCCTACACTCAGCAGCTCAGCCCAGCTTGAAAACTGGTCAGCAGAGCGGCGGTTGACACTGCACAGCTCCTGGCCATTTCCACTCCAGCTTTTGCCACCTGGTCCCAGGAAGACAACTGTCCCTTAGATGAAGCGAAGAGGAGAACAGCAAAGTGGTTGAGTAATCACACTTTTTTTCCTCTTTCCGTGTGTATTTGTAGCACAATTAATCTATCAGAGCCTCTGAGAAGGGTTATAGAGCATCTGCAGGATGCCACGGTCTCAGGTACACTTGCTCCACCAGGAAAATCCAGGGGATGATCGAGATCTGGCTGCCCTCCTCTCTCCTGGAGCAGGGAGCTGGTTCGGTGACACCCGCACTGCCAACCTGCGCAGCCTGGGTCCCACCATCCTCCTGGGTCCCACCACCCTCCCGGGTCCCACCATCCCCCTGGGTCCCACCATCCCCCTTCCACTTTCTGAGCAAGTGTCCTCCCTGGATGACAGTCAGAAAGCAGTTCCACAGCCCAGCGTGTCGACCAGGACCTTCAAGTACCGCCCCCCTTCCCGAAGTTACTGCTGAGGAATGGCAGCAAAGACCTCAGAGCGTCACCTCCACGAAATATCATGAAATTAGGAACTGGAAAAAAGAGATCCAGTGGCCAGGAACAGACCACCAAAGATGAGCCGAGCCCCGTGTGGTGACCAGGAAGACTCCTCTAAGCAGCAAAGAGGCAAACAAGCATTTCTGTTCAGCTTGGGAAGCTTCTCCATTTTTCCCTGGCCAGTCTGACCTGGATATCACAGATGAAGTGATGCCCTGGTGCCCCTCTACCAAGACAAGCCACCGCCTGAAGCATTCGTGGTCATGTCCTGAGTCTGCCAACTGATCTGTCCTCGTGACTGTGGTTTTGGGGGAATTCAGCACTACTCGTTGGGAACTCGCTGTGAGCACAGTTAACTACATCGAGATCAACCAAGAGCGTCTAAGACCCACCATAACTGACCCAGGTCCTGAGACGAAGACTACAGTAGGTAGCATTGCTTTCCTTCAAAAAAATAAAAAAATGCTAGCAGTACTGTGCTTGCACGCACACCAAAAGTGATTCACACGCCACTGGCAGCTCCAGTTGTGACATCAAGACCTCAAACACCCCTGGCATGGGGACAATCCCTGCTCAGATACGGCTGGGAGAAAGCCCCTCTTCCTCTCTGGTCAACCTCGCCAGTCCCTAGGAATTCCTAGAGGGTAGGAAATATCACATCACCCGCCTGGGATGGTAAATATTTAACAAGGGGAACACCCCCTTCCTTTCTCCCTCCCCTCTTCATACATATTCAACTCCCGCATCTCCTTCAGCTGGCAGCACTGCCTCTCTCCCTCTCCTGCTCTCCTCCATCGCGCAGTGCCACCGCAGCGCCGCAAAGCCCTGCGGCAACACGGGCACTCACGGGCGGTGGGGAATTAATCGAGGTGGCCACAGATCAGGCACAGGGAGAGCTTGGTAGGGCTGAAGAGCATCAAGTGGACCTGTGGAAGGGTGTGCGGTCCAGAGGTAGAAAAATGGGGACTAGGCTGTGTCCCCACTGCTGGACACCCTTGACTTGTGCGGGCTGCTTTGTGGGACTTGGGTTACGCCCCGAGTGCACCTCCAGTTTGCTGTGGCAAGGCACCAGTCGGTTCGGGTCAAACCACACCAGGGAGACCAAGATGCCACTGAGAGAGTTTTGGCACCCAGGAGGGCTCTTCTCCAGCCCTCTTCCACTTGCCGACGCAGGCGGACATGTGGCCCTGCTCTGAGGTGTACCTCTGGGATGTCTGTCAAGTGGGGGAGATGGGGCCAAGGTGGAGCTGTGTTGCCCTCTGGAAACGGACATCCAAGTCATGTCCCAGGAGGGATGGGATCTGCAGGTCCTCTGCCCTTTGAAGGGATATAGAGCCCCAGATTTGGAAGAGATGCATGGAGGTCTCCAGTCCAACACCCTGCTGGAAGCTGGGCCAGTTAGAGCAGGTTGCTCAGGGCTTTGTAGAGCGAGGTTTGAACGTCTCCGAGGATGGAGATACCATAGTGTCTCTGGGCCCCTCTTGAGTGAGCAGGGAGAGGCTGTAAAGGATCTGAACCTACAAACGCAACCAAAACTTGCCTGGGGGTGTTGCCTCTGCCTGACTGAGCACGCGAACACCGCGGGGCTGCGGACGAAGGGAACTGGGCTCAGATGGCACCAGTGGCTGGGCAGAGAGGACAAGTGGTACCCACACCAAGCTCCACACCGGTCCCCATGAACCCACTGGGCTTTCTCAGAGGGTTTCTCAGGCTGGCGGTTGCTGCGGCTGGGAGACAGGGGCAGCCGGCCAGGATGGGGTGAAGCGGGGATGGAAGACCATGGGGTGAGGAGCAGGAGGAGAGACCTGCTGGGCTCCCGGGATGCAGAGGGAGGTTTCGCACGGCGTGGCCACGCAGGAATCCAGGCTGATGCTCCCGAGTCCCTGGGGGCTCCCAGCCTGCTCCGGCACACGCGCGCCTGCCGACGCGGAGGCTCGCTGTGGTTCTCCATCCCTTGCTGCTCGCTCCAGCTCTTACAGAAACCAGCTCTATTAATATCCCCATCTCTTCCTCTCGGCCCATTATTCTCCTGATGGCCCAAATTTCCAGTTAGCTCCTCTCCAAATTTAAACGATTGCTTCCCCCTCTCCTCTCGACACCCCACACCCCCCCACCTCCCTCCCCCCCACCCCCAACCTTTCCGAGAGATGATGTCACTGATGACCTATATTCTCCTTCCTCTTAAATGGCTGGCGCCGGGGCTATTAGATCGCTGCTGCTGGGCTGTGATTGGCTGACAGCCAGTCCCAACCTCACAAGTAACCACGGCCATTCACCAGGAGCGGGGGAACTCCAGCGTTGCCAGCGAGGTTGGAGAAAGGGAGAGGAAGGAAGGATGGAGCTGGCTGGAGCCTACTCCCACCCAGGGGAGATGTTACCAGGCAAGGGAGGAAGGGGAGCCGTAAAATAGTTAACGGCTTTGACCAGATGAAAGCAGCCATGGAAGCGGTGGAAAGCATCTTCACTGTCCTACCTGCTATCGGGGTCTGCCAGCACCTGGTGGCTGAGACCCCATGGACTGCTGGTGGGATTGCTTCTCCTTTGACCCATGGTGCAGCCCCGTGGCTCCTAAAGCACCGCAGATGCTGATGGGAACAGCGTTGCTACGTGTGTCTGCACACCTCAAAGCATGTCATAGCCCAGAAATAGCCTGTAATAACCCTGTTTGTTTGGGGACAAACTTTTTAGCAGGGCCTGTCGTGACAGGACAAGGGGTAATGGCTTTAAATTAAAAGAGGGGAGATTTCTAGTGGGAGGTGTCCCTGCCCATGGCAGGGGGGGTTGGAACTTGATGATCTTCAGGGTCCCTTCCAACCTAAACTATTCTATGGTTCTATGATTTAGACTAGATATAAGGAAGACGTTTTTTTACAGTGAGAGTGGTGAAACATCATAATAANGACATTTTTTACAGTGAGAGTGGTGAAACATCGGAATCAGTTGCTCAGAGAGGTGGTAGATGCCCCATCAAGGCATTCAAGGTCAGGTTGGACGGGGTTCAGAGCAACTTGCTCTAGTTGAAGATGCCCCTGCGTATTGCAGGGGGGGACTAGATGGCCTTTAAAGGTCCCTTCCAACCCAAACTGTGATTCTATGATTCCATGTTCCTAAGAGCCATTTTGAACGGTTCCTTGTGTGCCTGGAGGGCTCAAGAGTGTTGTACTTCTTTGTAAGCCAAAGCACCATACCAAAAGCCAGCGTGTTTCTGTGCAGAGAAAATACTCTTTAAGTCCTATCTTGTGCTGTGACTCAGTGGAGAATCTCAGCCCACATCTGAGCAGGCAGCGCTCCCGGGCACCGCGTCATTAGTCAGTGGAGAGGCCAAAGCTCAGTCTATGGAAAACAAGTCCATGAACAGCTGGAAAGAGACCTTCCGGAGAGCGGGAGGAAACAGGAGAATGCCCCCTCTGCTGCACGTGACTCTGGTCAAGGCATCCCCTTTCTAAAGTCTTCTTGGGAGTCACCTCTGGCTCTTCTCAGCAAACAAGGGGGATTCAGTGTCCCGTTTAGTCCCAGACTGGGGAAGAGCTGCCACGAGCCAATGCCTTTGATACCACCTGGTGCTGATCAGCTCCAGACCACATTTCTAAGAAATAAAAGAGGGAGAGGAAGGGGCATAATGAGTAGGGGCAGGAGTAGAGGTCCCTTTCTTTCTTCTAGCCTTGGGCATCACTACCATTTCTACTTTGTGGCCTTGTTCTTCTGCATTCTTTCATCTCTTCAGCCTACTGCTGATCCCTGGCCTCCTGAGTCCAACCCGGGTCCTTCTAGAGCAGGGATCCCCAGGCAGCTCTGCCCATGCAACCCCAGCATCCCAAACCCCTCATGCCATAAGCCCACCCCATCCTGGCCAACTCCCACAGCTGGCGGGAGACTTACTTGGGCAGAGGAAAGGCCCGGTCATGCAGAAAAGACATCCCAAAGGCCAGTTGTGACATCCTGCTCCTCCCAAACAAGTCGTGTTTGACCAAGAGGTGAGTTTTTGGCTGGACGATCCAACGTCTAGCTGCAATGGCACCTCCATGGCACCCAGCCACAGAGGTCCCACCGCTCACGAGCCCTAGCCAAGGGGATATGGCAGCCACAGGAGATACACATGCAGACTATCTCCTCATCCAGAGGAGATTCCTTCTGGTCCTCACCTTGACTTATTCAGCGAAGGGAGTTCCCTAGAAATTAATGCAGTTAAGATTTCCAGCATGAGAGAGAAGGGGAAAAGCAAGAAAAAGAAAGAAATTATAAGAAAAAAGAAAGAAAGAAAGAACAGAAAGAAAAATGAGGAGAGGAAGAGAGGAAAAATAAGGAAGGAAAGAGAGAGTCTTGGTTTTCTGAGTTAGAAGCAAAATTATCTTGATTTCCATTTGAATAATTCATGTTTGCCACGGGCCATGTATTCCTGAGCTTGGGTGTCAAGTGTTTATTGAATATATCTCTTGACAGGGCACTTGTGTGATATTCAGCCATTGCCAGAGTGTTAAAAAAACACACACAACAAATGTAAAAGGAGGGGAAAAAAAGGAAACACTGAAATGACGGCTTCCTCCACCTCAGTTTGAGAATAATTGGTCCAAATGAAGCCCCTTTCCTTTCAACAGAGTCTCCCCCTGCCCCCTCCCCGACGTGGGGAACCAGCTGGGAGCCCAGCATGGGTGGCTGGGACATTGTCCTTACACCCAGAGGGAGAAGCCCTGCGCTCATCCTAGATGATGAGCCTGGCAGCTGCTGGAGGAACTGGAACCTTTTTCACCTCCTCAGCTTTTGACAGGACACGGAGACGTGATCCTGAAGACTAGAGATGCCCCATCCTAAATGCTTCCACCTTGGAAGGAAACCCATTTACGCTGTAAACCAGGTGGTTGGTTCCTGGATGTCTTGGACCACTCACCTCCATCTCACAGTTCACATGGCCATAGCACCTCCAGCTAGTGAGTTTAAGCGTATAGGTGTTCAAGGCCAGGCTGGACGTGGCCTTGGGCAGCCTGGTCTAGTAGGACGTGTCCCTGCCTATGGCAGGGGGGTTGGAACTCGATGATCTTCAAGGTCCTTTCCAACCTAAACCATTCTATGATTCTATGATATCACATGTACCCAGGCGTAGAGGTTCATTGCTGCCCAGACAGTGGCGGAACAAGGACAGAGGTGGTGAAACACGAGGTCACCCTTCCCAGGTTAAGCCACTTGAGCAAGAAGGGAGAAGACCCAGTCTCTCTGCTCCTTGGTCCTGGGGGGCAGGAAGAGACAGGAGAGACAGAAGCTGGAAGAAGGATGTCTCCTCTGCCTAAGGGAACTCAGATCTGACCAAAGAGATGAAACCATCACCAGTGGCTAGGTGGAAAGCTGTGGTAGCCCTGGAAAGAGAAGTGCCTCCATCAAAGGTAATGTTGGCAATGTATTCGGTGTGGGATAGAAAGAGGCACCAGAGCCAAATCTGGTTTTAGGGCAATGAGTGGGGAAAGATTTGGTCTCTATCCTGGATGATACAATTAAAAGTTCTTTGGAGGATTCAGGGGAAAGCTCACACCTTCCTACCCCGGCACTCACACAGACCTCACTCTTCATGCAGTTCTTGAAGGCAGAGATGGAGGAGACCCAGGGTGGTGACATCCACCCCAAACACCTCCTTAGATCAGGTGTATCTCCTAGTGATGTCTCGTAAGCACCTGGTGGCTGAGTGACGTTGGCTATAAGAACACAAAACAGGCATGGCGACTGTGAGCAGGGACCTCACTGCGTCACCCCGGGGAACCCTGTGAACCTTTTACTCATTGTCACAGGAGTGGGACAGACAAATACTCAGTGCTTTACCGTATTTTCTTGTTCAAGTACAGAGATGGGAGGTAGGGGTGGTGTCATTGCCCAGCAGACCCCCCACGGACTCCCCAAGGGATGAGGTGGGCAGGGAGCAGCAGGATACCGGTGGAGATGGGTATGGATGTCAGGGCAGGTGCCACGAGCACCATGGGGAGCCAGGGGAGCCCTGACACTGCCCAGCCACCTGTAAGCATGCTAGATTCCAAAGCCAGATCCACCACAAGGGGAACCACCACCATCCCCAACTCCACATATAAAATGTGTCCCATCTCGGGATGGGACCAGCCAACCCACCGTTCCATCACAGCCCTGCAGGAAGATGGGTGAGGTCAGAACCTGTCTCTCAGCACTGGAAGAAGTCTGATCCCCCCCAAACTGCTCTGTGCCCAGAGGTCCTCTCCAGCTAGGTGTGCCGAGGTGTGCAGGGCTGGAGGGGAGCCAGTGCTGGCAGACCTGAGGTCTGGTGGTTTTTGGCTTCACCCGCTCCCCATCTTCCCCACGATTTTTCAAACCACCTCACATGCTGGTGGTAAAAATGGCGCCCACTGGTAACCCTTGTGGTTTCCCAAGGCTGAACAGTGGCTGGATCTAGACAGAGCAGTGGCACTGAGTGGCTGTTCCCTCCCCAGTGTCACAGCCACACTTGAAAAGGGACACCAGAGAGCCACCACGATGCCCCTCTCTGCCAGGCCGGAGGGCAGGTGTCCTCTCCATCTACTGTCCTAATTTGATCCCCATCGCAGTGAGCGAGGGCTGCTGTCCTTCCAGCCTCCAGGGACACATGGAGCCCCCAGTGCACCCCCTCCATGTGTGGAGGACTTCTGTCCCCCTTGTCCTGAGGACTTCTGCCCCCCTTTTCCTGAGGACTTGCTGATGGCTGCTCTCTTTCCATGGGTCCTTACCTAAGGCAGGGATGAAGCCTTGAACATGAAAGGCTGTTTGGGGAGTGGGGCAGAGGACAGGGCAGGATGCTGGAGGGTGGCCACCTCCCAGGCCTCCCCATGCAGGAGCAGCGCCCATATCAACCAGCTGTCCCAGAAATGGTAAATTTGGGGCCAGAGCTCCCACACTCTCTGCAAATCTCTTGTGCTGCCAAAACTGATTCTGACATAAGAGATTTTGCCATGTCTGAGGTGGGCCCATGGGGATGTTTCTGAATGACGTTCCCCAGCGTGTCCTGCAGAGCTTGTAATATCCACGTGTCCCCTAGACTCGGGCGTCCCTCTCCCTGCCTGCCCACAGCACAGAGAGATGGCTGCAGGGTTGCACAGAGCAGGGAGGAAGGCTGGGAGTGGCGTGATGTTTTGAGGAGACACACAAGAGGATCCACGATAACATGTGACTCATGGTCGGTAGGTGCCTCGTGGGACACATCACGTGGAAAATAGGAAAGGAAGGCTCCAGCCCTGTAGCAGGGTAGAAAGTGGCAAAAAAAAATAAAAATCCACATGGGGAAGAGCAAAGTGAGAATGGGCTCTTGCTCAGACCCCTCTGCCTGGTCAGTACCTGTCAGAGTCTGTGCCTGAGGACAAGACATCTCCTCAGAATTGGTTGGCTCATCCCAAAACTGAGCTGCAGAAGGGAAGCACCGCAGCAGCGGTTGGACTTGATCTGAGCCCCAGTGGCAGCCTGAGGTACCTTGTGGGTTGGTGTAAGGTGTGTAGTGAAAGGTTGTCCCACTCCTGGACCGATGGGTGATGTGGGGCGAGGGTGGGTCACTGTGCCACCGCTTAAGCTGATCTCTGAGGCACCACAGCAGCGAAGGGACTGAAAACTCACCCAGCCACGACAGTGCCCCAGCTACCTTGAGAAGAAATGCAAGGGCACTTTGGACACCTCACGTGGTGTCTTCTTCCATATGGTGTGAAAACACTTTACGGAGGACCACCACCTCAGCCCATGTGGCAGGAGGGGAGTGACCTGAGCTGCAGCAGCAGGACTGTCCTCGGTGGGACATGTTTCCCACCGCAGGGCAGTGCCACCCCAGCTCCTGTCCTGAGCCCCACAGAGGCTCAGGGATCCCCGGGAGGGCAAAGGACAGAGCTTCGGGGAGTCCGAGGTGAGCTGGGAGGGCAGAGGAGAGCTGTGCCACCACTGGAGCGAGTTCGCTTGCAAAGTCAGGGTCTTCTGATGGAAAACAGCCTGGTGCAGGGGGACCCGCTCCTGGGTGGCTGCTGGCAGGTGCCCATCGGACCCACGAGCTGCCCCACAGCACCACGTGCGACCCTGAATCCCATTGCAGAGCTGGTACATCGCCGGGGTGGGCAGTGAGGGGCAACACCGCCAAGGGGGACCTGAGGGCGATGGGAAGAGAGCAACGCAGGGATGCCCAGGACGAAACCTTGACCAGTGCCCCCCCCTTCCCCGGCACCCAGCCAGGCAGTGAGACCCCAAAAGGCAGACCGCCTTAAGAGGTGTCATTTGAATAACCGCTCGGGCAGAGGGAGGCAGCCAGACAGGGAGACGGGGGGAGCCCCTCGCCGCCTGCTCTCCCCAGCACCCAGTTCACAGCTGGTGCACCAGCAGGGATCCCTGCTCGGCCATATGCTCTACGTGCTGCTTCAATTACCCCTCGGAGGAGCCGGGGCTCGCACAGCTCCTGGCAGGGGGAGGAGGGGGCCGTGGGGGAAGGGAGGCGAAGCCGGCGGGGAGGAGGGAGGTCCCCTCGCGCGGGTGGGATGCCAAAAATGGGAGTGGGGCTGACGGGTTTAAATCAGAGCACCTTTGCTCTGGTCCATGTGGGATACCCATGGGGCACCCCCAGGGCATCTTTGCCTACAAGAGCATCCCTTCTGTACAGGATCATCCCTTCTGTACAGGACCATCCCTTCTGTACACGAGCATCCCTTCTGTGCAAGAGCATCCCTTCTGTACAAGAGCATCCGTGGTGTAACCAGAGCATCCCTGGTGTAACGAGGGTATCCCTGGCACATGAGAGCATCCCTGGCATATGAAAGCATCCATGTCAGCCTTCTGCTGACACCAGCTCAGGGCTGGGTTTAGCCACCCCACGCAGACCAGAGAGCACACCAGGGTGGGCAGCCCCTCCGCACCCTTTGGGAGTGGATGTGGCTCAGAAACCTCCCAGCCAGGGCTCAAGACCCGGCTCCTGGCTCCAGGGATCCATCCCCAGCTGTAAGGATGGCCAAAATGTCCCCGGTCCTCCTCCAAGAAAGCTGATTATTTCCACACTGAGCCCCTGAAGAAATTGTGTGAGTGGTAAACCAAATTTTTTCCACTACTGTTTTCATTTTCATAAAAATACCCTTGTGATTAAATAGAAGTGTTCGTGGGAAACACTATGATTCCTTAAAAAATTCCTTTCTTTACTGGAAAACTAAGCACCTAAAAATTAATATTTTTTTACCTCCAGCCCCCATTTTTCATTTTATCACCTCCTTCTAACTTTCTCCTGATTCTTTTTTTTTTTGTGTGTGTGTGTGTTTGGGCTTTTAATTACTCGAGAAATATCAGTTTGTTGTTGTCTGATGAAAGTTAAAACCCTTTGGATTTCCTGAGTAGTTCTAATATGGGGTTATTCACTACACCTTACAACCAGACCAGAGGAAAATTCTTTACCTGAGCAATACTCAGTGCTCCGGTGCTCATTAGACAGATCACCCTGCTCCTTTTCATGCCAAAAATATCTCAGCCTTACACACACACACACACACACACACACACACACACGATTTGTGTTCCTCTGAACCAGAATCGCATTCTCTATTCCTTACGAAACCTGGTAGACTTCAATACTTTTGTTTTTCAGTTTCTAAACAGAATAAAAAGGAAAACCCAAATGTTTGTGGAAAAAAAGATGCCTAAACATAAATCTTCAGGTGTTGACATGAAACTTATCAGATGATTTTGAAATTCACCACCTTCGTTTCAACTTTTTCCAGCTACTGGAAATATTTTGAGGATCGGCATCAGCAGCTGTTGTGAAACAAAAAACATGTCAACGTTTGCTATCGAGAAAAGCATCAAACCAGGAGTTTTGAGTTGGCAAAGGTTCGTCCAGAGGGTTTTGCTGGTGCTTGTTTTGCTCCTGCTGCACCGCTCCTGCCCGGCTGCCAGAGCGCTGCCTCCGCCGCCCCTCCGGAGCGCTCCCAGCTCCGCAGCCCCGGCAGACCCTCCTGCCTTCCGCCGAGATTTGGGCACGATCCCCCCGTTTCTGCCCACCACCTTTGGTGTTCACAAGATGGAAACTGAGGGCAGGAGGAGGTCTCCCCGTTGAAGCGGCGTTATCGAAGGCGGCCGGGCTGTGCTTGCAGGTGGATACCCATTTCCCCCCGGCTCTGACCGCAGATCCCGTCTCACCGCATCTCTTCCCCACGCTCTGCCCTTGCCCCCTCGGCCACAGCCCAGCGGTCGCTGACGGGCGCCAAACCCACACCAGCATCACCGACACCACCCGAAACGGGGATGTCGCTCCTGCCTGGGCCGGAGGATTTTTCCGTTCATGTGGGCTGCGACCCACACGACGCCTCCAGAGAGCATCGCCAGCACGGGCTGAACCCCAAATCCTCCGATGCCAGCGGGAGCCATCGCGGGGAGGTCTCGAGGAGCCGCCTGGGGCTGGGCTGGCAGCGGGGGCCGGCGCCGATCTCACGCGGCCCCGCTGGACCACCTGAGCATCTTCAATCCTGACCCTCCCGGAGCGGGGAAGGGAAATTAGCAAAAAAAAATCAAGGACTAATTCCAAGTGTCAAAGCCACTTGAGGAAATCGCTTTGCTTCTGGGAGACCCGCAGGCGGAAAAGCTCGGCTGAATAAATGAGGCTCTCGTCCGCCAGTGGCAGAAGCTTCCACCACTCACTCGTGTACTGTCACTGCTGTCCCGGGGACCTCTCCCCACCCTTGACCCGGCGCCTCAGGAGGAGGAAAAGCCCAGCCCGATGCTCTGCGAGCCCTGTGGAGGGGTGGAGTGGTCCGAGCAGATGACTCCGGAGCTGCAGGGTCGGCGCCAACGTCCGCGGGTGGGAAACAAGAGGCGATTTCAGCCCAGAGCCCCTCTGTGAGTGACAATGGCCCGGGAGCGCGCGGCGGCAGCTGTACGGTGCGGGCTGGTTTTGTTCTGGGGACAAAGGAGGGCTGAGCCCGAAATGGCACTTGGGCAGCGGTTCAGAGGGGCTTTGCAGGCGGCGAGTGCCCCTCTGCAAACAAACCCGGCCCCGGCGGCCCCGGCCCCGGGCAGGCAGGTTGCCCGCTGGGGCAGGAGGGAGTCCTCGCCGGGCTATCTGGTGACAGCAGCACGCTTTTGTCCCCGCTCCTCCGGGGAAAGCCAGCGCAGGGCGCCAGCGGAGCGGAGGGTCGGCATCTAAAGCGGGGGAAAGTTTATCCTGCCGGCAGGTTTCTTTCCTTTCAGAGGAGACAAAGCTGTCTGTGCTTTCACAGCGCCCCTGGACCCGCATCTCCTGGGGAACGGGATCAAAGCAGCCCCATCTCTCAGGTACTCTATTCCCACTGCACTTTACCCCCCCCCATTTTTAACCCCCTGCTGCGGGTCCTAAAGGGCACCATCGCTCCCAGTGCACTCCCTGGTGCTTTGGTGGCTCAGGGCTTTTCCTCCCCAGCTGTGGTCATCCCCAGCCCCGAGGTGACTGCCCATCCGTAGGGTGACCCTATGACATGGCATGGGAGCATCCCTCCCCCCGGTTTGCCCAGAGGGGCTCTCGCACCGTGCGAGGACAGTTTGCTTCGCTGGCAAGCGATGCACAGTTCAGAAGAAAACCATCTGACGTGGGCTCAGTCCTTGTACCTGACTTGTACGGTACTTCTGAGCTGTCCTGTTGAGCAACTGCGTGGTGGTGACCAGAAGTGTCACACCAGGGGAGGCGAGCTCCAGCCAGGTGTCCCCAGCCATCTCCATGACAGTGGTAGGCACCTGGACACACACCAGACGCAGATTTCTAACTTGCCACCAAACCAGCGAGAACAAGAAGGTGTCGAAATGTCTTTGGATCCCCTGAGATCTTCTGCAGCCACAGGAGAGGGAAAGTGTCTAACAAGCCCTACAGGAGAGAGTATTTTTCAGAGAGGAGGAGGAGGGACATGATGGGGGGGATATCTGAGTGGGATGGGTTTATTTGGTTTATTGGGATGGGTTTATTTGGTTTATTGGGATGGGTTTATTGGACCTTCGCCCATAAATCTTCATTGGCCTTTCTGACAGGCAGAATTCTTCCAGGCGGGACTTAGGGGACCCAGGGGAGGAAAGGGTTAAGAGCCCTCCAGGCCATGGGACCTTCCCATATTGTCCCTTTTCTTATCCCCTGTCACCGGGGAGATTAGCAGCCGGCAGATTAACCTGGTCTGTGCCCCGAAGGCACTTTGGAGATGAAGGGCAGAGGAGAGAGAGGCTGATCTTTGAATTCCAAAATGTTTGGATGTCCCCGTAGGAGGTAGAAAAGGGCTGGAGGCAGAATAGGTCCAGAGTAGGGACAGTGGAGAATATTAACCATCAGCTTTCTGCTCCGAGGGAGGGAGGTCCAGCCCTTGGAGCTCGTGAAGCTCCCAAAGGACATCAGCAACTCAAGAGCAGAAAGGTCCCCGCGAGGAGGTGCAGGAGTCCCTGGGATGGGGCTTTGTGGACAAACCCAGAGCTGCACAAGGCAGGCGGCCAGCAAGGAGCTCAGCGCCGGGCTGAGGGAGGTGGAGAAGCCGCTGCCCACAGGTCAGGGAGGGCTCACGCAAAGCCCCGTGTGAGCTCTGGCCTTGCCCAGCAGCCACGCGACGGGCTGGACCTGCTGTGCGGTGGGTCCTGGGAGCCCTAATTAGCGCCCTCAGCAATGCATTAGCACGAGGGGTGCAGCTGAGCCACAGCCCTGACACAAGAGTGGGGCTCTCCGGACAGCGGCTGCTCGGCTGGACTGGGAAATCGCAGAGGGAGAGCAGAAGGGAGGTTTCAGAAATGATCTGATTTGGGGTTTTCTCACCTAAACCCGAAAACTTCCCCCAAGTGAAGTCAAACCAGCGTGGCCAAGCGAAGCAGGCGAGTTTCACAACAGCAAAGGAGGGCGGATGGATGGCAGGACTTAGGTCCGTGCTGTTCGGAAGGGCAACGATGAGAAAAGGTTATCTTTTCATGATGGAAAGCTTCGCTATCCCAGGGGAAGCCTTGAGCATGGTTCCCATCGCTTCCTGAAGGGACTTAAACTCAGGTCACTCATGCTAGAGCTAAATCCTGACCTCAGGCTCCTGTGGGCCTCAGAGCTCTCCGCTCCTCTGAAACCTCTTCCGCTTGGCTGGGAACAATTCAACATCCACAGGGGACGCGTGTGATCATGACTTGAGTCCAGCGGTTGAGACATCTCCACTTCAGTCCTTATCCTTGTGTATTTTCAAGCGATGGACGCAAAATAGAGCAGAGCTCTCGGGAACGTGCACCACCGTGACCTCCTGCAACGAAAGGGGGAACGTGGATTCAGGTCCCAGCAGGCGGCATCTTCTGTTGGCTGAGTGAGAACTTCTGCCTGTCCCTGGTGGGACGGGACCCGCCTTTTTCCGTTCAGTTCGGTGGTATTAGCTCCCAAAAGATGTTTCCTTCCTTTTTTTCCCCAGCTGATGCTCTTCAGCTCCCTTCGCTCAAACGCACCAGAGGGTCTGCCTTGTAGCAAAGGGAACAAACCCTCCAGCTCATCCTGGCTGGAGCCAAACCCGGGAAAACACCCCAGTTCTCCCCGCATTATTATTAGCAGGTCTGTGGGAAGGCTGGAACCTGCTTCTGGCACTCACCAGCACCTCCCCTTTTCCTTGAAGCCGTGAGGTTACCGGGAAGAGCAGCGTTGCTGTATTGCCCAGAGATCCAGCGCTGGGCGTAAAGCAATTTAACGGGGGATATGAGCTACATCCTTAAGGAAACTTCCCGGCTACAGTGGGAGCAAAGCCAAACATCCAGACCCCAATGCTGCCCAGACCAAAGCTCCGGTTTACGGTACCCACCTCACACTGAGACCCTGTGTGTAGTCCCAAAGTAGCCAAAGAGAACAGAGGGGACCTGGTTTTGCTGTTTGAACCTGATTTCCAGCTTCTAATCCAAATTTCTGTTGCTGAAACCCCCTTGGGGCACCTCCTAAGTTGCCAGGAAATGGTTTTAAGGGCTCACAACTGTTGCGTGGATGCTCCAATGGGCTGAACAGCGAAGTTGCGTGAACCTTTCACAAGAGAGCTTTAAATTCTGCATATTCCCATTCTTTAAATGGAAATTCATAACAAATGGTGTCATAAAACAGTCACACTCCATGCAACGCCTTCCCAGTTTGACAAACTGAGTGAAATTTGCAGCCCACCTCCAGACAGGGGGGGCAAAAATTCCAGGTTGCCCTTGCGGTTGGGTTTTGATTTCAAATCCAAGGAAAAATCCCCACCGTGTCTCCTCGCTCGGACAGCTCTTCCCCAAAACCCACCTACAAAAGCGCCGGTGTTACCGGGGACCTCATCCGTTTCATCACAGGACCCACCTACCCGTGGCCAGGTGGGAGGGAACCGGAGGCGGAGAAGGGAAATCGATGGCCGCGGAGCTGAATGAGCTGATACCGATGGGAGAAGCTGTCAAGCTTCATATCTATCCATCAGTTCTGGGCATAGTTGCCACAACAGATAAGTGCTGCTGAGCTAGCACTAGCACAAGGCTTTCAGAGGTATTTAGGAGAAGACCCAGGATTTGCGTGCGGGGAAAACACCCGAGCATCGCCGGCAGCCGGGGACGGGACCAGCTTGAGCAGAAGAAGGGGCGCAGGTCTGCTGGTTGCCCCCTCCGTCGCAGAGCTGCTTTGAGTGTAATTAATTGTCGTTACTCTGTAGGAGCCACCAGGGAAGAGGAGAGCCATGGAAGGACAATATCTAGGGTTACCCCGCGCTACCCTCAGCCTGAGCCGTGAGCGTGGGTTCGGCCGTGCCTCACCCAGGAGCGGACCCCCCCGGTCCAGCTTCGCGTGTGCATCTCGATGTATTTAAGCTGAAACCTCCTTTCATTGATCAAGGCCCGAAATCGATGGGCATCAGAGTGCTAAGACACCATCCAAATAAAGATAATACAAACAGCAATAAAATGGCACCATTGATTTTAAAATTCCCCATCTAAGGCTTTATAAAGTATTCATTAAATGTCTATTAGGATAAATTGAAAGCATTAGGAGCACGGGTAACTGGTTATGCAGATTTGCAAGTGTTTTTGGTTAATTTATAAATGCTGCATCCACATAGATAGAGAAGTAGGCATTGATAATAATTACTCCAATCCGTTCCGTTGTTCTCGATATAACTCAAAGTTGGGACTGTTGCGCTATTAGAGGCAGAAAGGGATCCATTTCCTTCTCTCCTGTATTTTGTAGGAGGTCAATAAGCTAAAGGAAGACGGCCGAATATTTCATCTGTTAAAAGGAACAAAGACACATTTAGCGAACGCTTTACGTGGCTCGGGGAGAGCGGCACCGCCTCATTAGAAGGGCCCCGATGCGCGCTGATTACACGGTCGTTAATATGGGCGAGAGGGTCACGATTTTCACGCACATGGTGGGTTGTATCATTTTCACCCCTCGCAAAGAGAAGCTGCTTTGGTAACAGCGGGGGATGTGTGTGTCATGTGTCCATAGGGCGACCAAGCCAAGGAGGGTGGCAACCCGCGCTCGTTTAAGGGTTGTCAATCAACTGCAGAGCGAGGATGGGGTTATTAGTCAACAGCAGAGGCTGGGGTGCTGGAGAATGGGATCGTAAAGCAAACGTAGGGGTCTGCTCTCTGCCGGCGATGCAGTTATCACTGACCACGACAAAAAGCTGTCCTACACTGCCTGTTGCGGGGTCAGAGGAGGGATTGGTCCAGCAAAGGGCTACAGAGATGATGCAGGGCCTGGAGCACCTTTCTTATGAGGAAAGGCTGAGGGACTTGGGACTTTTTGGTCGGGAGAAGAGAAGACTGAGGGGGGATCTTATCAATGCTTATCAGTCCTTCAAGGGAGGGTGCCAGGGGGATGGGAACAGTCTGTTTTCAGTGGTGCCCAGTGACAGGACAAGAGGGAACGGGCACAAACGTGACCATAGGAAGTTCCACCTCAACCTGAGGAGGGCCTTCTCTCCTGTGCGGGTGGCAGAGCACTGGCACAGGCTGCCCAGAGAGGTGGGGGAGTCTCCCCCTCTGGAGCCATTCCAAACCCGCCTGGACACCGTCCTGTGCCACTGCTGGAGGTGCCCCTGCTCTGGCAGGGGGTGGTTCTGGGGGAGCTCCAGAGGGCCCTTCCAACCCTCACCACTCTGGGGTTCTGTGATTCCCCTTCTGTAACATCAGTGTCTCAAGGTAAGACCAAACTCGATGCATGGGTGTTCTTTGGCTTCGGAGAGAGAGGTTGGCACTGTCAGCACAGGGTTTGTGTCTCGTTCGAGGCAGCTGTGGCAAATGCCCTCACCAGCGGTGGCCTCGGCTGGTGGGGGGTTAGAGGAGGTGAAATCGCTCTGCCTGGAAGACCTCACCAGCTCCAGCGAGAGGCCGGTGGGTGAATGGGGTCGTTAGTCACACTCTCCTGCACAAACAAACTGGAGCACAAAGAGACCGTTAAGATGCCCAACTCCCGGAGGCAGAGAGGGGACCTCCATCGTCCTCTGGCCGTTCTCCATCCTCTGGCCATGCGGGCTCAGTGCCGAAGCCCTCGGTGTTACGTGAGACTCAAACCACCCGTAATTAGGAATTACAGTTATTCAGCACAAATATCCTATGTTGGTCCATTATGAGGCCCTGCAAAGTATGAGCACATATTTGCAGAGCATCACCTTCCTCCCTGCGGCCTCCGGAGCGGGTGTTTGAAACACCTTGGAGGAGGGGGAAAGGGAGGGCACGAATAAAAACCCCCCTCCTGCTGCTGGACCGGTTCCCGTTGCAGTGCGGGTTGTTCGGACAAGCAGCCGCCTCTGTGCCCTGCGAGACCTCTGCCAGAGACGTCTCCCAGAGAGCCACGGTCCGAAACGTCCCCTGGGATGCAGCTGTGGGAGAGCGCGCCGGGAGCCCTCCTTGTGTCCCTAAGTCTGCTTTTGGGGGAGGCTCGGCCGCCCCGTGACTCAGTTTCCCCACTACAAACCACGGAGGAAACCCCCTCCCCAGTAGGTGGATGTTACAGAGAGGACCAACGCTGAGAAAGGCTCGGAAGAACAGCCCATAATGCTCCACCGTCTCTCCTCTTAGCCCCTTCCCTCGACGTCCTGGCCTTTGCCCGCCTCCCCTCTCCCCGGCTTCTCCGCTCGTCCAATGCTCTGAAAATACCTGGTTCTGTTGCTTTGTGAATTATTAGAGGCATTTACCATAGGCCCTCTCATTAATTATTCACAGCTGTTTTGTTCTGGGGCTCAGATGTAATTAATGGCTCAATTAATATTTAAATATTAACTATTTTTAAAAACCCAAGACGTCTCCCTTAAGCTTCGTCCATTGAGAAATAAAGCGCAGGGCAAGCGAGACTCGGGCGGGGAAGCCGCCGAGCGCGGCGTGGAGAGGACAACTCGGTCCTTCGGCAAGCGCCGCTCCCCACGGAATGGAAGCCTGGGAGCGGGCGCCGGAGGGTGGGAGAGGACAGTTGGGTGCTGACGGAGCCTACGAGCCCCACCAGGCTCCCCTGGAGGGCAGGGAAAGAGGAGCAGGAGGGCTGGCTTTGTTAGATCCTCGGGGATCTAACAACCAACCACCTCGTTGGTTGAAAGCGGGCATTTCCCCGTAGGCTGGAGGATCCGGAGACTCCTGATCTCCCCCGGGGTTTTGGACCTCCAGCAGCACTTAAAATCTTGGGAAGCCGCGTGTCCCGCTGGCGTTTCCGTCCTCTTCTCCCGCTCCACGTCCCAACCTCCAACGGAAAGAGAGACGGAGGAAACCAGAAAGTGAAAGACGCGCTGGGCAGGCGCGAAGCGTGACCGGTGGGAAGCAACGAGATGTTGTCCCACTGCTGGGGCTGCCGGAGACCCCGCTCCTGCACCGGAGGTCGGGTGTTTTCTCCCCCCTTTCCTCCTCGGGACAGGTAATTCTACAGGTGCGGTGGTGAGGAACGCGGAGCCCCGCAGGAACTTGGATTTCTGTTTGGCGGAAAAGGCTGCGATTGGGTTTTCCTGTAAAAGCTGGTGTTTGGGGAAAGGGAGGGGGGGGAGACCGGCTTCATGTTCGGGCTGAATGGGATATTCCCGTTTGAATGTACTATAATGCATGTGGTCTTACTCGGCTCAAAAAAAAAGGAAAAAAAATAAAAGCAAGGTAAATTTAATGAATTAGAACAAAGTTAATGCGAAAACAAAATGAAAGTATTGTTTTCTAGCTGTAATAAAACAGAACTTCATTGCCATCAGCTCTGCTCATTTTTATTTGCCTGTTTGTTTCCAAACTGAAATTTCATCCAGACAGATTTACCCCGCCAACCCCGAATTCAGCTTCAGTGTCAACAAAACAACATTTCCCCACAAAAGACACAATTTCCCCCCCACACCCCCAGGGGAACAGTGCAGGAATATTTCCTTTCCCTCTGTCCCGAGCCGTTCTCATTCCCTAAACGTCTCCGGGTCCTCGACGCCGACAGCCGGGAGGTGATGCTCTGAACAAAGAGCCACGGCCACGAGCCCCTCCGCTGCTCCCTCCTCCCGCCTCTCCCGCACCCAGAGCCTCTTGCGGCTGAGGTTTATCCCACTGATCCTTTTTTTCCCCCCCCCAACCACCATCTACCCGGCGGTCTGGCAGGTCAGACCCACTTCCCACGGGCCGACCCGCCGAGAGTTGCCCCACGTCTCAGCGGGGCGCGCGGGGAAGATGCTGCTCTCGCCCGCCCGTCCCTCCGGATGGGGGAATCAGTGGGGACGGGTTTCGCTCGCCCTATATAAAGCACCGCTGGAGCCGGGTACCTCCGGGTGGTTTCCGCCAGCCTTCCGCTCGCATCCTGATAATTCGCGGCGGGTGATTTACGGCATCATCCCCCCTCCCCGTGCCCCAGCAGGCGCGAGGCTGGGGCGGCTCAGCCCCGCACGCCCCCGACGACGTATAGGGTAGCGCGCGGCGGGGCGGCTGAATAATAGATGGATG
Organism: Anarhynchus alexandrinus; assembly: GCA_008711295.1. Lineage (NCBI taxonomy): Eukaryota > Metazoa > Chordata > Aves > Charadriiformes > Charadriidae > Anarhynchus > Anarhynchus alexandrinus. Next base: position 85,366 of record VUYV01000425.1, on the reverse strand, counting down.
GCGCTTTGTGAAGGTCCCGTAACCCGATCGCCATCGCAGGGGCCACACGGGCAGAAACGGAGCGGGGAAGCCGCCCGATAATGCGAGCGGCGGCCACCCGATACGCATCCCTCGAGCACGAGCTGGTGCCCGGCCAATGGATGTCTACTGGGGGGGGAAACGAGAGCCCGGTTTCTTAGGGACCGGCTGACGCTCGCCTCCCCCCTCCCCAACCTCCCTTCCACCGGCTCTGAAAGCGCAGGAGGCGATGGGCAGATGCCGCAGCAGTGATCCGCTCCCACCCTGACCCCCCCTCCCGAAGCCGCGGTCCCCACGCTCTCCAGCTGGAGGGCGGTGGGAATCGGGCACCCCAAACCTCCGCGGAGGGGCTGTGGCCACGACCGGGGCGACTGCCCCGTCTTGCTCCTGCTGAAGCGTTGCGGTGGCCTTCGCCTGTTTGGTGTCACCGTCTCCGGTCTCTTCCAAGGGGACCGCATGTGGGGGCTTGTGACAAAAAAAACCCACCCCACGGCTTCTTTCCAAAGCTTCCAGAATGCCAACTGCATCCTATCAGCTTCACACCACCTAATAAAACCAGACACAGCTCCTCTTAGCAGCAAGGGATTCACTGGTGCTGCTTTCCTCTTTGAATAGACCTCAAACTCCCAAGTGAGCTCTTCTCCCTCCTCCCCTTCCCCCAGGGGAAGGCACACATCCTTCCCAACAGCATTCCACATCCTACCCCAAACCCACTCCCTGCACCCTCCAGTTGGCCTCTGGGCTGCTCGTGCTCTCCCGGGAGGAAGGGTGAGATGTTCTGAAAGGGTTGGTTCCCGAGAACTGCAGTTGCAGAAGGTCCCCGTCCCCCCATGCTCGGGCATGGTCAAAGGTTGTGGATTGCTGGGAAAAGCTGAGGACCATCAGATCCTCAGCGAGCTGAAACTCCCGGCTGCTGGAGGGTGAAAGAACCAGGGGAAGGGGGGGTGACATGTCCCAGCCCTCCTGGTACCTGCGAGCCCGTGAGCTCCTCAAGGTCACGGGGACATCACGGGGACATCGTCACAGGGACATCGTCACGGGAACACCCCTCTCCCGCCCCACCACAGCCTGTTCTCGTCCACCAGCTGCGCAGTGGGAAGAGAAACCGCTCTCCGGAGCGGCTCTGCGTAACCCATATGGGANGGGGGGGGGGGGGGGGTGGTTAAAAAAAGCCTTGAAATTTCCATTTCTCCGGGAATGTCACCCTCCGAGCGCTCTCAGCTCCCCCCTTTTGCCTTTCCCCTTGTTGCAGACATCGTTTCCCCTGTGGTTCTGCGGTGGGAACTCCGGGCGGGCTCCGGGCATCGCACCCTCTGCCGAAACGCATCACGCACCGCGAGGGCTCCGTGCAAGACTGGGACGCGCTCAAAAATAACGGGGGTGGGAGGTATAGCCGCACGGCAAGGACGGATGGAGCAACCTGCCCGGGGTGGGGGGGTGGGATGCCGTCCTGTCCCGGCCGCAGCGGTGACAGCGCCCGCGGGCAGCGGCGGGTGGCCGTGCACGTCCATGCCTGGCACTGCATGCCGCTCACAGCCGGCAGCCGCTGGCAGAGCGCTCCCGGCGCAGGAGACGCTCACCTCCAAACCCGCAGGGAGGGCGGTTGGGTGAGATTGGAATAAAAATCAGCGCGGGTGGCTGGGAAGGGGAAGAGAGGGGTCGTCTCCCCCGGGAGAAGAGGGGGGGAGCTGGGGAGGGGTTTCGCCGACAGCGGTCACTGCTCCTGCCTGCGCTCCCTCTCGCTAAATCCCAACCCGGCCCCAAATCCTCCCTGCCGGCGCTTTCAGCCCGGAGCCCGTTTGGAGCCTGTTGCGGACACGGGTAGGGCTGGAGCCGGCGCGCGCTGCCTGCTTCAACCCCACGCGTTTCCATCTGCCGCCTCGCCCGGGGGCCGTACCGCTACCTGCCGCCCTCACCGTTACCGCCGGCAGTTCCCAGCACGGGGGGGCCATGGCCGTGGAGAGCTATTCCCCCTTTCCCAAGCCCGCCAGCCGGCAGCTTGCGTGCCTCAGCCCGGGCTTGATGAGGATGTTGGGGCAGGTTTGCTTGGCGGCGGGCGCCTCTCCCAACGCAACGCCCGTCCCGGCCCCGGCTGCGGGCGAGACGCCGTCCAACGCCAGACGCGGGGCGGGATGCGGCGTGGGGGCCACCGCCGCGGCGCGAGGGCCCGTGGGGTCACCGGAGCCGGCGTCAGCTGTCAGGCAGAGCCACCCGCCGCAATTAGCCACCCTGGCTGCCGGTGGCCGGAGGGCACAGGCAGACGGCGGGGGATGAAACGGGGGCCGGGGGATGCGGGGGGGAACAGGAACGGGAAGGGGGTTGGAAGCGTAGCCGGGGCTCGGGGGTTTCGCCCTGGGGTTCCAGCGGGGAGGGCATCGCCCAGCTCGTGCGGGCGCTGGAAAGGCAGCTCCGGCCCCAGCCTGCGCGGGCACGCAGAGCAAAAGCCGCCCCGGTGACTCAGAGGGGTTCGCTGTACCTGTTCGCACGGTTTGGATACATCAGAAGGCTGGATTAATTTTTTTTTTTCCCCCACCTGGTAAAAAAAAAAAAAAAATCTTCCTATGAAAAAGGTGTTTTACCCTATTTCTGAACAAAACATTGTATTTCATTTGGCAGTTATTTATGATTCTATGATTCTGTTTAGGCTTCAGCTTTAACCCGTTCTCAGCGTGTCATTTCCCACTTTAGGACTACTTAAGAACCAGCTCACCCTCTGAAATGAACATAAAAACCCACCAGCTCCCCCCTACATCAATGCTTTTTAACATTTTCTAATCATTTCCCCACTTTTTCTTCTCTTTGAACTTGACTTGGCTTTCGTGAATGGGTTTCGGTTCTGTTCGGGTGAACGCGTTCATGAAGCCCAAGTCAAGTGAAAGCTTTGCGTAACACAGGCTTGGAGAGCAAAAAATAGAAGGAAAAACATAGTTTTTCTATGAATGAAAAAACATTCCAATAAAAAGTTCCACAATGTTCTGTAAAAGAAGTAGATCTGTTAGTTTTTGTGCTCTTATCAAAAGGCTCATTAGAGGTGATCATTTCTTGCGTTGAAGCAGGAGATTTCTTATGGACCTTATTTTTCAGNTTTCTTGCGTTGAAGCAGGAGATTTCTTATTATTTCTTAATATTCTTATTATTTCTTTTTTCTGACATTATTTTTCATGGTCAGAAAGGTGACCCCCAAACCGCCCCGCTCTTTGCAGCTCTGGAGTAAAATCTTGAATGTGGGGAGTCTGAGGGATTAAAGATCTCTGGTTTTCCATCTCTGTCCACCATCTGAGCAGCCCTTTCTTGGGCAGGTGGCAGCTAAGAGGTGAAGTGAGAACGAAAGTACGCACAGAGTGACACCCTGGTGGTGTTGGCGACGTCGGGGGGAGATTTTCCTGGAGGGTCTCAGATGCCACCGGGGCTCTCACATGGGGTGACACTGTGGCTTCGGTCCTCCTCCATGCCTCACGGCCACCTCTCCAGAAAAATCCCAGTGACCCAAGGGGTGAATGCTGTTCCCCCTCCCGCCTGCCCTCTCCCACGTGCTGCCCCCCACTGCCTGTGCCCGTTTTCTGGTTCTCCACCATCAGCTTTGCAGGGCAGCGTCAGCCTCTTCATTGCTTTACCTCTTGGGTCCCCATCAGGCTTCATCCAGTGTCACCGGGGCAGCTGGTGACACGGAGGGCTGGAAAGTGGGGTTCACCCGTGAGTAAGCGGGAGAGGTGGCAAAGAAGGGGTTAAAAAGAGGGGCCGTGCAGAGGGGTGAGCAAATAGACGTAGGTTATGGGGCGTCTGCCAGTTTGGGAACACCAAATAGGTTCAATTTGGTGGTGGGGGAGGTCATGCCCTTGCAGAGGTCTGTGGGTTGGGTGGCCAGAGGTGGCACGGCATGTCCCCTTGGTCCCCGCTGCCACCGGGCTCCCTGAAGGGGAGAAGCGACCAGACGAGTGTGAGGGAGTCCATGGACAGTTGTCCATTGCTGGGAGGGAGGAGGAGGAGGAGGAGGAGGAGGGGGATGAGGCTGTGTCCTCGCACGGGGAGGATTCCCAGGACACCCCTCGATTGTCCACACGCTGCTCCCAGCTGCTCCCCGGCCCGCTGCCGGCCCGTCTCCATAACGTGAGCTGACACGGCTCCTGCGGGCAGACGTGGGATTGACAACCCGCCCTTCAAACCCTCTAATTGGAGTTAACTTTTGCCCCGGGAGCGACTCCATTACCAGGGAACCCCGCAGAGGGGCAGGGCTAAACTGGGGTTTGATGGGTCCGGACAAAAGTCGTTTTCCAAGACCCCCCCCATTGATTCACACCAGACTTTCTCCCGTCCTTTCCCTTCCCACCGCCCTCTTTCCTCCTCTCCCGATCAGCTGCTCGCTGACTGGTAAAATGTTTACACTCCGCGCAGATCCACAAATCAATTAGAGACACATTTAGCTGACATATGGCTTCTCCGAGTCCATCCCCTCGACTGATACAGCCAGAGGGAATAAAAGACCTGGGCTGGAGCCCCTGTGTCCCACCCTGATGGACATCAACAGTCTTTAATGACCCTTTAAATCAGTTCTGCTTGAGGGGTAGGGGCCAAAGCCATTATCCTCTGACATTTATGGCCGGGATTCACTGACTGCTCTGTCCCTACTGCTTCGGCAAACCTTCTGGTTTTACCCATCGGGAAACTGGTAATTCTTCTCTTCCCCAACCATCAGCCACTGCAGTTGGGTTGGGAGATCTCAACCTGCCCGGCCTGGAAAGAGCAGCAGACGGCAGGGACGGCGGCGAGGGAAGGAGAGGGAGGGGATGGCGTTCCCATCGTTTTGGTGGTTCCTCCTCCCTTTGCTTCGCCTGCTTCTGCTCCACATGGACAAGCCCCAGCAGCCTCCAGGGCTGGCCCCCGTCTGGACAGACGGACAGACGGCAATCGGAGCAGAGAGCTGCTCCGGCAAAGCACCGACTGAAGCGAGCCTCTGCCCGAGAAGCAGATTGCCAGGAAAAGGGCCTTTAAAGGTTCTTTAAAGGTTCTTTAAAGGTCTTAGTGTTTACACTGAACTGATGCATCGTAGAGGATTTTCTGCCTCCCCTGTGTCCGTCTGATTTTACTCTCTGTTAATGTATCGGCTAACGAAATGCCAAAAATAATTCTTAAAATGCTTCCACGGACTCCTCCGCAGCAGCTGATGCGAGAGGCCGGGGCACGCGGCTGCCGGGAGAGCGGGGAGCGAGCGCTGAGCTGGGTAACCCCGGGCTGGTGGCCAGAGAAGGGTGAGAAGGAAGGGGGGGTGGCCGGCAGACGGAGAGGTTGGGGGAGAGCGGCAGGAAAATGTGGAGACCACCACGTCTGGGCCACCACGCTGCCTGCGGGGTTCGATACAAATCATAAGTTGTGCAGTTTGCCCTAAACCTGTACTTTGTACAGCACAAAATCCCGCAGCCTGCCTGGGTTTGGCTTCACGTAGATGAGGTACGCTCCTCAAAAATCAAGGACTTTTTACTGGGGCATGGAGTGATAGGACGAGGGGGAATGGCTTCAAACTGGAAGAGGGCAGGTTTAGATTGAACATGAGGAAGAAGTTTTTCACTGTGAGGGTGGTGAGGCACTGTCCCAGGTTGCCCAGAGAGGTTGTTGAGGCCCCATCCCTGGAGGTGTTCAAGGCCAGGCTGGAGGTGGCCTTGGGCAGCCTGGTCTGGTGGGAGGTGTCCCTGCCTATGGCAGGGGGGTTGGAACTCGATGATCTTCAAGGTCCTTTCCAACCTAAACCATTCTATGATTCTATGATTCTATGATTCCTTTCCCACCATCCTCTGGTGATGTTCCCCATGTCCAGCTTTCTCAGGGCGAGGGGTTATAACGAGCTTGTGGCTGTTCATCGCTCTGCATCCCTGATGCTGGTGGGAATGGAGATGCTACAACGCTACAGAGAGAGGGGGCAGTGGCTCGGCCTGAATTTGGGCTGGACGCAGTTTCCAGAGCTCCCATCCAAACTATAGTTTTCCTGGTTCCTCCCCTTGATGTTTGCTCAGAGTCCCCTGCCACCCTGTGCGAGACTCAGCAAAAGTCAAGCCTCCCCGTGCTCCAGGTCGGGTCCCCCCCGTGTCACCCAGCTGTGGCCACGCATCCTGATGCCACCGTCCCCACGCAGCCGGAGACACGAGGCAAACCCTCCGCCCCACCAACGCTGCTGTCTGGCGGGTCCAGCTCTGCAGAAATGGCAATGTGCAGAACATCTCACTCCCTCTGCCCTGTCCCTCCCCTGTGGCTCAATTGGGCAGTTACCATCCCGACCTTCCCCAGCAACCTCCACCCATGAAGATGTCTTCCACTGGGCAAGCGCAAACCCTGGGGTGCCACAGGCTGGTCCCAAACCCACCTTCCAACGGTTCCTCCGTGAGATACAGAAACACAGGCAGCAACCAAGCATCCATGCCGCCTCCAGCCACCGCAGGAAGCCCACCCGTGCTTCCCGGGAACACCGTGGGGATTTTCGCACCCCGCCAGCCCTTACAAAAAGAGACTGTTGGTCCGGGGACACGGCGCTCCTTATTCTCCTGGGCTGAGCAAAGCCACCCCTTCGGTGTCTTTGGGGCAGGGAAGGGGAAGCCACCTCTCGGGCCACTCTCTGGGGCCGCAGCTGCTGACGCATCGCCCCATCTAGTGGCAAAGGGTGGCCAGAGGGATCTCTGCGGCCCCATTAATGCAGGAGAGATCAATGAACGGTTGCCCCTCGCTGAGTATTTTTAGTGCGCAAATGTTTCATGCCGTAATATATATCCCCTGGTTGAGGCTGAGCATGTCTCCATTTCCTTCCAGCATTACGAGGATGCCGCTGCAGCCAGACTGACGAGAGACGGGTTTCAATTATAACACGAGGAACCACATGTACGGGGCCGGTCCGTCATCCGCCGCTGCGCGGAGAGCCGGGTGCTCTGGTAGTTCCAGTAAAGGTACAACGGTTTAAGTGGAAATGACTGGTATTGATCTTGGCAGGCAGATACCAGCAGAAGTAAAAATAAGCTGCTCTCAATTAACCCGCATTGATCTGAATTAAAAGAAAAATGGATCAGCCCTAAATAAAATACTAGCCTCTCAAGTCGGGGAGACTAGCGGTGGGCGGCTTTTCAGCAGAAACAGGTGTTTGACTCGAGAAAGGAAATGCCTGGTTTTAAAGTGCAGTTCTGGTTAGAGAAGCGGTGGCCCCCCACTGGATGTTCCTCATCTCTTTCCCCGCTGTGGATGGCTCCCCTATCACGGGGGCACTCGGTTCCCAGGTGCAAAGAGCTGTTTTCGAGAAGCCGGTCTCCACGAGTCCACCAGGAACCTGTCCCGCAGCAGTACCAAATGCAAGAGGCTGGAAAATAGCCACGGATGAATAGATCGGAGCTACTCAGCCTTGGCAGCCTGCGGACCCTCTGCGGTGCTCAGCAGAGCAGGACCCAGAAAGAAGCCAGTAGAGGAGCAACGGCCCTTCTTCCCCAAAGGCAAGGGAGATTTTTGGGTCAAAAACAATGGAGAAACACTAGAAAAGGCAAGCCCAAGTCCTGCCTCATTCTCTCGGGGCGATGCTTTGGCTGTCTGGAGGCCAGTAAGCGGTCCAGCTCTCAAGCACTGTGCTAGGTACGTCATTCCGTTCTCCTGAATCTCAGGCTCTGTGTCATCGCTAAAAGCTCGTTTGCATCAGTCTAATCAGAGAACTGTCACGAATACTCATGAGGAAGGCAGAGCTGACACAAGAGTCGTGAAAGACAGCATTATCTTCCCCCGTGGAATTTGTAACACGCAACACAACTGTTCCTGGAGGGCTCTGAGCTGCCGACAGACACAGCCCCTGCTCTGTTCCAGGACCGCCAGGTAGAGAGGAAGGGAGCAGGGATGGAGTCGAGACTTTGGAGAGAATGGGAATCCTCCACTGCATCTTCCTGCTCTGGGCTTGAGCTCGTCTTCAGTTTGAACCTTCCTGCTTTCCCCGTGGAGACTTTGGTTGAGGAAGAAAGAGAGAAAGCTAATGCAGGGAGCAGAGCACAGTGGGAAATGATGCAGAGTCCCTCTTCTGGTGAGATGGGCTGTTGTATCTGAACTGTCTCCGACTTGTCTCCTCGGGCACTAACAGACCACATCTCCTGCCCAAGAGGTGGAGACAGTGCTCAGCGCTGGTTCTCACAAGGTTTCCCCTGGATAGCAAAGAGGCGAAGGGGTCCCTGTCCCACAGCTCACATGCGCTGTCCCCACACCTCCGACTGTCCAACGTTGTGACTTCTGCTGGAGCTTCTCTTTCAGGTCCCCATTCTGTCCCGGTTCTCAAAGCTGGATTTAACTCCTTCTCCTGACCCATAAGCTCCATCACAATAACTCCTCACAGCAGTCAGAGGGGTTAGCAACCATGATAGCCCCTCCCTAGGCAGTACATGCCTAATAAACAAAGATATTGACCTTCCCTCCCTTCTTGCTGTCCAGCTCTGCCTATAGCTGTCACTCCGCTGCCACCAGTCTTGATGAACCACCACCCTAGGACATAGAAGCAGGATTGTCTCTAGTAAGAAATATAAACTGGAAAAAGTCCAGAGATAAAGATAAAAGGTCTAGGAAAAAGAAAATAACGATGACAAAAAAGACAAGACCAGAGAGGAGACACATGAGTATGCTTAAATATGGAAGGTGTTCCTGCAAGGAGAGAGGCAACAGTCATAGAATCATAGAATCATAGAATGGTTTAGGTTGGAAAGGACCTTGAAGACCATCGAGTTCCAACCCCCCTGCCATAGGCAGGGACACCTCCCACCAGACCAGGCTGCCCAAGGCCACGTCCAGCCTGGCCTTGAACACCTCCAGGGATGGGGCCTCAACAACCTCTCTGGGCAACCTGGGACAGTGCCTCACCACCCTCACAGGGAAAAACTTCTTCCTAATGTTCAATCTAAACCTGCCCTCTTCCAGTTTGAAGCCATTCCCCCTCGTCCTATCACTCCATGCCCCAGTAAAAAGTCCCTCCCCAGCTCTCCTGGAGCCCCTTTAGGGACTGGAAGGCCGCAATAAGATCTCCGCGGAGCCTTCTCTTCTCCAGGCTGAACAGCCCCAACTCTTTCAGCCTCTCCTCATAGGAGAGGTGCTCCAGCCCTCAGATCATCATCCTTGGTGGACAGGACAAGAAGTGATGGATTTAAACAGCAGCCAAGAGCACTGAGGTTCGGCAGATTCTGTTTCGCACAGGTTGGGAAACTGAGGCCCGGGGAAGGAGCTGCAGGGAAGGAAAGAGTGGAGAACCCGGAACGTATTCCCCAGAGCTCGCGACTCCTTGTCTCGGGCTGTGAGCTCTGGAACAGACCTGTCTAATGTGCGCTAATGAACCTCCCGCCCGAGCGGCTCGGAGAGCGAACCGAGCTGCTCTCCTGGGAAAGCAGAAGAGGGATTTGCGGTGAGGAGAAAAGCTGGCGTTGCCCCCACCCAGATGGATTTGTGTGCCAAGCCTCCGCCTGGGGGAGCGCGAAGTGTCGGCGCTCCCCGGCAGGATTTGTAAATGGAGAATAATGCAACCTCAGGCATTAAAGAGGGAGACACAGATGGGCTTCGAGATCCCTCGGTGGGCAGAGCACCCAGACTCTGGAAGAGTGAAACTTGGACACGCTGACTTTCCAAAAGGATCTGGTTTTGCAGGGAAATTCACAGCTCCCGGAGGTTAAAATACTCTTCTTCCCCCTCCCCGAGCTCCACTGCTTCACCATAATCTGCAATCTTACCAACCTGTCTTCTACTGCCACCTCTTTTCTACCAACTTCAGGCACAGTAGGCTCCCATCTCTTCTCGTTTCATCTAAAGAAGCTGAACACAGCTCATGGAGAGATTCAGACCCAGCTTCACGTGAGCATCCACCCTGCTGAGCCTGGCTCTGAGGGTGAGCTCTCCCCATGCTGAAGGAGGTTTAGTTGAGGCTGGTGCCTTCAGAAAACCTCCGGAGTGAGTTCAGGGGTGCCTTGTATATTGAGGCAGGGTGAACAAGCGGGAAGCCAAGGGAGCAGATGACAGGGGAAATTTTGAACCCCTGTCTTTCACACGGGACTGATAGCCAGGACCCCCTCAGCAGCTGGAGCGGGATACTCGTGCAGATGGAGCGGCAGCGCTGAGCTCTGTCTGCCCTCCCATGGGCCACCCAAGAGGGTCAGGGCATTCTGCATGGTCTCGGGCGTGAAAGTCTGAGCAGCAGTCCAAGTAACCTCCAAGAAGCGGAGATGGCCCAAGTGATGCAAATCAGCATTGCCCCCCTGCCCCTCCCAGTGAGCGCTGGAAAGCTCTCAGTGCCTTGCTGCTGCTTGGGCTTTCCTTGCCACCACTGTTCTCTCTCTTCTTCCTTTGCTCTTCCTTGCTCTTCCCAAAGTATCCTCACACTTGACTTAGCTGTCACCTAATCTTGCCAGTCCCACTGCAGACAATGTCCCTGGCGCAGTAATTGTGCCAAAAAACCGAACCAGAAGGACTGATTCCTACTGGCTACATGCAGCTGGAGCTCCCCAGGTACTGGAGGAGGATCTAGCCTCAGGAATGCCCAGAAGGCTGTGAGAAAGGAGAGCAGACATCTGGTTTCCACATCTGGTTCTCTGGTTCAGGAGACCACAAAACCTTTCACAGTCTGTGTGATCTCCAATAAATGTACGAGACCACCAACCGACCAGGACAGCAGGTTGAAGGATGCAGCTCAGTGGGTGCGTGACCTCAAATAGACCACTTTCAGCTTCTACAGCTCACCAAAACAATTTCTGCTTGTGTCTGTTAGTGGGGATGGATGGAGACGTCTGGAACAAGCAGCCTGAAGGGATGTCCAAGCAGGTCCTCCCTACAAGTCCTTTGGAAGAGCGATGGCTGAAACCCAGCAAGCCTTGGAGGAGCCATGCTGGGAGGTGGGAGAACACAGAGCTTGCAGAAGGACTAGGAAGGAGCAGTTTCCCAGGGGACTCACTGAAGAGCAGGACAGGCTGTGATGGCTGCCTGACCTCAGCCTCCCGTGCCGTCCCCACCAGGAGCATGTCACCTTCTGAGAGAGGAGGGCAAGGAGAGGAGACATCGCCGGGGGGTGTAAGTACCATGGGAGATAAACACCTCCTGCAGGGGAAACCCAACGAGCGCAACGAGTCTGAGGCGTCTCACTGAGACCACGGGCCACTGTGCTGCACACGTGTGGCCGAAGCACTCTCAGGCAATAAGTCTCCATTACTCTGATTGCTTTTCCTCAAGTAGAGAGACGTGAGAAACATCCTGATAGCTCTCCAGGGCACTGGAAAGGTGGGTTGGCAACAGCGGGTTGATGGCATATGTGCAAATCCACTTCTTGGCAGTGACTTGCTCAAGAGGGATTGAAGCAGAAACAAGGACAATGGGGTTTATTTGGAGGAAAAAAAAAAATACTATGTTGAAATGGAATGGAAGCCAAGGGAGAGAGTTCTCTGGATATCTCATGACCTGACTGCAAAACAACAGCCTCGAGCTTCTTTCTTAAGCCTGAGCATCAGCGCTACTTAACCAACGCCAACAACAGCTGCAGTGCAGCGCACAGCCGGGCTACGGCTCTCTGCCCAGCCCTGCAGCTAACGGCAGCACATACCAGTACCCAACAAGTCCCACCCACCAGCCAGGTCAGGTCTTACACGATGCTCCACCACAGGGCCCAGCCAGGGGCTCACCAAGCGAGGCAGAGCAGTAACTCCCTTCTTCAGACACTGCGAAGAGAAAACTCCCCTGCGCAGATGACGTTTCTTGGTGGAAGACCTGACGTTGCTGGGTAACCCTCCCTGGGAGCAGAGGGCTCTTGCAGAGCTCCCACCTTCCACTCCCAAGCTGAACCCCTTCCCCAGCGCACACCAGCACGGCCAACCCAACCAAACCCCCACCTCGGAACGCACGTACATCCCTGCACACCCCCGCCCCATCGCTCTTGGAGAAGACAAGAGCAGCCAATCCCCCCTAACCTACACAAGGTAGAAACTCGAGGCTGTTCCGTTGGCACGGGCCGTTTAAGGACCTACTGAGAAGAGCACAAAACTGCTGGTCCACGCTCCTCTGGGTTTCCAGGCAGTGCCTATGTGAAGTTATGGGATCTACTGGTTGCAGAGAGACACAGAGTCTAACTTGCGTCTTGGCACCTCACTCTCATTGATTTCAGATAGGAGTTAGGTGCCAGAACAGGAGCAAGAAGTGAGCCGAGCCACCTGACCGAGGGCTGAAATACTACCGCTTCCCCGGATCATTGCTGCCACACCATCCAGTCTGCATCTATTTCAGGCACTAATTGTGTTCCCAGACGTACGCTAAATGCTGGGAAAAGGGTGGCCCAACAGCCTGGATGCAGGACCGGGACTCGAAAGACCTGGCTTCTCCTTCTTGTGTGCAGGGGATAGCTGGAGAGCAAGGCTATGAGCACGTCTCTTTGGAGCCGAGTTTCCTTTCGTCAATAAAACAGGGAGAAGAATTTCCCAAGCAAAGCCACCTGCTTTGTATGAATGTATAAATTCGCGTTTTGTCTCGGGAGACCCTGGCAGGGGAAGGCAGCGGGTACAAACGGCACTTCTTCCCACAACTGCCAGCTGCAAACGCTGCTCCATCCTCAGCTCGGACAGCAGGACTGCCCCCCCGGCTCCGGAGCGCTGCCTTTCTCCCACCTTGGCTGCTTCCATTTGGGTTCCTGAGCTGAGTTTGGAGTGGTTTGGGTTTTTTTAATTTTTTTCTTTTTTTTTTTTCTGGAGAGCACATTTATTAGGGAAGCCCTTTAATTTTTCCGTTCTGGAAGAACCCCAAATGGGCTTCCCGGCAAAACTAATGTGCAGGCGCTCGGCATTAAGCACTGAGTAATCCTGGAAGTACAGACCTGATGTCTCTACAGGCAGCAATAAACTTTTCAGCACAATATTGTAACCTCAACTCTTCCTCCTTTAATGGCTTTTCCCCATGCCATTAGCATTGCTGCAGAACTTTCCGTGCGTGGCATGTGCTCACGGACACGCGCAGGCGCGCTCAGGCGCGGGCAGGGCCACGGGAGTCGGGGCTCAGGTGCAGCCGTTTCTCCAACCTCCGTGGGTGGGGAAGGCAGTCTGCAGCGTAAAACACACGCACGAGTCCTGGCCAGGGTTTGGATGCTTCTTGCCTTTATTCTTTGCTGGTTTCCAATGGCCTTGTGCTGGTTTGGGAGCAGAGAAAGAATCATAGAATGGTTTGAGTTGGAAGGGACCTTGAAGATCATCAAGTTCCAACCCCCCTGCCCTGGGCAGGGACACCTCCCACCAGCCCAGGTTGCTCCAAGCCCCGTCCAACCTGGCCTTGAACACCTCCAGGGATGGGGCAGCCACAGCTTCTCGGGGCAACCTGCGCCAGGGGCTCACCACCCGCACAGGCAAGAATTTCTTCCTAGTATCTAATCTAAATCTCCCCTCTTCCAGTTTGAAGCCATTCCCCCTCATCCTATCACTCCATGCCCTTGTAAAAAGTCCCTCCCCAGCTCTCCTGGAGCCCCTTTAGGCACTGGAAGGGGCTCTGAGGTCTCCCCGGAGCCTTCTACTCTCCAGGCTGAACCCCCCCAACTCTCCCAGCCTGTCCTCCCAGCAGAGGGGCTCCAGCCCTCGCAGCAGCTCCAGGGCCTCCTCTGGCCCCGCTCCAACAGGTCCATGTCCTTCTGATGTTGGGGTCCCCAGAGGTGGACACAGTATTGCAGGGGTTGTCTCACCAGAGCAGAGTGGGGTAGTCCTCCACAGTCCTCTGCTTCGGTGTCTCCAGGGTCACATCTGGAAGAAGACATGGTTTCTCACCCTGGGGTAGGTTGGCATATGGCTCAAGCATGAAGTGCACAGAAATCAGACTGGATGAGGCAGATCACACAGAGAATGGGATTTGAACACACAAGACCCAGCCTGTGCTGTGGCATCTGCCACCACGTCCTTGGTCTTGACCCCAGTACAAGAAGCTCTCACATACGTCTCCTCTGGGCAGTGGGACCACCTCAGCTCCCCAAAGCAGGGGCTGGGGGAGAGCAGAAAAGGGGTCCACAAGCCAAACCTAGGATTGGAGGATCACGGGGGATACCTCTGGCTCCTGGGGGTCTTAAGGGCTGGGTGCATGGCAAGTCCCTGCACCAACTTCTCCTGGGTTCTGTGGGCAGCTGTCCCTGGCCAGGAAGAAGTTTGGGGGCAGAGGCAGATGTGGAGGGTCAGCGTAAGTTCAGGAATACTAAAAGCTGATGGCTCAGCTGATGGTAACAGGTTGTCCTGGGCTGACCACAGCTCCCTGCCAAAGTGCAGTATACCGGGAAGGAGCAGGACATCTGGGAATAGTAACTGGTTGCCTTGTGACACCTCTCACAGCAGCACCGGGGAAGCGGGGACTCCCTTCCAGTTACAGGGATGAAGGTATGGGCTGGAAAACCAGTTTCCAACCACGGAGGCGTGGGAGCACTGACAGAGAAGAGCCAGCTCGATTCCCCGTCTCAGTTTCCCGCTGCTCTACCTACCGGTGGCTGAGATGGCTGCGGAGGCAGAAGCCCCGGGGCTCTGGAGAGCCCTTCATCAGCTCAGCTGGCTCCCTCCAGTCAATTAAAAAGCACTACCGGTTGGCTTGGAGGAAGAGCCGGCGAGAGAACCAAGTGCAAATTAACGCGGGGAGGAAGGAGAGTTTTCTGCCACTCAGCAGCCCCGACGTGACCAACCTCAGCTGGGAAGAGCACGGGGCCGGGACCGGCTCTGCTCTCCTCTAATTGCATTACATTACACGAGACCGGGGGAGGCTGCCGTCAGCTGGGCAGCGTTAGCTGGGGCCGGGAGGGGGGGGAGGTCCATGCCTCCAGCCTTCCTGAGCAAATCGGCAGCCGTGACCTTGCGAGGAGGAGGATTTGGAGTGGCACTGGGGCACCGTATCGGCGGTAGAAGCCTGGGAACCTGCATCAGCAAGTTTCAGCTCTCCGCTCTTTTTCTCCTTCACAAAATTAAAGATGCAACGCTTTCCTCTGAAAGCAGACGGAATTTTCTGTCTTAAAAAAAATCTGAATTTTTTAAAGAAGGCAATTTTTCCCCTGGAACTGACTCCAACTGTCAACGTTCAAGGTTGTGTGAGATAGGAAATACTTTTGGACACCTCAGAAAAAGGCCAGCAAGCTACATATCACAATCAAGTATCCATCTAGGGTCACCAAGGGCATCAGGGCTCTCATCGGGGTCTTTGGGCCAAGAGTTGAGGTATGCCCTGACTCCTCCACCCTGTGCAGGACGCACCCATGCCTCTGGTTCTCAGATGCCTTATCCTCAGGTCTGGTAGCTGTAGCAAAGGAATAGAAACCCAAGAGCCCAAGAGGGAGAGAAATACTCAGAGATGGCTCAAAACTATTGAATCCCAAAAGCTAGAGAGCCTCCCTTCCTCCTCCTCCTGCCTGCAGGTGAGTTTAGAGGACACAACGTACCTTTTCTAAATTACCCAAGAATAACCAGTGCTACCCAAGTGCTGCACAACTCCAAACGCTCCCAGGGCTCTCTTCCCAGCCTGATTTGGGCTAAAGCAAAACCTCACTTCAAGTCTTTGAATTCCAGCTTTTCCCCAGATTTTCTGGTTCAGGATTAAGGAAGACTCTCCCCGGGGCTTTCAGCTCAGAGGAGGAGCCTCAGGATACCCAGCACAGAGCTCTTCCAGCCCCCCAGCAGTGGCACTGATGGGGTTCCCACCTCAGGTTACAGCAATCTCTGCACTGGGAGATGGACAGCAGCTTCCTATGAGCTTCCTAGGAGGCTTGAGGACCATGGTCCCCCGTGACATACCCTTGGGTTTATGTCATACTGGAGCTCAGAGCATCAAAGCATAACCCAAGTGGATTGCACCAAGGTGACGGAGAGACCGTGGTTCCCTGGGCTCGAAGGGAACCTGGGAAGAGAAAAGGATGTGGTCAAAGAGGACGTGAGCTGACACACTCACAGGCACGCAGCACTAAGTGCATGAGTCTATCTCTAGCAAAGTAGGTCACATCAACAAGAGCCTGGCTGAGCGAAACAAGACGCTCTGGTGTTACATTAACATTAACATTACTAGTCGCTCGCTCCTCCCCCGGGGTCCCCCTGGACCTAGCTGCTCCTTCCTCTCAACTGGCAAAGCCCTGGAGAAGGAGAAAGACCCTGGGAAGAGATGCAGAAGGTCCAACCCTCGTGATGTGCGGAGAAGGGGGAATTTCCTGGAGATGGAGCCTGCTGCCCGCGAGAAGGGACGGGGCTTGGCTGCCTTCAGCTGTGGGAGGCAGGAGGAGGAGGCAGGTGCCAGAGTCCTAGAGGAGGGCTCCCAAACCCCAGGAGAGCGGGGCTTGGGGCACCCCCTCCCCTGGGCCGGGCAGTGGTGGGCTGGTGGGCAGGCACCATCAAGGAGAGAGGTGGCTGATGGACCAACTCAGCTGCACCGACAGCGCTTAACGTTTATCTTATAGGCACCAAATACAAACTTCAAACATCTGCCCATGCTTTGGGGCCACCAGGCAGCTCTCCACAGCGCTCACCTCCCAGCCCAGGTGCCAGGGAGGAAGGAGCCTGTTTTCCCGCAGCCGCTTTCCAATCCTTCCTCCCCTCCTCTTCCTCTCCACTCATCGCTTCAGCCTTCCCCAGCCATCAGCCAGGCAGGGGATGGATCCAGACCCTACTTCTGTCAGCCCACCACAACCTGGAGTCACTGCCCTGGAGAAGGCTCCTGCGTAGATGGACCTTGAGACCCGCCACCGCCCGTGACGGTGGCCGGGAGGGAGGACGCTCTGCTCCAGCCTGGAGCAAGCAAGTAAATAAATAAATAAGTCATCCCCAGAGCTCCCCAAAGGTGCCATTAAGGAGCAGAGATTTAGTGATTAGTGGCAACAGGAAAGGGGGGAAAAAAAATATAAACAAAGAAGTCATCGTCGTGTCCATGGGGAGAGCACTTCTAAAAATCCTTTAACAGGGCTCATTAAATATACATGGCCTCAGTGGCTGGCTATACATCCTGATTAGCCCATGACTTCAGCTCCTGGAGTCCAGGGTGTTTCTGCTCCTCACCGAGGAAATAAAAGCAGGTGGTCCACCACAGCGGGCAGCGTGGCCAGCCAGAGCCCCGCGCGTGGGCACCATGAGATCACCACCCCATGGAGCCCTGTGGGAGGTATGGCACAGTGGGCACGGGCACGAGCTGATGTCTTGCTGCAAGGCACAAAAACGGTCCCAACCCATTCAACCCGGGCGAGAAATAGAATGAGAGAGGAGGAGGAGAAATCAGGAGGGACCAAAAAGGCCCCAGAGACCCACTTTCAGGTGTTCCCTTCCACCTCTGGCTGCTGCAATCTGACCGGCTTAAAATTTGAGTCCACCCTCCCTTGTTTCTCTGCTGGAGAACATGCAGGCTCACCCACTCATTCCATCAGAGGAGCAGTCCAAGGCCTCTTTCTTTCCCCCCTTCCTTTAACGATATTAATATTTTATTACTTTTCATTGGAAGAAACATGCAAATGAATGTGTGTGGGAAGGCCCTGGAGTCTTCCGATGTTAACAAAACAAGTAAACAAGGATTGTCCTCCTTATGAACGATGTTAACACAATATACAAGTGTTGTTCTACAATCGATAACCTCATAGGAAACTCGGGTGACTGGAGGCTCTGTTTCTACATTAACTCAGATTGTCATTAAAAGGTTTCTTTTTTTGCTGATCAAATTTTTTTTTTCCCCCCAAGCAATATGGGAATTTATTTCAAATATTACAGTAGGATTGGTGACACACAGGGCTGTGCAGGACCTCGTGGTTTGACTGGACCCATCCCTGGCATCTCAGGAGCTGTCTCAGAACCCCCAAATGCTTCTAAGGGGGTAGGGACATTTTCAGCCCTAAGACTATAGTTCGGCACGAAGGCTGTAGAGTCAAGAAGCCAACTCAACTACAGCTTCACCACCTTAGTCTTAGCGTAGCAAGGGAACAAGCAGCAGAAGGGCCTGAAACCATCACGGAAAATACCCTGACATCTCTTGTTGGGAAGGGAGATGAAACAAGGAGTTCCTGCATCTGTTCGCATGGTCCTCTGCTGCCTGAGCTAAAGGAGTTTACAGCTTTATAAAGCTCTTACCTGGTTTGGTTACTTGCAGGAGACGGATCCTCAAATGGGAGGACGAGAAAGGCACAAGATGGAGCTTAAGATTACTTTCTAAAGCATCCAACCCAAAACACCTGGGGGAGAAGGAGGGTGAGATTCGTTGTTGTCAATTTTTAGCAGCTGAGACTAATGAAAAACAGAAGTCCCATGCAAGACAAACCTTCCCAATTTGGGTAAGTCAAAGTCCTACAAACACCATATTTGCCCAAAGTCACGATAATTGCTATATTGTCTTTATGGGGTCTGTGATGGTTTTGCATAAATGTATAGAAAAATAGGGGCGTGACATCAGAAAAGAGAGGAATACAAAGATAGCACCTGCTTGCACCAAAACCAAGTTAAACATTACTGAAAGCAGGAGATGCAGGTGCAAAGTATTGTGTAAGATTGGGTCCTTCAAGAAAGTTTTCTGGCTTTGATTTCTTTGGCTCTTCAGGGTGTAAGCAAAGGTCTTGAGGTCCCGCTGCACCGACCGGCGTAACACAACATTGTCAACTTTCTTCTAGTGTTCTCCTTTTTCAATTTTTTTTTCCTCTTTTTTTTTTCTTTTTTTCAAACTCCTTCAGGTTTCAGCCATCGCTCACCGAATCTTCTCCGTGAAAGGCTGCAATATCGAACGGGAAATCTCACCTACGCGGCTCCGTCTAAGAAGCAACAGCTGCACAGAGGGAACGGGACGCTCAGGTCCGGCACAGCAGTCATTGCTCCCCGTGACCAAAGCGGTCTCTTCCCAGATCCGAGTCCCGCGACTCACTCAATCACTTCCATAAGCACCTCCCTTTGAGAGAGCAGCCTGTTTTTCTCACTGCTCAGCCCGGCCTGGGCCAGCGGGCAGAGTAATTATGTTAATTCTGCCATCAAAATGATTAGCCATTCCATTTCAGCCAAGAAAATGCTGGAAATTGGCTCATGATTTATTCTGCGCTCTTATTTCATCTCATCCTTTTAACACGGCACTTGGGTATCCCTGCAGCTCGCTGGCCAATTAGTCAAATCAAAGGAGGCACGTAGAAATGCGGGCCTTAAACGCAGCCCGGGTCCACACATTGGCAGGATCTGGATGGATCCGTTCCCCGGGGCTTGGGGACGTGACATCTCCCTTTCCCTGGGGATCCTCCACCAGGCTGGACTTCCCCTCCTTCGTGTTCAAGGAACCACCACCATGGGGGACGGGCAGCTCTTAAGTTCATGAGTTTCGCTGTGAAGTGGAGAATCTCTGATCTCGGTCCAAAGATGAAAGAGACTGACCTTTCTCAACCTAAAATAGCGATAAAACTGTTCAAATCGAAACCCCACTCCCAGCTGGAGGCAACCAGTGGTGACCGAGGCTGGAAGGGACCCAGCTCCCACCCTCACCCCTGCTCCCGGCCGTGCTGGATGCCTCACCGTGACCAGAGCGTTTTTCTCTAATCTGCTTTTGAGTGTCTCCCATGGGATCTCCAGCGCTTCCCTGGGTAATCTTCCATGGCCTGACACATCTCTCTGTCAAGAGGTTTCCCTGGGCATTTCGTGTTAAATTAAAAGCCCCATTCTTCTTCGTTGCGTTCCCTTTATGCCTTGACACGTCCTCTCCCTCCCTGCATACCCGTTTTGCTGAGAAACGACGGATGCATCCTCCATTGGGAGCACCGCTCACCTGGCCCTTTCACCCTGCCCGCCGCCGTTCCCTGGTCTGCCTTGATTTTTATGCTGATGCACGAAAACTTTAGGCGCTTCCCATATCTTGAAGCCCGAGAGCTCCATGAAGAGTCCAGAGGGCCCATCGAGAGGGTCTTCCTGGAGCTGAGCAGATCCAGGCCATCCTCTGTCCGCCACGCCCTTAGCAAACCCCTCCGAGGATGCCCTCCTATGTCACAGCTCACACGTGTGTGATCTCCTGTTCATGACACGTCTCCATCCTCGTTCTTGTGACCCGTGGCTCTGTCCCCAAGCACACGCTTTATCCCTCTGGCACAGCACCACCGAGCTGCGTGGACTTATGTGTCTGCCTGCAGGGACACCCCAAGTCCCTTCCCTGCCTGCACGGCCAGTTTACGGGGTGGGACAGGTTCTCCCTTCCAGGAGGAGCTGAGGCGCGACCACCGTTGAGCGATTTGTCTCCTGCTGACCTGTCTCAGGCCGGTTCCTGCAAGCGGCTAAACGGAACTGACTTCCACGTTCTCCTGGGGCCACCTCCCCATTTATCTCAATGAGACGGGTGACATCCCGGACTGTGATGCATGAGGCATGCCACCTTCCTCCGCTCCGTCACATCTCTGGGCGTTCTGCTTTGCTGCCTCTCGGCCGCGCTCTCCCGCGGGACGCCCGTCACCGCTGGGGGCGACGGCTTCGGCACTCAGCCCAGCGGGCAGCAGCGCTTCCTAGGAGAAAACACATTATTTGCACTTGCCTTAAAAAAAATTAATAAAATAAAAAAAATTAAAAAAATTAAAACATTAAAAAAAAATTAAAACATTTTAAAAAATTAAAAAATTAAAAAATTATAATCCACGGACAGGTCTGACATGCCAACGTCTGGTTTTGAACTTTCTGGTTTGCTCCCCTCTGGGCTGTCTGGATTAACTCCAGAGCCACCAGTGCTCCCCAGACCCCAGAATGGTCTGGCAGGAGGAGGAAGGGTTATCACGACTCCATCTGCCCCGAGGCACGACGCAGCCCCACCAAAAGCAGCACGACTCCTCGACTCCTCGTGTGTTGCAGCAGTGGCAGCCAGGGCTCGGGGACAGGTGACCTCCTGCAGGAAATTTGGGACGGGCACAGGGCTGAGACCAGATGTCCCAAGCCCCAAACTGGTGCTTTGTCCATGAAACTAATATAAATAATCTCCTGAGTCTCAGCAAACACTCCTGATGATATTTGGTGCCTCCTCCCCACCTGTGCACTGGGCTCAATTTCATAGAATCACAGAATGGTTTAGGTTGGAAAGGACCTTGAAGATCATCGAGTTCCAACCCCCCTGCCATAGGCAGGGACACCTCCCACCAGCCCAGGTTGCCCAAGGCCACGTCCAGCCTGGCCTTGGACACCTCCAGGGATGGGGCCTCAACAACCTCTCTGGGCAACCTGTGCCAGTGCCTCACCACCCTCACAGTGAAAAACTTCTTCCTCATGTTCAATCTAAACCTGCCCTCTTCCAGTTTGAAGCCATTCCCCCTCGTCCTATCACTCCATGCCCCAGTAAAAAGTCCCTCCCCAGCTCTCCTGGAGCCCCTTTAGGAACTGGAAGGCCGCAAGAAGATCTCCGTGGAGCCTTCTCTTCTCCAGGCTGAACAGCCCCAACTCTTTCAGCCTCTCCTCATAGGAGAGGTGCTCCAGCCCTCGCATCATCCTCGTGGCCCTCCTCTGGACACACTCCAGCAGGTCCATGTCCTTCTTATGTTGGGGACTCCAATGCGGAGCAGAATTAATCCAAGCAGAGTCCTTGCAGGGAGCTGCAGCCATTCCATCGGCTTCCAAATGACTCTCGCAAACCCTTCCGGCCCAGAGGTTTCCTCCGACCGGTGCGAGCGATGGGAATTTGGGGGCCAATCTGAACAGCAGCGCCTTTCCTTCCCCGGATTAAAGTCCTGCAGGGAGGAGGAAAGGATGGGGAGAGCACCGTCGCCCCGTGCCGCGGCCCCGCACTCCTCCGCCCGCAGCAAAGGGCCGTAAATCACCAGGAAGTGACTTTTCTCGTAAACGGTTTTAATTTCTGTTTTTATGTTCGGAGGGGGAACGGCGTGATCTATAGCACAGCGGATTGCCGCTGGTCCTCCCACAGAGCTCTCAGCCTTCTCTCAGCCTTCATTTTTTTTTTCCCCCTGCTTTCCCATTAACGAGCAGCCCTAAAGCAAAGCCGGGGAGGCTCATTGTCGGGCGCGCTCATTCCCAGCCCCGAGACGGAGACGGAAAGATGCCGTTGGTGCCCAATAACCGCCTCTTCCACATCACCGTCTCTCGCCGGCAGGAGGAGTGAGGCAGCCAAGTCTTCAAGGGAGACTCTGGGGCATCCCTGGTTTATCGGGGCTGCCGGGCTCCGACACCTCCTCCGGGCTCAGCCCCCTCCTCGCAGCGGTGCCTTGAGCTCTGGCACGCATGGACGGCATCCCTGAAGAGATGGGGTCCGAGCAGAGACGGGGGTCTTGCACCCTCCTGAGACACAGAGAGGCCGGTCAGCCTTGGGGGGGAGGAAGGGCAGAGAGCCATGAGGCTGCAGGTGGGGAGGGTTTTTTGGGGGTGTGGGAGGAAAGCTCCTTCCAGCGTGGTGTTTACTGCATTCCCAGCCGCGGTGCTGTGTCTTCCGCAGCCTTGTGTGGGAAATCATCCCAAAAGAGGTGGTGTGGACAGAGCCACCGATGTGCAGGATAAGGAACCGGGCGGGGGGGGGACATGGGTCGGAGACACACTAGCTGGTGGGGACCCGGGTGCAATCCAACGGCACGAATCTCGTTTGGGTTAGCCGGGGCAAGGCTGGGTTTGACCAGAGTGGCAGCCTGAGAGCAGCACTGGTTTGAGGACCTCTCCTCCATGGTGCTTTCCCATGCAAACACCCCCCTTACCAGCAAGCCACCGGCTTTTTCGCTGGGGCCTCCTGTTCAGCTGTCCCAGTTTATTACTATTACCATTTTTACCGTTTTTACCATTTTCATTACCAATGGCAATGCATTTCCTCCTAATCCTGGCCTTTCGCAAGGTCTGCACCCAGCCTCCACCTCTCTGGTTCCTCTGCACTTTCTCTCCTCGTGTCCCTCCTCACCGGCTGCCATTGGGACGCCCGAGTCTCCTGCCAGCACGGGGCATGCCTTGGCTATTACCCTCACTCATGGGCTCTGGCCACACGCCACTTTGTCTCAACACAAGCCCAAACTGCTCCCAAACCCCCCAGTTGCCCCAGTTGTTCATCTGTCCCTCCCTCACTCCCTCTCCTGAGGCTCCTGGCCTTGGCAGGGCCATCAAGAAGGGTGAGGGGATGAAGCAGATGGTATACAAGGAGATGCTGAGGAAATTGGGGTTCTTACGCCGGAGAAAAGAAGCCCGTAGGGGGGAATCTAACTGCTGCCTTCAGCTGCCTCACGGGGCATCGCAGCTGGGATGGAGCCACACTCCCAAAGGTGCACTGCAAAAGGTCGGTGGCCAAAAGCTGCTATGAAGACAACTCCGGTCGAATAAGGCAAAGCAAGACGGCGGCCCTCAGGTTTGCAACCGTCCTGTTCTACACCGATTTTTCAGTGGTTTCTACCATACGGTGAGACAGATCAGGAACGGGGTCTAGTTAACGCTGACCCAACAAAACCACAGTTCGCTGCTGGATCACAGCTCTTCACCACCTCCTTCCCTCAGCAACGGCACATGGAGCTCTCCGACGGACTCGGCCATGGAGAGGAGCAGCTTCGGCGTTAATTCCCGGTATCATTCCCGGCAGTTTGGCTGCATTTTCAGTTTGGGTCACAAGATGGGGCAATTGCCCTATTTTGTCATTCCTGGCTGGAAACCACCGGGCTGTCCTCAGCCTCTGTCTTTGGGGGGTTTTTGCAGCCTGGACCAGTGGGGCTTTTCTTTGGGCAGGTCCCGGCAGATACCCGAGTCTGGACAAACCTGCTCCTCAAATTCACCCTGCGGCGTGAATTTAACCCACATCCCACCCACGTCCCCTGCACAAGCAACTGGCACAGCGTGCCCAGCAAAATGCCCATTCGGACCATCCACACCGGCTGCCTTCCTGTGCCCACATCCCACCTCTGCCCCATGCTCTGCCCCACCACTCAGGTCTCTCCACCTCGGAGTGCCTCAGAGCAGCACCCAGAAATGTCTCTATCCCCAGATTTGAGGTTTCTTCAAAGCTACTGGGGATGAACATGCCTTTGACAGCACACCATGGGTTTAGATCTTCACACCCAAGTGCCCTCAAGCTTCAGAGGGGCGGCTGAGGTCCCATCTGGGATGCAGAGCTCCCCTTGGGAACCGCACAGGTCACAGCCTGGTATTTCGGGATGTGGCTGCACCTCGTAACTCTCCAGGAGCATCGGGGGCTGAGGGAGAGCTGCCCCATAGCTCAGGGGATGGCAGGATGGACTACCTGCAAGCACCATGGCAGGGAGGAGACAGCCAGCCCAGGAAAGGTTGAGAGGGAAAAAACAGGCAGGGAGGGACGCAGAAGGCTGACATCTGCCCGTGGGAAAGGTGGAGGAGCAACAAAGGAGGTGAGCAATGAGGTGGTCTCTTGGAGGAGGTATCTGGGGGAGGAAAAAAATGGGTCAAGATGTCCCATTTTGAGCTGACATGGCACATCTGGGGAGGTGGAGCAGTGCGATCGCAGAGTGTGCCGGGGAGGCACTGCGCCGTCGACCTGGCCATGAAGAAGAAGCTCAGCCTGACTGTTCCTCAGGACTTACTGTGACTCATGCCAGCCCAGAGGTTCCCAAGCAAACCACTTCATCAGAAAATGATGCCTCACTTGAACTGGAGCTGTTCCACTCCTCCAGATCCCTCCTCATTAAAAACATGTTTGGAAGTAGTTGAAACACCCCGTTTTTCCACAGACACTTTTTTCTTAGGACAGCTTTTCCCTCCTGAATCTCACTCTGGAGTTGATTGGCACAACAAAATGGCCTCTTTGGAGTTGAGCAGCTCCAAAATAGTCATTGGGCCTTCCCGAAAGCTTTCATCGGGATGGGAAAACTGCGAGAGCTGAGGGAGAACTCCTTTCTCAGCAGCTTCGGCCGCCAGAGACCAGGCCAGCTACTTTCCTCACTCCCCGTCCAAGCCAGCGGCATGAGGCACGGCTGCGCCGACCCTTTGCCCCACGCGCCAAATATTTCGTGGAAGTTCAGGGCCACCCGGCACAAAACAAACAGCGCAAAGCCACAGCTGTATAAATATCTGGGGCCGCCGGCCATAACCCTTCCTCCGGGATCCCTGGGACCTCTCAGCATGTGTGCGGCAACCGAGGGAGAAACGCTTGAGCCTCACCCCCATCCCCAGTGGGCTCCAGAGAGGGAAGAGCTCCAGCTTCTCTCCCATGGAGTTGCAGATGGAGTGCAGCAAAGGTCTTGGTTTTTCAAGCAACCCTTGCGTTCATCCCTCCGCGCAGCTCTTGAGCCGTGGACCTGCTGCCAGCAGCTCCAGCCTTCCCACAAGGAGCGATAATTGATGTCTCACCGCCACAGGGTAGAGGGGTGGAGAAGGTGCCAGGTGATCTCCTGAGCAGCGCAGACTCCATGGATGTGCAAGGGGAGCCCTGTGAGGCTGGAGAGATGGGAAGGAGGCCCTGGGCTGGACCCAGGTGAGACAGCAAGGTGCTGGCCCCACTGGACTCACTGGCTCTGGAAGAGAGAGAGCCTGTGACCACTTTGCTTGAGCCCACCAACGTTGTGGGCCAAACCTCTCAGTCCCAGCCTGCTGAGACCCGTGCCGATGGCTGATGGGGCTTGGATAGAGACAAGGGGGGATGAAATGTGTGTATCACTTGTCAGGGTCTGTTTGTCCCATGGCGCTTGCGTAGGATTAACTAGATCCAGAGCAGCGATGGGTTTCTCCAGCAGAGACCAGCCAAGAGTTGCAAGCAGCACACGGCCTCTCATCCCCTTCCTCCATAAGAGCCACCACTTGGGATGAAAGAGTTTAATTTTCCCAAGCTGCGCTCACCTGTTGGGTGGCCAACAAGGCTGAATNAAAAAAAAAAAAAAAAAAAAAAAAAAAAAAGCCTCCTGACAATGAAGAGTCCAGCTTTGCTTTCAAGTTTTACTTTTCCCAGGACACTGACTCCCTCCTGCCCTCGGCCAAGAGGGAAAAGAGCGCGCGAGGGAGCGAGAAGCCTCCCCGCGCACCCCACAAACAGGAAACGTCGGCTATATAAAGATCGGGGCTGCGTCAGGAGGCGGAGGGGCAGGACGTGGGACGTGCCAGGGCCCTGTGACATCCACCTGGGCCACCAGCCTGCCTGCAGATGGGCACGTTGGCTGGGCCACCCTCCTCTGACGCCGTCCGACCTTCTTTGCTATGACGGCGCGGCTGGCGGTGAGCCAGCCAGCAGAAAGGTGCATGCTTGCGTCCTCATCCACGGCGAGCTGAAATAACCTTATGAAATTCAACAAGAACAAGTGTAGGGTACTGCCTGTGGGGAGGAATAACCCCATGGATCAGTACAGGTTGGGGTCTGACCTCCTGGAGAGCAGCTCTGGGGAAAGGGACCTGGGAGTCCTGGGGGACAACAGGATGCCCATGAGGCAGCAATGTGCCCTGGTGGCCAAGAAGGCCAATGGCATCCTGGGGGGCATCAAGCAGAGTGTGGCCAGCAGGGCGAGGGAGGTCATCCTCCCCCTCTGCTCTGCCCTGGGGAGGCCACATCTGGAGCACTGTGTCCAGTTCTGGGCTCCCCGGGTCAAGAAGGACAGGGAACTGCTGGAGAGGGTCCAGCAAAGGGCTACGGAGATGATGAGGGGACTGGAGCATCTCTCTGATGAGGAAAGGCTGAGGGACTTGGGGCTTTTTGGTCCAGACGAGAAGACGGAGGGGGGATCTTATCAATGCTTATCAATCCAAGCCATAGCTCAGCAGACAGAAGTCCCTGCAGCGCAACCTGGGGGGGGACAGCAGAGGTTTTCTAGAGCTTCAGCACCCTGATTGCCACCCCGACAGGATCTGGATCATCATCCCAGCAGGACGCAAATTTTACTCCTTGGGAAAGCCATCAACTCAGACCCACTGCTGGCCCCAGCCAAGGGTGTCATTTCGATGGGGAGGAAGCAATGGGAGAACTTCCTCCCGCTCTGTGTCCTGGAACATGGAGTGACCTTGTGGCTTGGGTTCCCCGGTGGCAGCAGAGGGACTCCAGCAGCTCACAGGAGGGGACGGATGGGGCCAAGGTGGTGCAGGCAGGAGCGGCAGCTCTCACGGGCTGCAGGGTCTCCATCACGAAGCTTCGCAGTCTCCCATCTTCCAGGGAGCCTCAGGGGACACCTAACACCAACTTGCACCCTGGGAAATATTGTCCAGGTCAAATTGCTGCCCACCCTGCAGAGATATCCCATAAAACTTCACCCACAGTCTAAAACTACCCCAGAGCTGGGCTGTCACCAGGGAATTAATGCTCTGAGCCTCTCCGCTGGCCCGAAGGCGGATCGATGCACAGAGGAAGGAGGTTGATCAGCCCCAGACGTGCCCCCTCACCTTTCCCTCCCCTGAACCCATCCGTTCCCATCCAGCAGGCGGGGGAAGAGCCATTTGTTGAAACCTCTGCCAGAGAGGCTCATTAACACCGTTTAATACCCCATTTCCTGGAAGGCACGAGGTTCCTGGGGAAGGAGAGGGAGAGGGGGAAGGAGGGAGGGAGGGATGGAGGGAAGGGAGAGGTGGTGAGTCCGTGCGGGACATGCCTGACCCCATGTGCTGTGAGCTAGCGCAAAAGAGTGAATCCCCCCAAAAAAACCCTTATCACCCCATTAGACTGCAAGTGGATTTGCTTCCTGGACCCGCTCCCCATCCCTCTGCAGGTACCCAAACGGCTCTCACAGGCACCCAAAGGCAGGGCTGAGACCCAGCAGCTGAGGCTGAGGAGGGTGGGAGTGCCCCGTGAGGTCCCAACGGGCATAGATGGCTCCAGGACACTTCCAGGGCTGGATGCCCTCTACCAACCTGAAGATCCCCCTGTGCCGTGTCCAGCCGTGATCTGGAAGGGGCTGAGCCCTGGGCAGCTCGGGTGGGCACAGCTCCCAACCCCGCACAGCCCACGCTCTACGTGGAGGCTGCACGCAAGTGGGACCCACATCTCCAAAGCCCCGGGGCCACTCCACCGCTGGGTGAGAAGGTGACATGTGCCCGCAAAGGCTGGAGCAGCACAGCTGGGCAGCTCCAAACCATGGGTCACCTTGTCCGGGGTGGGGGACACTCACTGCCTCTTCGTTATTTCATTCTTCTTCCAGGGCTGATCTCCAGCCCAGAAGCTCTTCCCGGACCTGCACGGGGGAGTTATTTTTAGGCAGGGGCCGAGGAGAAGAGCTTGGACCCGGCTGCAGGAAAGCGGAGCTCGGCGAGGCAGGAAGGAGCCGGAGGGTGGATACGAGGAGCACTCCCTGCCTGCATCCACCGCGGCTCCTTCCTCTGTCCCACACCACCGCCTTCCCAGAAACGGCTGCCCACGGGGAAGACGCTCGCTCGCCCGCCTGCGCACGCAAGGACCGAGCCCAGGGCAGGACAGGAGAGGGCAGAGGCGGCAGTGGGAGGAGAGGAGCTTCCAAGAGCATCCCGTGAGACCCCAGCCCGGGGGGATGTCTCCCACAGAAGCCACACCAGCCCCCGGCTTTTGCCCCCATCCGCTGCCGGTGGGAGGAAGGGGCTGCGGCAGGTTGGCTTGGCAAGGGGCTGCGATGCTGCGGCACAGGGGGCAGGGTGCTGCGAGGCGAGTTTTTGGGGAGCCTCAGAGCCGCACCGCTGCAACTAAGCAAGCAGGCATGAGTTTAGATGCCCATAAATGTGCCTAAGTAGGGTACGTCAGCAGGCTGGAAAGGGTTCGGACCCAGGAGCAGAGGGCAGAAGATCACGGAATCACGGAATCACGGAATTTTCAGAGTTGGAAGGGACCTCTAGAGATCATCTAATCCAACTCCCCTGCCAAAGCAGGACTGATGGTCCCTCCCCAGTGCTGGAGGGAGCCCTGAGGGTCCCATCCTCCCTGTGTGCCCGCAGCCCTGGAACTGCTGCCCCAGCAGCACCCCGGTGCCCTTGGGGTGCCCGCCAAGGGCTGCTGACCCGAGCTGCCAGGTCCTCTGCGGGCTCACGGGATGGGACTGAGAGCTTTCTGCTCTGCTGGTGCCCGGGTGGCACCAGTATGATGCTGGAGGACGGCGGCTTCACCTGGGAAACGTGATACAGAAGGAGTAAAAAGAAGAGTTTGAAGCGGCGGTTCCCAGGCTTGAAGGCAAACCCTCAACTCAAGGCACTGTCTGATCTCAGCGTGTCACCTGCGTCCCCGTTTCCCTTATCCCGGTGAGATGATGCCCCCGACTCGGCGCGGCAGCAAGAGGAGACACGGCAGAGCCCCTGCCTCCCTGCCTGCGAAAACGTGGGCAGCCCGTTCCCTCAGCAGTCGGTCTCCACGCACAGAAAGCAGACGTGACAGTTAGGGGCCAACCTTGCCGGCGCTGCTCTGCACCCGCCTGCCCAGCAATAGGTGTCCGATAGCTTTTGCGTGGATTTGCGGAGGGTTTCTTCTTTCCTGCCTCGTATTTTTGGGAAAGCCCGTTTGCCTCAGCGGTCTGTCTGCCTCCAAAATGATGTGCCTGCCCTTGCTGTGTAATCTGACAGTTCGGGGACTTTGGGGTAGATTTACTACTGGTTTAGGCAAGCAGACGCGGTAGACCGATCTTTATCCGCAGATCAGATTTTCCCCGGGAATACCTCTCCATCCCCACGCTTTACCCCGGCAAACGCAAAGCCTTGCTGCAGGGGAATTGTTCCCAGTCCTGCACCAGTGCGTTCGTTTGGTCTGGTGGACCCGGGAAAGCGCGGCTTATTTGTAGGAGAAGAGGGAAAAGCAGCAGAGTTAGAAGTTTGCTCTGCTGTCCCTCCGCTCAGCTCCCCGAGACGGTCCCTATCTCCTGTCCCGCTCGCTGCCCGCAGGTATTCCCACAGTCTCCCAACTTTGATGGACAACTTCCTTCAGGCTGAATGACACTTGGGGACCCACCAGGGTGTGTGAGGGGTTTCGAGGACGGCTGACCCGGTCTCCACCCCGCAACAGCGACAAGAATGAGCCCGTGCCCCCTCCTTAATCCACCTTCGCCCCGTCGCCGAGAGGAGCCCGTGAACCCTGTCCCCTGACCTGCGGAACGTGAAAGGGAGGAGGCGGTGAGGAGCGGGGGGAGAAGCCAGGACCCGCCGAGGCTGGCCGGCACTGGGCATCCCCCGGGGGCTTCGGGCCACCCCCAGCACTCGCCGCCCCGCATTGTGCGTGGGGAGCGGGGAGGAAGGGGCGCTGGGGACGACCCCATCCCACCAGCACCGTGAAAGACGCCTTTGTTGCGGGGCTGTCACCCGGGGCCGAGGCATCCCGGCCTCTGGTTTCCAGGACGACGGGAAGAGGAGGAGGAGGAGGAGGAGGGTGGGCTGATGGGGAGGAAGGTGAGAGACGGACAGCAGGAAGGTTTGGATAGCGCGGGCAAAAGTGAGTCCCCAAAAAGCGGCTCGGTGGTTTCTTCAAGGCACCCTCTTGCTGGAAGGGGAGATGCTGATGCTGAACCCCGAATGGCAGCCAAGCCCAGGGGGGTGCGGGGTGAGCGAGAGGCTCAGGATGCGACCCACGGACCCGACTCGGCTGTGTCCCACATCCAGCACGCTGGGGTCCCTTCTGCTCGCGTCTCTTGGTCCCAAATCAAACCTTCCCCGGCTCCCTCCCGCTCGCAGAGAGCATCACTCTGTGATTCTATGCATCATTCTATGCATCGTTCTATGATTCTATGATCACCGTTTGAGCTTGTGATGGGCAGGTCAGTCCCCGTGGCTACTTGCCCGCTCTCACTGCTAGCTTAGGCCACCTCCAACCTCCCCCACCTCGCAGACAGAGCTCAGGTATATTTTTAGCCAAATATTTGTGGTTTGTCCCTTTGGAGCTCTCCAGTTCCATCAGATTCCAGGAGAGTTCAAAGGTGTTTTCCTGCCTCCTACAAGCTCTGGGCTATTTATAGCTGTCAGATGTTGGCCGCCCAGCTTTCATGGACGACTGTACGGTGACGGTGTGCGCATGGAAATGGCTCATTGCTGGTGAGTAACTCCGGGACCAGCCACGAGCCTGAGGAGTGACGGGGTGTTGCTTTCGGTCCCGTATAGGAGAGAGAGCCGGGAAGACACTCCTTTGGGCTGGAGACGAGAAAAAAAGAAAAATATCAAACTTGCCAGCGAGATGTCTTAATGCTTAGGATGCTCCTCGGGGGAAACGATGCTAATCCTGCCCCATGGGCTATTTCAAGCCAGGGTGGCCTAGTTGCCGTAGATGTTCTTGCTGGTTCTAGCTCTGGGGATGCTCTTATTCTTCCTCAGGTGCTCAGGAGAGGACGAATATCATCTCAGCACAACATCATTGCTGATCTCAAAGCCCTGCCTGCTCTGACCTGGGCGCCTCCACAAGGTGCAGCGCCACAAGCCCCTCAGATGCCCATATGCAGCCCCCAGGCTGCAGGAAGGCTTCCCCTGGCTGGGATGTGGGGAAGGACCATCTGGTGTCACATCCCTAAGAGCCAAAAGGGTCACTTCTTACATACCCACCGGCATGAGGGCTGGGCTGAGCTTTCCCAAAGACACCAACAGCCCCGATGGTGACCCGATGAGCTTCCAACCCCAGGCAAGCTCTGACCCCCCATCATGGCAGAGGGAGAGAGCGGGGTCCCCTGCGCTTGGCCATCTGGTAGAGAAGTCTACCCAGGCTGTAGGGAGAAACCAAAGGGGACTTCAGACTAGAGCTCTGTCTTTTCATGGTGACCATTGCGTCCAGGAACACTGACAAAGACTCAGCATTTGGGTCTTTTGGGATTATGCGGCTTCATGGAAAAGGAGAGGTGAATCAGGACTCTCGCCTGCATTTCTGGTGTGTTGTTTTTCTTTTCCTCTGTAGAAGGCTCATATCCCACATCATTGGGAGAAGACAGCAGGGTAAAGCAGGGATTTCAAAGTTTGGGAGACGTGGGGTCTTGCACCCCTATAAAACTCCATCCCTCCTTACAAATCTGCCAGGAACGACCGAGCACCGGTGATCTCTGACCGCCACGAGGGCTTCACAAGGGCAGGCTTTGGCGGAGCTGTGCCCTGAGGATGAGCACTGACCCATTCCAGACCTGACTTCACGCTGTGGCGTTTCCCACTCCTGCTAAAAACGAGCGCTCTCTGTCCGCAACGCGCCTCCACCCGCCGAAGGGACCGCTATCTTCTGCATCTCTTCAAGCGCTTCCCTGCTCCCACCGAGGGCAGGAAGAGGAGAAGAATACCGCATCCATCTGCGAGCACACAGGAACCCGGAGAGAGCTGGAAAAGAGCTATCCGAGCTGGACGGGGTCCAGGGCAGCAGGGACACACACCCCTCTGCTCAGGAAAAGAGCCAGGGAGACTTGCGTCGCCGCGGCTGCCCCGGATCTCCATCTGACATCCCATCTGAACAAAAAAACACTTCACCTTCCTTTTTTTTTTTTTTTTTATTTTTTTTCTTTTTTTTTTTCTGCGCTCGCGCACACCTCTCCCTTCGCCATCAGCTGCCGGCATATGGGAGTGCGGCGGACTATTTAAGGAAAACGCCCAATAACATTACAATTACTTACCATAAAAGCCTCATGTTTCCAATAACAGCCTAATGTTCCAGGCACCTGTCCAACAAACTCAGAGCTTTCTTACCTGCCCACTGCAGGATTCGTATCCAGCACGCTGCCCAACAGACGTCTCGACGTGCCGTTGCAAACCTGCAAGGCTCTGGGAGACCTCAAAATAGCTGCCGCCTCCGCCTGCAGCGGGGAGAGCGGCTAGAAGGACCTTTCGTCCCTACCGGGATCTGCAGCGGGTTGCAGGCAACAACTGGTGTGGGAGAGGCAACGTCAAAACCAGAAATTCACCCACAACCAAAGCAGTCCACCTCCGGCTGGTGGCATCTGCCTGGCTTCGAGTCCCACTGCAGCTCCAGCGTGGTCCCCGGCTGGCCACAACTTCTCCTGCTGGTGGCAGAAGACAACGGAGGGGCCCAACGAGACCAGATGCCACTCTCACCTCCTAACACGGTCACCCTGGTGCTGGAATGAGGCGGAAACGGACAAATGGAGCAAAAACAAAAGGGCTCATAAATGTTTTTCTTGGTCAGATCCCACGAGCCCAATCAGCGATATCCGCAATGGCTTTCACAGACCAGGCTGGGCGGCGTGATGTTGTTCAAGTGTTCCCAGGGAACGAGAGAAAAAAAAAAACCATCACGAGCATGTGTCTTGCTGAAAACACTCTCTCTGATATGAAACCATGATTGTTCACCAGCAAAGTTACTTGTGGGCTTGGGAAACAGTTCACGAGCAGAGGAGATGGTGTCACAGGATGTGGGCACCTCATCTCTCCCTACCAGCAGACACTCATAAGCACTGGCACTTACCCAGCAGTCGGCTGCAATTTGTTTTGCACACAGGGTTTGCTGGAAAATTGCATCCAGCCGTCCAGTTAATAAAAATCATCCTCGCGCAGCTCACCGGCAGTGTTTGCTGAATGAGAGATGGATGCTGAATTATTCACTCTGCACCATCGGAGCCTCAGCGGTGGGAGAGCGGGGAGGAAGATTTCTCTGCTGCTAGTCATGTTACGCTGTCAATTACAGAGCACTTCATTCGCAGGGCTGTAAGGCTACCATCTGGTACTAAATTCACCAAGAAAAATGGGGAAAAAAAAGAAAAAGAAGGCAGCATTTTTAAGCATTGACTGCTCATCGTACAGCAGCTCTCGAGCACATTTTCTAACGTTCACGAGAAGCACAAACCCAGGGGGAAGCGCGGAGCGGAAGGGATAATATGCCATTTAGAGTATTCCACCTACACAGATGTAGAAGAAACAGATGAGGGCACGAAATCCCCTTCTGCCTATCCTGTCTGGCCCACCTGAGAGGGCAGCGGAGAGCGTAGACGTAGCACAGCCTCCCAGATGTGTCACTGGGCTTCGCAGCCCCTTCCTCCGAGCGTTCGGCCGTTCTCTTTGGCTGCTCAGCCCACTCGAATTTTGAAGGGGTTTTAACCCCGACGACCACGGGGGAATGAAAATATTTGTAAGAAGATCAGCGTTACGGGAGCCCCTTGTTCTCAGCACGCAACCGGAAAAGCTCAGAGAGGAAATTTTGAGAAATTGCTGTTGGGCGTTCACGGCCAGGAGCTTTGGCGTCCCTGGTGGACGTGTTTTGGTGGAACCGCACGGGGCCGAGGCTCTGGATGCACAATCTGCGTTTGGAAGCACACCCGGCCCCGCTGCATACCACACCGAGCGATTCGTTTTATCGGGAACCAAAGAGAGGAGACACATTAAACAGCGGAGCGGAGCGCGTCCCCGCAGGCAGAGCTGGGGAAGAAGATAGAGCACCTTGGCTGGATATGAAAGGCTCCTGGAGAACAAAAGAAGAGAAGGAGGCAACAGGAATCAGACGGGAAAACAAGCTCACCACTTTGTTCAAAGAGCCACAGACCCTCAGCACTGAACACCAGAGATTTTGGGGGGCTTTAGCAAAGATGGAGATGAGGGCACCATGTGATTCATTAATCTCTTACCTGGCCCGGACAGGAGAGAGGGACAAAGCTGTAGTACTGCCACGTGGCTTCTCACAGAGCATCGCAACGCTGAGAAGAACCAAAACAACCACAGGATGCCCTGGGTAAGTCCAACACCTGAGAGGCTTCTTCCTTTTCATGCCTTTTCCCTCCAGGCCATGTACCTTTCACCCTCAGTACCACTCTGGAGATCACAGAGGCCGGCGTTGCAGGTGGAGATGATGAAGGAGCTTGAAAATCAGGTTTAAGATCTTCAACCTGCTGTGGCTTGGACTTAAAGCACCCGCAACACACTCAGGAAGACAAAACCGGAGCTATCTGCTGCCTTCCCAGCCCGGCCTGCTCCCAGCCCACCCAGCCTGCGTGATGCTTGGGTTCCCATAACATACTGAATGTACTCCGAGTCTGTCCCTCCCCAGAGCTCCCAGCATGGGGCTGAGGGCTCCAGTGAAGGCTATGGTGGTCCGGAAGACAAATGTAGACTCATAATAGGCAGCACAGATGTGGCTGGTGAGGTCCTGTGATAGCTGAAGAAGGTCCTACAACCTCACCCATCCTTTGTTTGCACCTTTACTGAGTCACTGCTTCGGAGAGGAGAGTCATCCTTCCTGCTGATGGGTCATACAGCCTCATATCGGTGAGATCCCTCACACGAGGGCTGTGCTGCTCGTGGAGCTGCCCAAAGAGGCGGCAGGTCCTACAAAGTTCCCCTGCTCCTGGGCAAGGTCTGAAACACGCTTGGGGAGAGGCACCAATGAACTCCAAACCAACCTCCACCCAGCACAGAAACTCTCCATAGATTCCCTTGTCCTTTGCTGGGGACCCCATTCCTCTGAGACCAACCAACCAGTCTCTATCAGTGACTCCTTTAGCGTGTGTCTGGAGCTGAGGACCTATGTCCTACCAAACCCTACAAAAGCAGAGGCAAGGGCATGAAAACCAGGAAACACTATGATGGAAAAGACAAGTGACTGACACACACACCCCCTCTCCTTCTCTCAGGAGCCTGTCCCTCTTTGGGGACCTGAAGGAAGAGCCAGGCTGGAGTTTTCTGCTTCGAAGGCAGCTCAGGAGTTGACGTTTCCAATGCATTGTAAGGTGAGGAGAAAAGCAACCAGCTGATTCTAGGAAAGGACCCCTGGCGTGGTACCAAAGCCACAGCCTTCCCTAGGACGTAACCCAGACACAGCGTCCCACGAGCTTTATAGCTGAAGCTGTTGATTTACTTACCTCAAGGGTCACTTCTGCACCACATTTCATGCCTGGTGCCTCCTAGCACAAGAAGGACCCACTGACGGAAGGGGGCAGAACCTAGTTCTCTCTGCCCAGCACCTCCTTACATGTCCCTTGCCATATACTCTTCCCGTTGGCTTCACCCTTCAGACACAATGGATCATAGTAGAGGAAAAAACTCTGATATAAGCTTGAATTTCCAGTCCTTTTTGGACTCTTTCACCTCTCCCATCACTTCCCACCCTGGAGCACAGACTGCTGAAGCTGAAGGTTTCTTCTCGCCCCGGTCACCTCGCCAGTGAAGAAGTGTTTACTTTCTATCTGGCTCTCTCCCTTTCCTTCTGAAGTTGGTCTTTCTGTCCTTCAGGAGGTGAGGGACATTCAAAAGGAAGGCAAAACCCCACCAAACGCCAGGTGGCAAAGCCCACAGGCGCCACTCTCCAGGTACAGCACTCTTGCGCTCACCCCTGGGCACAAACAAGGGCATTTTTCCCCGTTAGCTGTTCTCCAGCGCGTCAGACTCATCCAGCCCGTCTCTCTCCCTCCGAAACGCGGTGGGCTTTTAGCCCGAGCATTGGGGGGTGCTTGATTTTTAATGCTTACTTATTTATTTTTGACATTGCACAGGCCATTCCAGCACCCGCTTTATCTCCAGTGATCTTTGACCCCGGCGTGTCAGGAGTTCAATCTGGTACGTTCCACTCTTTGCCCCCACTTAATTCTTTTTTAGCTGCTCGGCCTTTGAAACCCGGTGCCATATGCCAGCCCAAAAGAGCCCTGATCAATACCGGGGGACCGCGTCTCCGTGACCTTCCAACCTGCACCGTAAAGGGCAGAGGGCAGAGCGGAGCGTTGGCCGTGTTTTCATTACGGGATTTCAGCGGCGTTTGTCGGAGGGGGGAGGGAGAGCCTTTCTTCCTTGCTTTCTTTCTTGCTTTCTTTTCATGAAGTGTAGTCCAGCTGGGACACCACCGGAGAGCTGCTGGCTGCCTGGTCGACTCCTCCGCCTCGTTTAATGAAAGTGAGCGGGAGAACCGCTAAAAATCGGGGTGCCCGCGAAGGTGAAACGGAACGACCAGCGGCACGCCTCGGCGTAAGAAAGGACTCGTTCATGGCCGTCCCTTTCAGACAGCCAGGCTGCTTTGGGGGCGCAAAGCCTCAGTCCCCTTTGTAATGGAGGAACCCATTAAAAATCGCCCGGTCGGCGCAGAAGAGCCCTGGGGGCAACATTGCTTCTTTGCCATGGGGGGCAGGGGCGGCACCTGATTTCTCTCCCCAAAAGCTCAACCTCTTGCACGGCCGAGCCTCTGCTCCAGGGAACGGGTCCCTCGGGAGGTGCTGCGGACCCATAGGTGGGATGCACGTCCCTGCCTCGCACCCCGCCTCGCCGGTGGGGCGGTGGGATGCCCTCAGCCCCCCACGCTGGGGGGGGGGGGCTGCGTGAACCCCGACTTCTCAGGGCGCACCAGTCGAGGGCCACGGTACCTGAAAGCCACTCTTTTTTCCAGGCACAGACCCACCCCTTGGTCATTTATTTATTTTTTCCTGCTCTTCTCTGTGCAAAAGGCAGAGGCGCCTGATTTCTGCCCTGGTTGCCTTCATTTTTAGGACAAGGAGAAGAGATGAAAAGGGGAAAAAACTTGTGGCGTCTCCTTGGGACAGCAGGGCTTTGATGGGGCCGCTTCCGAAGGGAGATTTAACCCAGCTTCGCTCCATCGGGGAGGACAACCCAGCAGGTTCATTCTGAACCAAAACTGCTCAGCCGGCCATGTCTGGCTACCATGCATCTGCAGGATCTTCTCCGCTTGCCACTGGGGGTCCTGTCCCCACGGCGTCGGGCGCTGCGTCCTTGGCAGAGTGAGGCTGCCGGGGACCATGAGGCAGGGCCAGGCTGACGGTGCTGTCACCCCGTTTGCGACGCACCAACGTGCTCCTTCCTTGGGCAGAGGCTGTTTCCCTCAGGCGGAGGTCCTGCCCAGTGCCGTACCCATAGCCGGGGAAAACCTGCTCCCCAACACAAGCTCCAGACCTCCAAGGGGTGCAGGACAGAGCACGGCCATGCCACCGGCCACTGCTGTGCGAGCCACGCATCGCCTGGGCCACTGGGCTCTGAACGCGGCAGCCAAACCCCGTTAAACCTCTTGGTTCCCCGAGGTGCTGAGCACCCCCCGTGCCCCAGGTGTCTGCAGGGGGAAGGTTTGGTTGACCTACACCCTCGGCAGCAATGGAAAGGACCAGTGGGGTGATTTGATCGGTGTGGTTTTGGCTGCTGGTTGAAGAGTTTAATTCCCACTGGCAGCACGACTGCCCAAACCAGTCCCACCCAGACCTTCCCTTCTCCTCACCGTTGCTTCCCCCTCTCTGCAGAGGGGGACAGTCCATCCCGGGCTCTGCAGGACAAAAGCCGTGTCCCATCAGGAAAAAAAAAGCACTTTTGAATGATCCTCGCAGGCCATTCTGACCGGTTTGGGGTCAGTGGCTTCTGTATGACCCTCTTAGAAGACTTCTGAGCTTCGACGAGTTGATGACTCCCCCCCTTACCCTAATTACCCAAAGCCCCGTGGGGCGAGAGCACCACATCCCGGCTCTCCCCGGGGTGTCTGGATGTCTCTCTGAGGCTGGAGAGCCAGGAAAGCCCCCGCTTGCGTCAGCCCGCGACCCGAGCGTTCGCCCGAGGACAAGAACGATGGGGCACCTTATACTTAGTGCGCAGTACCCGTTGGTGGCGAGGGGAGCCGATACCCCAGACAGAGGGCACTGCTGTGCACCATCTAATTAACCCTTCTGACAGCTCCCATTAAAAATAAAGGGGCCTTCAGGTCCCTGCTGGAGTGGCCTATTTTACGTGCGCATCTCCTTGGTTTTGCCTCAGCATATGATGTTCAGGAGGCGGTTATTTCAGGAAAGGTACGCTATAGATAACTGATCTGCCAGCCAGGTGTCATGTTCCTTCATTTATTTTCAATTACTCCGTCTCTTTAGCTCCGGCGAGAATTGCCTGGTGTCAATTCATTTGGTCACCTCCGTGCCTGCCGCACCTCTCGGGAGGCGCTTCTCCGGTGTGGTGTGATCTCTCCCCGGGGGCAGGCTGTTACAAAACAGCTCCGCTTCTCTTTCGCCTTCGCCTTGTTCTCTCGCCTTCCAGGCCGTCCCCAACTCTGTGCCCCTTGTCGGGGTCGCGCGGAGCTTCTGGTGTCAGCAGGCTGAGGAGGAAAGGCGAGGAACCCAATCTGTGGGGTGGGAGCCCGCCCGCTGCTCCTCGGGATGCTCATGACCATCATGCTCCGCTGCAAAGGTTTCCTGAAGACCTCCTTCCCAGTGCATCTGGCTATCGTTACTGACTAGGTGGCAAGTGCAAGGTCCCTGGACCTCCTCTGTCCCTTGGCTCCTTGCTCTGAAGCTCATTCTCCCCCTCAGCTGCTGAAGGTTGGGCCAGTTCGGGTGTCTCCATGTGCGTACAGTGAGTTGGACCAGGGGGCTCCTCTGGCCGGGATGGGTGCTCCTCTCCTTTTGTGGGGAACTCTCTCAGGCGGAGCAGTCAGGATGAGGGGGGGGAACCCAGGACCTCCTAGACCCTCATTTCGGTTTCCCTATGCAGACGCAGAGATGCCTCAGTCCCATAGCGCAGAAACCGCCTCTCCGGGTGAAGACCCGGGGTCACCTTTTCATCTGGGACGGCGTTGTCTCCTTGGAGGTGCGCCCATAGGTCTGGGCCAGGACACCCTAAAGCCTTGAGAGCACAAGAGTCCGGCACCATCCCCATGAGTGTCAGGGTAAAGTGGTCTGTGCTGGCA
Organism: Anarhynchus alexandrinus; assembly: GCA_008711295.1. Classification (NCBI taxonomy): domain Eukaryota; kingdom Metazoa; phylum Chordata; class Aves; order Charadriiformes; family Charadriidae; genus Anarhynchus; species Anarhynchus alexandrinus. The sequence goes on along the minus strand of VUYV01000425.1, from coordinate 45,994 downwards.
GTCTCCGGGCAGGTTCAATCCCTCCGGGGACTCTGCTTTTATCCTTTTTCTCCCTCTCACCAACCCCAACCCCACACTGTGTCCCTCCAGCAGCTCCTCCCCACCACCCAGACCCTGCTCCCTCCCCAGCCCAGCCAGAGCTGCCCGTGGGCCCCCTGCCCACCCGTCCATGCCCACCCCAACCCCGGCTCCTTCTAACAGAGTGGGGACAACTGCTGGGGCAGACGGCACCACGCAGAGAAACGGGGACGCTCCTGACAGGAGGAGACACCAATGTCACCAGATGTTTCCAGGAGAGACAATCCAGCCCTCCCGCCTCCTGCCAGGGAATCCCACACGGTGCTTTGGGATTTTGGACAGGCTGAACCCTTCACATCCAAATTCCCCTACGCCCAGGGGAAGTCCAGACCTGCAGTTGAAGCCCAGCTTCTCCTCTAGCTGAACCCTCTCATGGTGGGACCACCTTTAGGATGAAATATCTTCGCGCTCGCTTCCACCTCTGGGGGCCTTTTTACCCGCCTGAGCTGCTCTCCAAGCGCGACCTGAGCCATTCCTGGCACGTCCCCGCTCCCGCTGGCACCGCTGAGCCGGCAGGGCTGGGGACACGGGCTTGCTCCTCTGCCTGCTCGCTGCCAGCGGCACGGCCAGCTCAGTGCTGATGGTGACAACAGCAGGGACCAAGAAGGGCATGATGTAATTTTCAGATCCGTCGGGAAGTTTTCAGCAGCGATGGCTGGGAAAAAAACAGCATTTAAAAAAAAAAAAAAGAAAAGGAAAAGGGCACATTTGCTCTGGTTTCAATGAGAAAGAAAAAAATAGAAAGCCTGGTAGTGACTGTCCTTAATTGATTAGTCATTTCTGCAGATGATAATTGCACATCAAAAGGCTGAGATCCTACTGTTTCATGCAAATGTCCTTACGAATACCAGCAAGGCACAGGGTAAGTGGATACAGGAAATAAATCCTTTAGGAGCCACCCGGGAGGATTTGGAGTTTGAGCTTCATTTCAGGCAAACAATTCCGCTCTGAAGGTGCCTGGAAGAAAGATCCTCAACCTCAGGTGCTGCCCGAGCACCAGAAACACGGAGAGGGAGGATGCCATGGGAGCGCCCGGGCGAGGACCTCTCCAGCCAGGGGAGAGCATCACTTCTTCAGATGGCGGTGGAGAACTTTAAAATGCAGTTGACTGCAGAGCCAGGGGCTGGGATGTCGCTGGTCGTGCTTGTCGGGGTATGGTGGGAACCCCAGGAAGACCAGCAGCCCCACGGCGTGGTGCGTCGGCACGCGGTAGCTGCCGAGGACGAAGTCTGGGGAAGGAGTGAACGAGCGTGTCAGCGACTCGACTAAAATTGGAAGATGGACCTCCTGTCCCTCCTGCTTTCGGTGCATCATCCCCAGCTTAAGATCCTTTCTGCACATTGGCGTTTTCTACGCTCTCAGACACGCGTCTGGGGTGTCCGGTCTGGCTCCTGCTCCCCGCGTCTGGAGCACCCGCTGAACCGCCGGCTCCCCGCTTCACATGAGAATCTCCGTGCTCGTTTAATTATTTCAGCGGAGCTGCTAGCCCCGGTGTCTGGCAAAAGAGGCTTGTGAGCATGACTCAGTCAGCCTCCAAAAGCAGCAACGCAAAACAAGAATCTGCTGTGAGCTGCATCTTGATTTTTTAAGCCAATCTCGTGATGTTTTGCAGGGCCAAAGCATGGGTCTGCAATGCCAGGACGGCACCACAGGCTGCGGGCGTTTCTGGGGGCTTGGAGGCAAACCGCCCCTTTTGCAAAAGGACTGTGGCGCATCGTCGTCACTGGGGTCAAGGAGACCCTCTTGCCTGGAGGGAACATGGCTCCCCTGCATCCCCCGGGCCACAGCCACAGCATGGGTGAACCTTCTGCAGGTGCCGGTTCTTGTTTGGGCTATTTCAAAGGCTCCCAGCTCCCACACCTGCCCCCAGACTGGTCCGGGTGAGTCCCAAACCCATGATCCCCCCCCTTTCCTGAACTTCACTGAGCAGCTCTGAACAGCCGCAGGCACCGCAGACCTGGGGGGCAACATCAGACTGCGCTCTCGTGTCTGCCCAGACCCCAGAGGTCTGCAGTGGTCAGAGGTCTCCAGACCAACAAACTGCCCTCGGCCCTACATGGAGGATGACTATGGCTGAGCGAGGAAGTGTTTGTGGATGTGGAGGAGCCATTCTGCAAATCCCTCTAGCCTAAACTTCCTCCATAGTCCCTACAGCTTGTGGTGACAGGTTAGATTTGACCTTCCCCCTGGTCCTATCCAGCTCTGTACGCCCAGGTTCACACACATCACCTTCAGCGTGAGTTAAAAACCAGCCGGCATTTAATTATTCCTTCATCTCCGCATCACCGTCACTGATGAAGTCACTGATGAAGCAGCCCTGATCCTCAGGGTAGGCTGAATTCCCCTCCCGACCCGCTGGAACCGCCACAGCAGCCGGGTTCGGAGCCGTTCCCTTCAGATGCCTTCGGCGTGGAGGGCTGTCGAGAGCTCCTTCCCCCTTCGCAGGCAGCGAAGGGAAATAGGCACTTTCAGGGCATGAGTCATCTGACCTATTTAGCCATCTTAGGAAGAGATGAATGAGTCCTTAAGAGGACTTGTTTCTTTCCACTGTCTAGACAGCCAACCTCGCGACTGCAAACACCTACCCTCGCTCTCCTGGAGCGCGCCAGGCATCCTTCCCAGGCTGGCGAGGGATGCTGGCTTCTTGTGGGTTTCCAGCAGAGGCAGAGGGTTGGATCACACCTGGACATCCTCGGAGGGATTTGAGCTTGGCCTAACTTTGCTTCCTTTGAAGGCAAGGGAAGATCTCAACACCAAAAAGGTGGAAAACCAGTTCTGGTAAACCTTCTCTGCCTCTGAGGGAGGTTTTCGTGGAGCTGAGCTTGCTCTGGTCGTGCTGGTCCTAGGGCAGCACGGTAGGGGCCATTTCAGCTCTGAACATCTGGCGGTGTTAGCCAAGGAGAAGTGGTTTATTATTCCAGGCTAAACCAGCAAGAGTAACTCCACCACCCCGGTGGTACAGCTATGTGACTGTCACCCGGTGCTGCCATGGGTTCACCCGGGGGTCTGTGCTCTACGGGGTGTGCCATGGTATGCTTGAGCTTCTACTTGGTCTTCATACAGATGGAAAACAGAGAAGATTGTGCAATTTAATGAATCATGCTAATCTTAGGAGAAAGCCTGATTGCTGACCCTTTTTGTGATTCCTGTGACCATGATGACACGGGAGAAGGAAAACATCTAAGCAAGCAGCTACCGTCTTTTTCAGATCACCGTGGTCTGTAGGCCACCTACCTGTGCCTCTCCTAATCTCACACTACGGTTCCGCTCCTGAGCCCGCCTTCAGCCTTCCTCTACAGGACCACCGCCGATAAAGATCCGTAGATGCCAGTAAGATTTGGTGACATGAGTCGATGAGGACAGGGAAGGCTTGGGAAGGTGGCGCTAGACAATCCCAAAGGGCTCTAACACAGTTAAAAGAAGGCTGTGCGTCCAGGAGCGAAGCTGGTTGGCTGCGCCCAAGAGAGAGGGACTTTGGCACTGAAAAGAGCCAATTTGGGTGACAAATGGCCTAAAGTCATCTTTTGTTTTAAAAAAGGAGGGGAAGAGTGAGTCACAGCAGGGATTGGACTCACATCTGTGCTCTGCAACCCTGAGGCAGATCCTGAACCCTGTGGCTGAGGCATTGGAACGTATTTTGGAAAGCACTCTGTGATACCAGCGGCGGTACAAACAGGACTCCAAAACCAGTAAAACAGCCTGAGAAAAGGCTTTATGGTGAGAGACACGGAGAAAGCATGTTTTTAATTAAGCACAAAGGTTGGGAGGGCTCTTGAGCACAGGTCCAGCCTGGCAAAACCGTCCGACGAAAGGACTCTTGGAGCCAGAGGAAACAGGCTCAGCCAGAGCCAAGGGCTAGAAGCTGAAGCCAACAAATTCAAATGGGAGTAAGGGAGGTGCCACTAACCGTGGGGCTCAGTAGCCACCAAATCTATCTGAAAGGACTTCATGCCCTGGAATTGCTTGAATAAAGGTCCACCGTCTTTGGGAGAGAAGAACTTTAGGTGACCAGAAGATGCCCTCAAGCCCAGAAGAAGTTACTGGGCTCTGTACCTGCGGAAGGGCACGAAACACGGGTCTGCAATATGCGCGGGGAGATCAAAGGCACCAACCTGATCCAGCAGCTGCTGGTGCTATGGCCAAAATTCATCCTTTTGGGGCTAAACACACCACCGAGGTGCCTTCTGCAGCTGGTGGGAAGAGACATCCGTGCCCAAACCGCAGCTCCTCCTGCAGAAGGTGTCCGTTGCCCTGTGGCATCACCCCATCTCTTCGGGCAGCAGAAGAGACTTTGGGAATGGGTTGGGATCTCTGTGGAGTGACCTAAAACCCCCAAACCTCAGGGGTTTCTTACCTCAGTCCCTCCCTTTTTGCTTCTGCCCTTCGCCACAGGAGCCTGCCCTTCCTCAAGGACCTGGGACAGGCGAAGCAAGGAAGCACACCCCGAGACTTTTGAGGTTTCCTTTAAGCATCGGGAGAGGGCTACCGGGGGACATCTCATGGAGTTGAAAACGATCCCCCCAACACTCAGGCCATCCCAGTGCAAGCCCAGCCGCCCAGCAGCCCGCGGCCAGTACGAGCCCTGCCGAAGCAGGAGGCTGAGTCATGCCCCGGCCATCGCAAAGACAAGAATGAGACCGCGTTCAAAATTAATATATATTTTTATTGAATAATTGCTCTAAGTGGGCTTGTGAAGCCACCCATAGAATTACTTCTTTCATCTCAGCAGTGGTTCAGTAACAGTTATTAGCTTTGCAGGAGAAGAAAACCAAACAGAAGAGGGTGCATTAAAATAAATAGGTTATTTTTTTTCTTATCTTTAAAATAAACTTTTCAAATAAATACTTTGGCTTTTTTTTTTTATTATTATTTATTTTTTTCCCTTAAAAGGTACAAGAGTATTGTCAAAAAACAGCCATCAGGTTATAAACATATATTATACCTTATAGAAAGGAACCCNTTGAAAACGATCCCCCCAACACTCAGTCCATCCCAGTGCAAGCCCAGCCGCCCAGCAGCCCGCGGCCAGTACGAGCCCTGCCGAAGCAGGAGGCTGAGTCATGCCCCGGCCATCGCAAAGACAAGAATGAGACCGCGTTCAAAATTAATATATATTTTTATTGAATAATTGCTCTAAGTGGGCTTGTGAAGCCACCCATAGAATTACTTCTTTCATCTCAGCAGTGGTTCAGTAACAGTTATTAGCTTTGCAGGAGAAGAAAACCAAACAGAAGAGGGTGCATTAAAATAAATAGGTTATTTTTTTTCTTATCTTTAAAATAAACTTTTCAAATAAATACTTTGGCTTTTTTTTTTTTATTATTTATTTTTTTCCCTTAAAAGGTACAAGAGTATTGTCAAAAAACAGCCATCAGGTTATAAACATATATTATACCTTATAGAAAGGAACCCAAATAAAGACAGCCGGGGGAGGGATCTCTTTATACACTGTACAGAATGCCTTTGTACCAATTAAACGGAGAATCAGAGGCTTCGGTTCTTGGTACGAGACTCTCCTTTGAAGCCAAGGGTGGTCCGTCTTCTAAGGAGAACTTTGTGCTGAGGACACCTGGGGAGGCAGGAGGCTGCGCCGCCGCTCCGCGGAGCATCGCCAAGGCTTGAGGGAACGGCTGGGAAAGGATGGGGAGAGGGGAACGGGAGGGGAAAGGGGGAGAGGGGCCCCGCTGGGGCAGAGCGGCAGCACGGGCAAGGCGGGGACCGGCCGGGATGACCACACACCGATGCCACCGAGGCCAGCTCACCAGGGTGGGTTTGGTCCTGCTCATGCTTGAAGCCCTTTGGGGTGCTGCAGGAAGGAGAGGCCCAGCGAGAGACCTCCCACTGCTGCCCCTCCCAAAAAGTTGGACCCCAGTCCCAAAAAGTTGGACCTTCCAATATCTGAAGACCTCCCAGCTTTCTCCAGCCTCAAAACACCCAAGGGCCAGAGACAGAGAGCGAACTAACAAAGCGGGTGCTGGAAACGGCAAGTTTGGGGCACGGTGTGCCCCTCCCCCCGTGCAGTCCAGTCGTGCAAACCTTGCAGCAGCTCCTCCCACCCCTCCGCCCATCCCTCTTTATTGCACTAAAGCAGCCGCTCGTAAACTGTTATCCCGTGCTTTGGCATCTTTTGGTGGATGACACTTGCCCGCCAGTCTTTGGGTTCGCACATGGGGATGGGGAAGAGCGAACTCAGTGGGATTTCGTGGGAATCTGAGAGTAGAGTCCCACAAAGCTTCCCCCCTGCTCTTTGAGGTACTTGGCTGGCACTGATGTTTCTCAAGGATGGGTGGACAGCAGCCCAAGGACCACTTCTGCCCTTCCACCAGGAGGGTTGGTGAGATGGGATGGGAGGGAGACTCCACCTTGGTCCTCAGTGACCCCTCCTCACCAGTGCTGGGACTGATCACACGTTTGCCCGTCGGGAAGGTGGGGAACGGGACCAAGGGAAGCCTTGGAGAAAGCGAGCACCAGCAGAAGCTCGTGCGTGGATGGAGCTTTGGAGGTCCGGGTGGGAAGAGGAGGCTCCTGCGTGGGGAGCAGAGCAGGGGGAGCTCAGGTCCTGCTCAGCAGCTCCTGCCTCCTGCTCCTTTGGCACCTGAGTCTCTCGTTCCCTGTTGAAATCTGCCCTACAGCCCTGCACGTTTCCTGGCAAAGGAGCCCACGACCGGCAGAGACACACAACCCCGAGAAACGTTCCCTCGCAAAGCGGATCCATCCTCGTCAAATCACAGGGGCGCCGGGAAAACAGAGGACTCAACATGTGACTCTCCCAAAAGAAAACCGAAAAAGACACGTCAGGACAGAGAGAAACCCAAACTGCCAGGACAAGCAGCTGCAGACAAACATCTGGAGCAGATGTTATCTGACTCATTACAGGGTGCGGCAGGAAAGGGGCTCACAACCCCAACCAAAATTGGAGTCCTCTCTGCAGGGAAACCAAACTATCTGGCAGCGGCAGATGGGGAGGGAGCAGGATGGATCTGGTCTGAAGATGTTAGGAAAAGCTCGAGGAAAAAAAAAAAACAAACCACCATCAGAGGTTACCCAAAGCCCTCCTGAGAGCAGCTGAGGAGCTCCGTGAACCAGAGCTGGCCTTCCCGCAGAGCTCTTGGCAAATCCCGACCTGTCCTCTCTGCTGAGAGCGAGGAACGGGCCCTCGCTGAGGCCCCCCAGGACGGAGTGGGAAGCAGTAAGCCCACCTGGAGCCACCTGCCCCTACCAGCAGGGGAGGGACCAACAGCCCTGAACTTCTCTAGCCCGTGCAACCGCAAGGCCTGGATGTGGCTTCACGTTTCGTCCTCAACAGCGTCAAACCAAAGCCCACCCGGGGCTCGCTCTCCTCCTCTCCAATTCCCTCCCACGTGCCCCATATTTCATATAATATATCTCACGGGTTTGCCATTTCTTGGAGATGAGACATTCAGGAGACCTGGCCGGACCCCTCAGCCCTGCACCCCAAGGCTGCGGCACCGTTCCCTGGTGGAAACAGGACTTCTGCATTGACCCAGAAAAAAAATCCCATTAGGTAGAAGGCTACTACTGGGCGGGCGTCCTGGCCTCCTACCAATTAGCGAAGGTAAATACGCTGCAGTGGTAGAGCAGGGCTCCGGCTCGCCGGGCTAACGCCGAGCAAAACCGGCTCCGGGGAGCGGCTGTGTGGACGGCCATCTTCTCGTCCCACAGCTCCAGCACCTGGGGGAGGTCACCCCGTTGCTTGCATGACTTCGGAGGCCGTGAAAATGATGAAGCTTCGCGTGTTGAGTCATTCCACCATCAGGAGAGGAAGCAATGAATTGCAAAGATACAGAGGTGGTAACTAAATTTACAAGTGGGATCCGTTTAAAAAGGAGGAGAAAAAAAAAAATCAAAGTAGAGCAAGTTGGAAAATTCTGTTCATTAGTTTTCTTTAAAAAGTTTCAATGAACTATTTCGCATTCTCATTCAAGTGAGACAGCTCCTCATATCCTCAGTGAAAAGGGGACCTTTTTCCCCCTAAAAAAAGTTTTACTTTTTTTTTTTTTTTTTAGGAAGAAGGAGTTTAATTAGCACCAATAGAAAAGGGAATCGAGCGTTCCAAAGGAAAGGTGCCTCGTGGTGGAAGTCTCTGCCCCGAACATCGCTTGGAAGTAGGGAGCCAAGCAATTATTGGCAGATGGATAAAGATGTTTGCAATGTATTTCAGAACCGCTGCCCCAGAGACACGGGCTGCTCTTATGGGGGCACACACACCTCCAGGGCATCCTCGGGGAAGGTCATCCCCTTGGAACCCAAACGATTTCAGAGCCCAGGGTTGGCCTCGGGATGTGCAAACCTCACAGAGGTGGCCCTCTCCCTTCTTAATGCCGGGAGACCTTCACCGTAACCCAGAGCATCGTCCTGAATTCCCCACAGCCTGTGGAAGCGAGCGCTCCATCTTGGGCATCTCTCAACATCCTCCCTCAGGCTCTGGGTGGAATCGGGGTGAGGATCTCGGTCACGTCCGTAACACGCCCCAGGCACAAACCTCCCACCAGGGATGGGGGTCATCTCCCCTTCCAACAGGGGACCGCCAGTTCAGCGCTTGGGTCCCGTTTGGGCGCAGGGAGACGGGCACCGCCAGAACACGATTATGAGGAATGATGTTTTCAGGCGGGATGAATCACTCCCTGGAACCGCTTTGCTCTGCAACAGAGGGAGCTCGGAGCAGCCGCGGTTTTTAGGCAGCAAATGTACAGAAGGAGGAATCCCATCGCGAGCCTCTACCCCCCGCCTCACCCCACGGCCAGCGCTAAATCCTACCCCTTCTCTGCAGAGCCCATATCCCCCTCACCTCCAGGCACAATCTGTAACCCCCCCTCTCCCCTCTCCCGACCCCCTAGGAACTAAAGCTTTAGGATTTAGCAATAAACAGACGGGGAAATCATCTTCCAGCATGTGCAAGTGTACCAGGAAGCCAAACCTCGCATCTGGCACCGTTCACAGCAGTATCATGAATATTATTAGTAATAGACCTAGCCGTCCTATCGTTATATTTATATATACAAAAATAGATCCACAGAACTCTACGGAAAGAGGCGGCCGAGGGAAAGGCGACGGACGAGCCCTGCATGGCCGCGTCTCGGAGGAAGCCAGGGGACACGTTGCATATGTTTCTCCAGGGGAACCGTTCGCTTTCCCCCTGCCCTCACACACCTCGGAGCGGGGACCGGCGGGAAGAACCGAGCACGGGGACATCATCCCGGCTCCAAACTCCCCCGACCGACCGGCCGATGTCAGCAGGGTCACCGCCGAGGGCTGGCGCCCCGCGTCTGCAAGCGGAGATGGGGCTGAGTCCAAGTCCAGGAGGAGCTCCCAACAACTGCAGCGACGGGTCGGGCTCACGCTCACCGCGGCGAGGAAACCGCGAAGCCCTGACCCCGAGGCAGGTCTCCTTCTGGTCAGACCCATCTCCAGTTTGCCGCAGGCGGCCGCCGTTGCGCAATACCCTTCAGCAGTGCCGCTGGTGTTGGTGCGACACGCCGGTGGGCCGAGGAAAGCGAGGGGAGGACTCAAAGGCAACTTCTGCAGGGAGGGAAAGGTCTTCCGACACCCCCTTCTGCTCTCTGTTTCATAGAATCATAGAATCGCTGAGGTTGGAAGGGACCTTTAAGATCATCGAGTCCAACCATTAACCCAACCTGACAAAACCACTTCTAAACCATGTCCCCAGGTACCACATCTGCCCTTTTTTCAAACACCTCCAGGGATGCTGTTTCCCTCCAGGGATGCCATTTCCCTCCAGGGATGCCATTTCCCTCCAGGGATGCCGTTTCCCTCCAGCCCAAGGCAGGAGCTGCAGAAGTCCCCACGGGGGACACCCCCAGGACGGGTGCTAAGCGAAGCGCAGCGCCAGGGGCGGCTGTTGACAGTTGGGTTTGGGGTATTTTCATATTTTTTAATTTTTTTTAAAGTGAATTCAGTGCTGGTGGAAGGTACCAGATCGGGGCTTTTGGGGCTCAAGCACGGAGCCGGTGCCTGCGGCGTCTGCTGCCGGTGGTGGGATGGAGCTGGGCGGCAGCTCCCATCTCACCAGGGTTTGCGCTCCGCAGACCGCCCTGCGAGGCACTGAGCAATGAATGGCAATTTCAAACCAGCTCCTTGTTCTCAGCCAAATCCCAGAGGGGACCTTTCCCTCGCTGCAGTCGGGCAGAAGCGAGTGGGCTGGGCTGCCTCCGATAGCTCCTTCCCCTGCCAGAAGGTTTCTAAAGCTTCCCACACCTTCCCTTCCTCTTCGAGACAGAAAAAAATACGATGCCACCTCATTTTGAAGCTCGCCTGCTTCTCCCGGCGGCTCCCAAGCCCAGAGGGAAGCCACTGCCGCCGGTGGGCCCCCGTGGCACCTCAGCCCCTTGGGGAAAGCGGACCTACGGCCGCGCGGGAGGGGAGAAGCCACCCATAAAAAGTGCCGGAGAGAGAGAACGAGAGAGAAGGAGGAGGTCTGGCTCCTGCAGGACTCTCGCATGGGGGATGCGTTGACCTCCCTCTCAATGGGGGATCCGTTGATCTCCCCATCAGGAAGGACCACACCATGGGGCAGCAGCTCCTGAGGGCAGAGTCCCAGGGACCCCCTGGGTCACCCTTCACCACGGGGGGACGGCCGAGGAGGGCACCCGCAGCTCTCTCCCCCTCTCCCCGTCCCTCACCCGCCTGTGCAAACCCACCGCTCCCCACCAGCCTGGTGCCACCTCCCCCAGCCACCCAGCCGTCCTCGCGCTCCCGGAGGCCGGGGGGGACCCCCAGTTCACCCGTCTCGTTCCCAGGAGGTGATGGTGGGCAGGAGGAGGAGAGCGCTGCAGAGTGGAGGGAGCCGAAGGAGGAGGAGGAGGAGGAGGACGGAGGGGAGAGGATGAGGAGGAAGAGGAGCAAAGCCTGCTTCTCCTCCCCGGGAGGGTCATACCGGCTTATCCAGCGTTTTGGGGAAAGGCGTGCCGCTGGAGGAGGAGATCTTCCTGCAGACCGTGTTGGTGTGGCTCTGGCAGCGGCAGCCGGGTCGTTTCAGGCCGTCGTAACCCCGCTGGCACAGTTTGAGGCACCCCAGGGTGGGGAAGTAGCAGCAGAGGCAGGGCATGAGGAGGGAGAGGAAGCCCATGGCAGCCCAGCGGGCGCAGCAGGACCCCGGCCCGCAGGAGCAGGGGTCGTCGGCGCAGGTGTCCTCGTCGTCGGTGGAGCAGTGGTAGAAGAGACCCTTGACGCAGCAGAGGCAAGTCCCGTAGTCGAGGAGGCTCTCGGGGGAGCAGAGGCAGCGCTGGTTGCAGAGCCAGCAGGAGGGCAGGCTGCGGGCGGCCGTGCAGCGGGCGCACTTGCAGCGCCCGCACTCCTCGCAGACGAAGAGGTGGCCGGCGTGGAGGGTGGGCTTCTCCGCCCCCGCCTTCAGCGGCGACTCCTCCGCTTTCAGCTCGCCGGCCCGGGGCTGCGTCCGGATGAGGGAATGCCCGGAGTGGGAAGGCGTCAGGCTGCTCAGGAGGCGCTGGTCGGAGGCGGCGGTGCTTTGGGAGACGGAGCTGGCCGTGCTGGAATGGCTCATGTGCGGCTGCGAGGGTGGCATCTGGTGCTGTTGGCTGTGGCTGCGGCGCAGGTCCTGGAAGGTGGAAGACGCCAGGCGGTCCTGGGACCACTCTTGCTTGTGCGGGGGCTGGGACAGGGACGGGTTGGAGCGGGTTTGCTGGAAGCAGGCAGCCGGCCTCTCCACGTAGTTGTTGCTGGCGCGGATGGAGCGGATTTGGTCAATGGACAGGACCTGCTGGAAGTCCTCAGCGGGTGGGTCCATCGTCTCGTCGCAACTGAGCTCAGCCACACTGGAAGAGAGCTGCATTTCCAGGAGCGGGGAGACCCTGCGGCATCAGGGCACATCTAAAAATCCTGCAGGATGGGGCAGGAAGGCGGAGAAAACATTGGCGTTACGTTTTATAACGGATCCGTCCCCACAAACCCGGCAGCAAAGGCGGACAGATGGACAACTCCTCGTGAAGGTATTTCCGACAACCAGACCCACGTGCGGTGCCTTGGGGACACCGCGGCTGGACGTGCCCAAAGGACAACCGCCTTCAAACAGCGGGGCGCAGCGTCTCCCCGCGCTTTTGAGCTTCCCCTGTCCTTCCAGAGGACTTCCCACCCTTTACCAGCGCTGATGGACCCCATCTGTCCCCCCCGGCCTTCCCCAGGGGAAAGCGCTGGCCCTCTATCTAGAGGTTTCTGGGTTTCTGGGTTTCTATCTAGAGGGTACCTGGCTGCCTCTTTCTAGAGAAAGGGCAACGTGACGCTGTGCCTTATCCAGAGCTCCCTTATCCGGGAGCAGCGTCTCCTCCGGAGCAGGACACTCTCTTTCAGCATCCCGTTTTCCCACCCAAAAACCCAGCGCCAGCCCGGGAACCCATTTACCCCCATCGCCGGCACCGAGAAAAGGCGGCTTTCTCGTTAGCCCCGGCACGAACGCGGGGCCACGCCGGGGAAAGCGGACTTGGCAGCACGGCGAGCCCCGTCTTGCTCCTTGCACCGAGGCTGCCGTGCCGTCGGCTGGTGTTTTCGGGAACCGGCGCTTCCCGAGGCTGCGGCACCGCCGGCGGCTCTATCCAGAGGGAAGGTCGGGACCCTCGCGGGGCTGTGGGCTGGGGCAGGGAGGACCCCCATGTCCCACAACACCCTCTCCCCGGCAGGTTTGACCTCACGGCATCAGCACCACCGCCAAAAACCATGGGGCAGCCACACGGTGCCCCCGGCGTCGGGGTGAACGCTCTGCGGGGCCGGGGTGAACGCTCTGCGGGGCCGGGGCTGGGCGAGGAGAGGGGTTAGGCGGGAGCGGGGTGGCAGCGGAGCCGGGTCTCGGCTTTTAGGAGAGAAGGAGGGAGAAACTTCCCATTTCTGCTCGCCTGCGGCAAACCGGAGCTGCCCGGGAGCGCGCTGAGGACGGACGCCGCTCATTGCATGCCAGACCCCAAGCGAAGAGCTTTCCCCCACCCGCCCAGCGCTTCCAGCCCGGATTTCAGCATCGGATATGCGCTTTCCCTGCCCAGCCAGCTTCCCCGGGACAAAACCATTCTCCTCTGGCAGCTCAAACGAGCGATCCCTCGGTGACACAGATATTGTCACCGTGCCCGGGCCTGCGGGAAGACTCTGTTTCAAGAGGAAGCTCCCCGCCGGCTTTGCACATGGTCAGCAGGCGAAGCGGCCGGCGGCGGCGGCGGCGGCGGCTTTCAAATAGGCGAAGGGGCCACAGGTAGAATCTGCTCATGCAGCAGAGAGAGGCAGAGGGAAGATTGATTTTCATTAGCTCGCCTGACCTTGAAGAGCAGGGAAAAGCAAAGGCGACTCGCTTTGACTGTTCAAGCAAGATCTGGCCTCTCCCATCCCCCCTCCCCGGAAAGAAAAGGCAACTAGATCTGCTTAGATTTGGGTTTTTCCAGCGCACAGAGCCCCCCCCCGCCTCTCTCCACGCGATCTCAAGTGAGATGCTCCCCCCCGGCCAGGGAGCCGCGGGCGGTGAACGCGTCGCTCTCCCCGGGACACCCGCGATTGATTCGGACGCCGATTTGTTTAACGCAACTATCAAGGTGACCGAGGAGGGCACGGCTGACCCCGGGAAGGATCCGCGAGCGCTCTGCCAGGATGGGGAACGGGCCGCAGAGGCAAAACACCCCCTCTGGTGAGCTGTCACCTGCCGCCACCGAGCTCCTCACCCGGGAAGGTCTTACCAAAGCCCAGGCTGCTGAGCTGGAGCCCCCCCGGACCCCCTGGAGAGACACGACACGTCTCAGCCCGCAGCTGGGACCACGCGGAGGGGAGCGGAGAGCAGCCTCGGCGGGTGCCCGCATCCCTCACGGCGCATCTCAGGGGGGGATTGTTCGGGGGAACGATGCTGGTTTACACCCGGGGAGGAGCTGCCGGCGCCTGAGCGTCCGTCCCCTCCAACCTGTCCTCAACCTCTGGGAACGGGCAGTTCTGGGGCGTTAGGACTCGGCCAGCGAGAGTCCCGTGAGCGTGGGTCCAAGGGGTGACCAAGGCAGAGGTCCCTCCAAAGGCAGAGGTGTCTCCAAAGGCAGAGGTCCCTCCAAAGGCAGAGGTCCCTCCAAAGGCAGAGGTGTCTCCAAAGGCAGAGCCCGAGGCAGCGGAGGGTCCCACCGCTGTGGAGGCAGTGGAACCGGGAGGTTAAGAGCAGCCAAAGGGCAGCCCCAGTACGGCTGCACCCCATCCCCTCTGCAAGACCCGGAGCTCGGGGGACACGAGGGGACGCATCAGCCACGCTCAGGCAGGAGGAGATGGCGAGGGGACACTGCGAGGAGGAACAGAGCCCCGGGGACAGCCGGCAGAGAGAGGAGCTGGCAATGGGGCCACGCAACGCATTGCAAGCCGGTCACTTAGGGTGTGGGTCCAGAGCTTGGACACAGCATCCCGGGCAAGACAGGTCCTGGCAGGACCCCCAGCACGGGACCGGGGCCCGGACGCTCCTGGACCTCCGATCCCCAGGCACAGGGGTTGGACATGGACCCAGACTTGCTGGATGACGGGAGGCAAAGGTCCCGCTGGGACCCAAGGGGATCTAAGCCAGAGGATCTGTGGGTCCTCCAGTCCAACGGGATGGGGGGAAGAGGGATTTAATGACCGGAGCTGGGACCCCCCCTACTCCTGCCCACCACCACCCCAGGGCAGCCCCCAGCTTGCTCCCTTCTCCAGCCCCATCCCGGGGCTGCAACCAGTCCGTATCCCATCCCCACTGCTCCGACCATCCCCGAGGCAGCGCTGCACCTCTCCCTGCCTACCTGCCCCTCTGGGGGGAACCGGGGCGGTGTGTCCCCAGCCTCCTCCTCCTCCTCCTCCTCCTCCTCACACCCTGCCTTCGAGGCGGGCATGCCGGCTCCGGAAACCGGCTGAGCTTTATGGCCGCCAGCAGCCCCAAACATATAAAGTTCGTGTGATAATGGGCCGGAGGAGGGATCGTAAAAGCAAATGATTTACAGGCTGGAGGTGGCTGCAAGCCGGGGACGAGCTGCCCAGGGCGCCCAGGTGGGAGAAAAGGGCTTTTCCCACGCGATGCCCTCCAGGGGGTCCCCCTCACCCCGTCCCCGGTGCCGCGGGGCGGTGGCGGGAGGCTGATCCCCCGGCCCCGCTCCGCACGCAGCCCACGGGTGGCCCGGACCCAGGCTGCAGCCCCTGGGCACAGCCCCGCCGTCTGCTGGCTCCCCCGGCCCTCCGTGCGACGAAGCCCACGTGCGGCTCGGATCCGGATCGGGCCCACAGAGCCCCCAGCCCCACCGTGCCCACAGCCCACGCCTCCCCAGGACCTCCGAGCACCGCCGTGCCCGCAGCCCGTTCATCTCCAGGACGCCCCAGCTCCGCCATCCACACAACCCATGTGTGACTCTGACCCACACCTAACCTCCAGCCCCATTGCATACACCCCACGTGGGTCCAGGACCCCTACCCGCACTGCACGCCCGTGCCCAGGACCCCCGGCTTCATTGCACACTCACAGTCTGTGCACATCCAGGGACCCCATCCCCTCAGCAAACAGCCCACGCATGTCCAGGACCCCCATCCCCACCGCACACGCATGCCCAGGACCCCTGTCCACTCAATAAATAGCCCATATGTGTCCAGGACCCCCATCCCCACTGCGTGTGCACGCTCAGGAACTCCACCCCCTCGGCACACACTACCCACGCGTGTCCAGGACCCCCAACCCCTCGGCACATACTGCCCACGTGTGTCCAGGACCCCCATCCCAACCACACACGCATGCCCAGGAACCCTCGTTTCATTGCACACTCACAGCCTGGGCACATCCAGGGACGCTTGTCCCCTTGGAACACGCTGCCCACACATGCCCAAGACCCCTGTCCCCACTACCCACGCGTGTCCAGGACCCCGGTCCCCACCGCACACGCGTGCCCAGGAACCCCGGCTTCATTGCACACTCACAACCCATGAACATCCAGGGACCCCCATCCCCTCAGCAAACACCCCACGTGTGTCCAGGACCCCCATCCCCACTGCACACACGTGTGCCCAGGACCCCCATCCCCTCGACAAATAGCCCATGCGTGTCCAGGACCCCCATCCCCACTGTACACGCGTGTCCAGGACCCCCATCCCCACTGCACATGTGTGTCCAGGACCCCCATCCCCATGACACACACGTGTCCAGGACCCCCATCCCCCCAGCAAAAACCCCCTGCATGTTCAGGACCCCCATCTCCACTGCACACGCGTGTCCAGGACCCCCGTCCCCTCAGCATGCATTGCCCACGCGTGTCCAGGACCCCCATCCCCATGACACACACATGCCCAGGACCCCCATCCCCTCGGCAAACACCCCACGCATGTCCAGAATCCCCATCCCCACTGCACACACATGCCTAGGACCCCCGTCTCCTTGGCAAACACCCCACGCATGTCTTCACCCCCCCCACCACCACGCACCCGGCGCTGTCCCGCAACCCATGTGTGTCCAGGACGACTGTCCCCACTGCACACGCATGTCCAGAACCCCCATCCCCTCAGCAAACACCCCACGTGTGTCTACACCACCACCCTCCCAACGCACCCACAGCGCTGTCCCACAACCCACATGTGTCCAGGACCCCCGTCCCCACTGCACACACATGCCCAGGACCCCTGTCCCCTCAGCATGCATTGCCCACGTGTGTCCAGGACCCCCATCCCCACTGCCCACGCGTGTCCAGGACCCCCGTCCTCTCAGCAACCCCCCCACGCGTGTCTACACCCCCCTCCCACTGTGCCCCTAGCACCGTCCCGCAGCCCACGCATGTCCAGGACCCCCGTCCCCACCATACACGCATGTCCAGGACCCCCATCCCCTTGGCAAACAGCCCACGCGTGTCCAGGACCCCCGTCCCCACTGCACACGCATGTCCAGGACCCCCATCCTCTCGGCAAACCCCCC
>VUYV01000425.1:0-24220 GCA_008711295.1 Anarhynchus alexandrinus | reverse complement strand
TCCCCAGCTCTCCTGGAGCCCCTTTAGGGACTGAAAGGCCGCAATAAGATCTCCCCGGAGCCTTCTCTTCTCCAGGCTGAACAGCCCCAACTCCTTCAGCCTCTCCTCATAGGAGAGGTGCTCCAGCCCTCGCATCATCCTCGTGGCTCTCCTCTGGACACGCTCCAGCAGGTCCATGTCCTTATGTTGGGGACTCCAGAGCTGGACGCAGTACTCCAGGTGGGGTCTCACCAGAGTGGAGTAGAGGGGCAGAATCACCTCCCAAAATTAAAAGTCTTATTAAAAGACTGCGATTGTCCCCAGGTGGAGGGACGCGCGGGTCCCAGCGCAGGCTGTGGCCGGGAGGAGGTCAGGTCCACCCACCCCACCGGGCTCAGCGCTGGGGGAAAGAAAACACCATTTCCCTTCGCGCCGTTCCTTCGCCCGGCACAGGGGGATCAGCAAGCAGGGGAAAAAAAAAACCAGCCCTCCCTTGCGTTTTCCTTTTCAACCCGCCCTAGTCCCTGGAAAGAAAATGCCCCACAAAGGATCCCGGCCCCGGGGCGTCTCTTGGCCGCTTGGGTGGAAAACGGGAGCGCTCACAGCGCTGCGGCGACGGGAGCTGAGCCTGACCCGCCGGGCGAGCCGGATCCTGAGCTCCTGGCTCAGCCCGCAGCACCGCGGAGGTGTAGTCATTGACTGCAATGTGAGTTTTTTCTCTGAAGATGGAGCCAGGCGGCATAAAACATCAATAGAGAGCTCAGGATGCGTCCCTTTAATGAGCCGAGATCGTAACGCGCCGACTGACGGAGCTCGCCAGCAGCTGCCCGTTCCGTCAGGAGGAGTAGATCCTGCTGGAGAAGTGTTAAGTGGGTCCTGCTGACTCATCGATGCAGATGGCTCCGTCCCCACGCGGAGCTGCCGTCTCGGGGGACAGCGCCCGGCGCAGGGGCTGAGCCGGTACCGCGGCGGGTGAACCCCGCGGAGGGCGAACAGAAAAACAGATGTATTTGGGGGTTTTTTTCTCCCCCGTGTCCCATCGCGCGGGGCGAGCGCCCAGCGTTGGGCAGAGCTCAGGGCGTCCCGGTGCACGGACGGGCTCCCCGTGCTTCCACGGCAGCTCTTCCTCTACGGAAAACGTGTTTGTCCCCACGAGGTCCCTACACAGATCCACATCGCCCTCTCAGCAGAGAAACCAGAGCAAAGACGTGACTCAAGCAGCGAGCGCGGCTCCAAACACGCGACACCGCGAGGGTGGTGAGCCCCTGGCGCAGGTTGCCCCGAGAAGCTGTGGCTGCCCCATCCCTGGAGGTGTTCAAGGCCAGGTTGGACGGGGCTTGGAGCAACCTGGGCTGGTGGGAGGTGTCCCTGCCCAGGGCAGGGGGGTGGAACTCTATGGTCTTCAAGGTCCCTTCCAACCCAAACCATTCCATGGTTCTATGACACAGAGACCTCAACCCTGAGCTCCTCAGGAACCTGAGCAGGGTGGGTAAAGCTGGATGGTGTGTTGGTTATAGAGATATTGGGGGGGATGCTGTCAACACAAGCGTTTCCTTGCTGGGAAGTGGTTAACTCCATCTTCCAGCTCCCTGGAAGGCCTGGCAGACGCCTGGGCTCTGGAGCTGGATGCCTCGCACGGTGTCAGCCGGCCGCCTGCACGGTGTCCTTCCTTCGGCAAATGAAGGGCGCAGAGCTGAAGGCTTCTCGTTCCCGTTAGGGACAGGCTGTCTTGGGTGAGGCAAAGCTTGAGGTCTTGTGCGGGGTGCCACGGGTGGGTGATGCATGTTTCCCCACCCAAAACCCATTGCTACACCCACTGGGGAATCGAGTACCAAAGGGTTTGCACCCTCCGGACCCTGAATGTCCCCGGAAAGCCCATGGAACGTCAGTCCCTCTGCCAGCCCTGACCCTGGACACAGGCTCTTCATCCAACCTGTGTCCTTACGGCACCTTCAGCCCCTGGCTTGATGGGGACATGACATTCCCGCGACTGTCTCTTCTGTCTCCAACCCCTCAGAGCCATCTCTCTCCCTGGCTTCTATGCCCCATGCTCCCGTTGATGCTTCTCCACCACCGTGACTCTTTCTAGGAGCAGTCGCCACCCCCCGCTTTGGGTCTTCTTCAGGTTTCCCAGAGGTCCCAGACTGAGCCCCCCAACGTGTACCGGTATCCCTCCCGCAGACGCCCGGGTGCGCTCAGCTCTCCGCGCACCGCCTGGTCCACGCACCCACCAGATCTTCCACCTCTTGTTCCCCTCCAAGCCCGGCCACCCGCCCCGAGCATCCTCCCTCCCCTGGGTACCACTCTGCCCGCTCCCCACCCAGCCCTCTCATGGCCCACCGAGCAAAACCCCCTCCCTGGGGATGGAGGCGGCGGGCGGGGAGGGGGGGAAATGCAGCTCCCCTCGATTTCTTTGCCTTCAGCACTTTGCGTTCCCGTTTCAATGTCACTTTAACTCGAGGGCGCGCGCGCGCGCGAGCGCAGGGGAGAACGGCTGGGTATTAAATTGCCAATCTGGTCACATGTTGCCTGGGATTTGGCCGTAGCTAAGCAGCACCACCCCCGCATTCACTTTTTTGGCTGGTGACTCCTCTGCTCGGCGTAAGGCAGAGCCGGCGAAGAATAGGAGAAGCCGGAGGGGGAAGGAAAAAAATAATAATAAAAAAAAAAAAGAAATAATAAAAAAAAAAAAAAAGGCGAGTCATTGTGAATGTCAGGAGCTCCTCGGCTGCGGGTGTGACAGCGATCCTCCCCCTCCAAACTCGCTCCGGGTGAGAGCCAAAGAGAGAGGATTTCATTAGGATCTGGTAGCAGGCTATTTTCAGAGCTGACATCCTACCCATGGCTAAAAATAGCTGGTCCCCTCCACGCAAACCCGGGTTTCTTTTCTCTTAAACTTCAATAAACCTCAGCGAGGCTCAGACCTTGCTTTCTCCCCACACTTCGCTCCCTCGCTTGCTCCCCTCCCTTCCATCACCCATGGCTTTCCCCCTCCGCCACCCCTCCTTTCCCACCGCCCAGGTCTCCTGTCCCCTCCGCTCCCGGCTTGCAGGGACCGCAGCGGAGATGTCACCGCGGTGGGGGAGCAGAGGGTCGGGGTCACCTCCTACCCGACAGCGGCGTCCTGCGCGCGGGGCGAGGGGCTCCGGGGGGGACCACGCAGGCGGCGAGGGCTCGAGACCCCCCCGGCTGCTGCCAGGGAGCCTGAAGCATCCCTCCGGAGCCCAGCTCCACCGCTGGATGCTCGTCGGAGCATCCCAAAAGGAGGGACCACCCGCTGCACCCCAGGAAGGTGCAAAATGACGGCCGGAGAGGGGGAAGAACCAGCCCAGTTGCAGCCCTTTAACCCACCCCCACCAAAGGGAGATGATGGGTCTGGTGCCCCGATGCTCACGCGTGGGGAACCCTCCGGCCTCGGAGGGGTCCCAGCACGAAACCGTCCCACCCGGAGAGGGTGACCCCAGCGCTCGGCCGCAGTCACCTCTAAGAGGGCTCTCCGAAAAACACCGCCTAGCCTAAAAACCACCTCCCTCCCGCGGGGCCCCCCCGCAGGCAGCGCTGCCGCCGGCCCTCCTCGCCGCGGGGCTGCTGGCAATTCCCTCCCTTCATTAGCACCGCCACCTCGCAGGTATTTATAGCACCTACCCCCTCCTCGCCCGGCTTTTTTAAAGACAACACAGATATAACTCCGTCCCGCGCTCCCCTTGACTCCAGCCCAGCCTGGCACCCCAAAATCCCATGCCTTGGAATTCCCAACCTCTGCAGAGAACTTCCCCACTCGGTGCACGCACCATCCCTTTCCCAGCCCCAAATCTTCCACCTCCCTCCGCTCCCAGCACAGCCGAGCCTCAGCAGAGGCTGCAGCCGGTGTGGGCTCTGCTGCTCTTGGGATGGAGCAGAAGTCCATCAGTAGATGCTTCCTCAGCTCACCCCATCTCCCCAAAACAGCGGGGACGGGGTCCGTCCCTGCCAGCCCGGAGCATCCCTTGCCCCGCATCCGGGGCGCACGGGCGGAGGCGGCGGGGGGACAGCCTGGCACACCACGGGGACACCCAGGATGACCGGGACCGGTCTCATCGGCTCAACCCGGTGCCCACCAGCGCGATGGGCTCCCGCTCGCCCTCTCCCTCCGCCCCGCGCCGGGTGCGCGCCGGCCCTTCGGAGGCGCTGGCCGCCGGCCAGCCAGCCATTTCCTGGTAATCTAATAGCTGCAGCAGATGAACTGAAAATGCATTTCCTGCCACCGTGCTGTAAAATTTTTATTAATGTAAGGAGAGAACGCAGCGCTGGCTCACGCCGCCCGGGGCCGCAGCGGGACGGAGGGCAGCGGGGGCCTCGGCGGAGCGGTCGGGGCTGGGGGGGCCACGGGGATGGCAGCGGGACGCCGGTGATGCTGCGGGGAGGTGGAGGTACGGGGCTGCGTCCCCAACTGGCAGTATGGGGAAACTGAGGCACGGGCAAGGAAAGCGCCTCGGATCGAAGTAAAATTGGGCAGCGGCCCCCCCGCTGCCTCCCCAGGGCGAAGGACCGCCGCGGGTGGGTTATGCGAGGTGGGCTCAGCCCACCCCGATCGCTCTCTCCCGCCACTGGGCAGCTGCGTCCTCGAAAGCCACCTGAGATGGGACCACCACTGCTGTAGGTCCTTCTCCCTCGTGGTCCTCTCCCAGGGGCACCCGCCTCCGCCAGGATCCCGGCCAGCAAAGGCAGCGCGGTGGGGATGGAGGCCGGGTGAGAGGAGGCGGCGTGCCCTGCCAGACGGGCACCGCGGCGGGAGAGCGGCCACACGTCCCTGCCCGCCCTCCGTACCGCACCTCATCCCGACTCCGTGGCCTGGGCTGACCCCTTCCCCGCTGGCGAAGGGATGTCCCAGTTAAAATCCCCCATTAAGGTGCTGCGGGGTAAGGAACAGCAAATAGTGACCACCGGCCGCCGAGTTTGGCCGGGGAGGGAGCAGAAACGCGTGCCAGGGAGGAGCGAGGAGCTGGAGGTGGGACGCGCGTGTCCTCACGGCTCTATTTCGGCAGCGCCTGCTGCGTCCGCACACGACCCACAGCCCTCAAGGGCTTTGCAAAGGACCCGCAGGGCCAGCAGCCAGCTCAGCATCCCCTCCACACCCCCTTCAGCATCCCCCAGCCCCAACGTCCCACCCGGACGGTGTCACACACACACACCCCCCCCCCGCCCCAGGGTGACATCCCCGCGGGCAGGGGGAGCCGGCAGCCCCCGGGGGCGGCAGAGCCGGAGCCCGTTTGCGCAGCCCTTTCCCCGCTCCCTGCGCCAAGGCAGAGCTAAATTGGAAAAACACACACAATGACCTCTTGTGGAATGTAGTATGAATATTTGATAGGTCTAATGTAATCATATCCAATCGATACAGGCAGGAATATCTCTCTCCCCCGCCACCCCCCGCGCTCTCACTCTGCCCTGTCCCTTCCTCTCTCTCCCTCTCTCTCCCTCGCTCTCTCTTTCATTAATGCATTCTCCACTTTACATTATTTATTAACTTCCTTCCTTTTTTTTTTTTTCTTATTTAGAAAAAATAAATTAAATAACGGTGGTTATCTGGAGGCTCGGACCCTCCTGCCTGAGCGGCTTTTTGGGCCAGGCAAAAACTTTGCTGACCTCTCGCCTCCTCGAGGTGAGACCGAGAGGCTCTGCCCCACGGCCGTCACCCCCTGCCACCCCATCCCTCGTTCTCCCCCCCCACAGCCCACCTCTGACCTCCCCGTGTGCCCCTGCTTTGGTGTGAGCCCCCAAAAATCCCCCGGGCACGTCCACCCATTGCACATGGCACAGCAGAAGGTGCCCGAAGCCCGCAAGCAAGTCCCCGAGGTGCAGGCAGTGCCTCGGAGGTTGAGGTTCTCCAGGTCAGGCCAGAAGGGTGGTCTGCTCCCACCTCCAGCACGGCAGGGGCCAGAGGATTTGCCCCGCTGCCCCCAAACTGAGCCCCGCTGGAGCCGGCGAAGCGGGGAGGGCGGTGGTCAGACCCATGGTGAGCTGATGCTCTGCTCCAGGGTCTCACCAACCCAGCTCATCCATCCCTCGCCGTGCTTCCCAGGAAAAGCATCTTCCAAGACAGGCTTTAGGGCCCCACCAGCAGGAGGGGGGTGATGTCAGTGCCCCCCAGTTGCCCGCACCCCCCCAAAAAAAACACCTTTCAGCAGCGACTGGAGCTTGCCTGGCTGCAGATTCCAGCACTTGGTGTGGTGGGACCTGCAACCAGGAGGAACGGGACGCTGAGCACACGACAAGGAGGGGGTCTTCTCGCACACCGGCATCAAGGCGAGGTGAACCCCAGCCCCGTGCCACCACTCCTCGACACCCCCAGAGCTGGTGACGGAGAGGGCTGGGAGAGGTGAGGAGGAGGTGGAAGCTCCCTATGTGGGGCTGGGCTCTCCCTCCAGCTACTTCCAGGGCTTCCCAGGGTGGGCAGGTATGTCCTGGTGGTCGAGGGATGCTCCCACGGATGCCCCCAGGGATGCTCCCCATGGGTGCTCCCCAGGGATGCTCCCATGGATGCTCCCCAGAGATGCTCCCCAGGGATGGTCCCCAGGGATGCTCCCACAGATGCTCCCCACAGATGGTCCCCATGGATGGTCCCCAGGGATGCTCCCACAGATGCTCCCCACGGATGGTCCCCATGGATGGTCCCCAGGGATGCTCCCAGGGATGCTCCCCATGGATGCTCCCCAGGGATGCTGCTGTTCCATGCTGCCCTACCAGGGTGGGCTGAGCACAGGGGTTTGCCTGGATGGGGACAACCCCACTGTCTGCCTTTGTGCCAAGCGGCCCTGACGTCATGACCCCCCCTCCCCACCCCCAAGGCCACTTATTGGGACAAAGAGACCCCGGGCTGGAGAGCCGCATTCCTCCGCTCCGAGCAGGGACCCGAGGGGCCGGGGAAGGCTGGGGCAGGGCCAGGCTCGGCTGCAGGCAGTGGGAAAGTTTGGGGTGGGTGGGGAAAGGGGCTGTGCAGTGGCCAAAGATGTGACCCTGGGGTGAAGGGTATCCCTGGGGTGTGGGGGGGGGAGCAGAGGGGGTGACCCCCCGCAGTCACGCTGCCTTCAACACGGGCTGAGCTGCACTTGCTCCAAAATACGGCGACTGGAAGAAAGGGGGACCTGCACACACCGCCCCTCTCGTCCCCTGCCTCGGAGGTGGGTGGCAATCGGGATGTCCCTCGCTCGGGGACCACATCCAGCAGAGCCGGCCACCTTGCAAGGACAGACAATGTTTTGTTGGGTAGTTTTGAGGTGGGAAGCCCCGTTACAGGGCTGCGTCCCCCCCCGATGGCCATGCTGCTCCCACGTCCCAGCGGAGCCGTGACCTGAGCCCCTGGCACCAGGGATGGGGCATGGGGACGGTGCTGGAGAGCCCATGCAGGAGCCGTGGGGCAGACCTGGGGACATGGGACGTGGGTCCTGGTGGGGCTCCGACCCTCAGCTTGGACACGTGGAGCCACTGAGGTCCCGGATTTAAGGGGCTCGGTCTCCACGTGGCTTCCACCTGCCTCATCCCACCTTCTCACCCCCACGGGAGGCTGATCCCCTCCCTCCCCAAAGATCTGCACGGGGGCAGGAAGAGTGTCCACCCCCAGCACAGGAGGGGAAATTTGGGCTGTATAAAGGCTGACCTTTCCCCTGTCTCCATGGGGAGGCACAGGAAGGTGTAGATGCTGCCCCATCCCTGCACCAGCACCCTGGGCGTCTGTCCCTCCAGGGACACCCCATTCTTCCGGGGGGGGACAACGTGAGGCTGAAGGTTTTACTATTTTCCACGAGTGGAGGGTGTGAGAGCAGCCTGGGAGAGGACTCACTGCTCCAGAGGCAGTAAAGTTCAAAGGGTGGGCTTGTCTTTGCCCACACTGGCCAGCTCCTCCCTTTCTGGAGGACATCACCAAGCACACGTTCATGGAAATCAGGAAATTAAGTCAGTTCCCAGTTCCTGACTCAGTTTACCGCTTCTGATAGGTGCGATGGCTTATTCTTGGTCTGCAGTAATTTGGGAAGGATCCTTCCCACTGCTGTGCTATGGGAGGTGTGGAAGACCCCCAGGGCACGGCCAGAGGGGGAGGTTTGCCACTGCTCTCCATGATATCATGATCCAAAGCGTCTTCACCGGGGAGCAGGCTGGAAGGAGGGCAATGATCCAGCCTCAGTGTTGGACACAGCTCGTCCCCCACTGCGGGTGTCCCCAGGCAGCTCAGGGGGACACGTGGGATTTCAGCTGGGAATGGGCTTGAGAAAACCACGGGCTCCCTGGGCAAAGCACGTCCAGATCCACCTGGGTCTGTCTGGAGAGAGCAGAGAACTGTTCATCCCCAAAGCAGGGAGGGCTGAGGGTCTCCTGCTTCCCCACTGAAGTGCTTCCAGAAGGGTCCCATGGAGGAGCTGCGTTTCCCCACCACTGCATCTCACCAACCAGGGCTGCTCAGGGCACGGGGGAGGAAGAGCCGTGGGTCTCCCAGAAAACCAGACTCAGCGCTGGTGGGGACCTTGGGGGACCGCGACAGCTCTCCCCAGACAGCTCCCCCATCACCCTCGCGCCCGGCTTGCGGACGCGACAGCACTGCCATCGCACGTGTCACCGCCGCCCAGCCCCGGCTCGCGCTCACGGCTGGGTTTTGCTGACCCAGGCAAATCGATAGCGGCTGTCTGCTGGTGGCCAGACCGGGGCGGGGAGGGGGGACCAGACGGAGGAGAGGCAGGGGCTGAGGTAAGTGGGGGGGGAGGACAGAGAAGGAGCAGGGGGGACCCCAGGGGACCCCCAAGGCAGCAGAGCCGCGTGGCAGGAGAAGGGTTGGACGGAGGGAGACCTGCAAGGCTTTGTCTCCCATCCCCGGAGGGTCTGGAGGATTCACCCTGCTGATGCAGCCCCCTCCTCCCAGTTCCCCCCCGTCCCCCCCGGCAGAGACGCGGCTGCCGTAGACACACGGGAACCGCCAGAGACTCTGCGTTAATGCGAATCACTTATTGACCCTGCAGAGCCGAGGGCGGAGGAAGATTGAAAGGAGGAAGTGTAGGGAAAGAGCTCCAATTAGCAGCATCAAAGCTATATATTATCCTCTGGAAGGAGCGCCCGGGCCAGCAGGCAGCGAGCCAGCGCGGTGGCTGCTGCGCCCCATGGTGCTGGGGGTGACCTGGCCTCGCACACAGCCTGGGGACCCCCCTCCCCCAGAGAGTCCCCACTCGCTCCCCAGGGAAGAACCCGGTGCCCACCACCCTCCTCCGCAGGGAGAGGGTGGACGGCGCGGGGTGGCCCCTTTGGCAAGCGCGGAGGGTTGGGAGAAGGGAGTCAGAGCCGGGGAGACTGCCAAGCGGCTGCTGGGACGGTGGAAGGGGCAGGGGACATTGTCCCAAAGGAGGAGCAGGGAGAGACCTTCCTCCTCGGCCACCCCACTGCGGTCTCCTCACTGGCCCCAGATGCCTGCGGTGGTGCTCTGCATCATCCGAGCGATGCCCTCCAACTTTCGCAAGGCGCTGAGATGCTGGAACAGATGAGGAAATTTGCTGGGAAAACTGGGAACAACTGCGCCATGGCAGACGAGCAAGAGGTGGAAGAGCTGCTGGGACGTGGGGCCGAGGCAGGAGGTTTGGGAGCCGCCTGCGTTGCCTTGGCCGGGAGAAGTCCAAGTCTCCTGCATGAGGACATCAGCAGGAGCTGGGTGGTGTGGGGGGACACCCATAGTTCCTACTCTCCTCCCCTAAGGAGGGGACACCCAAAGCACCCAAAGGGTGTCTTCAGGGCCCCTCCACTGCTGCAAAGAAAAGACCACTGAGAGCAAATGCTCTGTTTCTAACACACAACCCACTCTTGCCTTCTTGCTCCAGGATTTTCCACCACGCTGCTCCCTCCACTACCTCCAGCATCTTTGTTTACCCTGCAAGTGTCCCAAGGACTCATCTCCTGAGCCCACCTAAATGCATCTCCAACCCCAGGGATCCTGGGGGCCGAGGCAGGGTTTCGCCTCCCCCCAGAGCCCAACATCCCTGGGCAGATGCTCTTCCCAGGAGAGCTTCAGAAGTTTCCGGAGCTGATCAAGCCCTCGTTGCACGTTCCCCTTTCCCTTGAACCACAGCCCTGCCCTCGATAGGGAGCGAGAGGACCACAAAGCCTCCAGCTCCCCCAGCCATCACTCACTCATGGCACATATTCAATACCCCATAAATAGTTGTCTCTTATGGGCCACATTGAGCACATATTCCAGCTTGGAGGAAGGAGAGACTGTTCCAACCTAATGGCTCGCGTCAGGAGCCGCGGGATGAGCTCCTGACAGATCGCTCAGACCTGCGAGCACCCGCTCCTCCTCTGCCTGGGGTCTGTAATGGCCTTGGACATCGCTGGGTGCCTGCAGTTGAGTGAGACCTGTCTGGATGAAGAGGGTGAAGGTCTGTGAGAAGAACACAGCTCACACCCCAGCCCAGATGTCTTGCGGGTTCTCCCCCTCTGTGGTCCCACAGTCAGGGGTGAACCACGGGTCCCACCCACACCGTGGGTCAGGGGCTCAGAAGATGACACCAGGGCAGGGTGGAGGAGACCTGGACTGTGGGGAGATGCTCTCCTTGCAGATGTCCCACCAAGAACGGTCCCGTGAGCTGGTGAGAAAGGCGCTGCCTGTCGGAGGGGGAGCGGAGGGAGCGGAGGGAGCTGGCAGCGCGCGGCCCCCGGGCCAAGCTAATCGGAGAGAAACCGTGACGTAAGGGCGGGGGAAGCGGGGTCCCGGCCTTTCCCAGGCTCTGCCGTGCTCCACGCTCCGGTTCCCTGCCAGTTTATCGGCCACTGGAGCGCGACCAAGGGAACATCGGNAAAAAAACAAAAATTTGGACTACATTCCTTACAAAAAAAAAAAAAAAAAAAAAAAAACCCACAAAAAAAAAAGGGGGGGAGGGGGAATTAAATTAAATTACAAAAAAAAATAGTGAAACAAGTCAAAGAAATAAGCATTTGTGTTTCCATGGGGACGTGATGCATTGTTGGGAGTGGGAGCTTGGCCTCAGGGATAAGTAACGCCGGAGCAGCGAAGCCAGTGATAATGCAAGCGACCCCGTGGGCAGCCCACCGCTGCGCCCGGAGGGACCCAGCATACGTCCCTCGGCTCCGACAGCCCTTGGACCAAGCGCTGCGCAGGTGACCACACACCGCAGTCAGGATCTCAGCGCCATCAGGGGCTTTGCTTCAGCTTTTAGCTCATTCTCCTAACACCATTGCGTACTCCAGGTTTTCCCACTGGGCTCCGTTCCCTCAATCCTCTTGAAATCACTCACTGATATCACTGTGAGAGACAGATGTTTAGAGGTGACTTTAGTCCCAAGAAGTGTCATTAAAGGAGAGCATTAGGAGAAGCAGAGAGGCTCAACCCCCTATTACACACCAGAAAATCCTCCTGGACTCTCAGGTCCCTAACACAGAGCCACGTTTCACCAGTTCCCAGCCTGTTTAGACGGGAAGTTCTGGTGGGTAGAAGTTGCTTTGCTCTTTCTATTTCAACAGCCTTGCAGCAGAGGTAGGTCAGGACCAGCCAGCAACTGGCGCTCCAGTCCATCGACCCTCCTCTCCTTGACCTCTCTAAAGGTCCTCTGGATTTTTGTCTGATCTTGCTGTGCTGCATCATCCATGTTGGGTTTTGTTGGGTTGTGTTGAGTTGGGCTGGGTTGCATCATTCACGTTGGGTTGGGTCATTTTCATTGAGTTGGGTTGTATTGGGTCATTCACATTGGGTCGGGTTGTGTTGGGTCATTCATGTTGGGTTGGGTCATTTGGGTTGGGCTGGGTCGTTTGGGTTGGGTTCTGCTGGGTCGCATCATTTGGGTTGGGTTGGGTCATTCCTGTTGCGTTGGGTTGTGTTGGATCATTCATGTTGGGTTGGGTTGCGTTGGGTCAGGTTGGGCTGGGTTATTCATGTTGGGTCAGAATGTGTTGGGTCATTCATATTGGGTCAGGTTGTGTCAGGCCATTCATGTTGGGTTGTGTTGTGTCGGGTCATTTGTGTTGTGGTAGCCTGGAGAAGACTCTGGGGACACTTATAGCAGCCTTCCAGTATCTGAAGGGGGCCTACAAGAAGGCTGGAGGGGGACTTTTTACAAGAGTATGTAGTGATAGGACGGGGGGTGATGGTTTCAAACTGGAAGAGGGGAGATTGAGATGAGATATGAGGAAGAACTTCTTCCCTGTGAGAGCGGTGAGCCCCTGGCACAGGTTGCCCCGAGAAGCTGTGGCTGCCCCATCCCTGGAGGTGTTCAAGGCCAGGTTGGGGCTTGGAGCAACCTGGGCTGGTGGGAGGTGTCCCTGCCCAGGGCAGGGGGGTGGAACTGGATGATCTTCAAGGTCCCTTCCAACCCAAACCATTCCATGATTCTATGATTCGTGTTGGGTCAGGTTGTGTTGGGTCATTCCTGTTGGGTTGGGCTGAGGTGGGCTGGGCTGCCTCAGTCAGGTTGGGTTTGGTCAAGTTGTGTTGTTTGGGTTGTATTGGGTTGGGCATGGCTGGACAGTGACGTTCAGGTTAGGCTGCACGTCCACCAAAATGAAACAATTCCAACACCCACACTGATATTTTTCAGGATTGTTGTCCTACGAACCATTTCCAGGAATATCCCCCATCTGCTCAGCCGCCCTTTGTTCTTGCTGCTCTTGTGGAAATCGCCACGTTTCCTGGAAAACACGAATTCCCTGTCCTGACCTGCGGAAACAGCCCCCAATTTTTGCCAGCCCAGAAGCCACGTGTAGAGAGAAACCCGCGGGTGCCCTGCACGTCACAGAAAGCACCGCTTGACATCAGCACCGACAACGCGACCTCCAAGAAATCCCGCGAGCCGGGAAGAGAGACTGATTTCTTGCACGACCCGTCAGAGGGGAAGGAGCGAGCCCAATGGAGGATGCATCTGTAGGATGCGGAGCGGTTTTCCTCCACGCGTGGCGATGCGCTGCTGACCTCAGAGCCCTGCGGCGCTGGAGCTGCCGCCGGGGCCTGGCAGGGCCTTTCCCAGGCAGAGGACTAATTCGGGATCCTCCGGGCCGGATGCGGTATCTCATCACCAGCACCCGTTAGAGAAGGGAAGAGCATTGTGTGGGCTGTTGCTTTTTTAAAAAGCGTTTGTGACCCTGGGACAAGCATGCGAGTGAGAGCCACTGCTGGAGGAAGGAGGGGAGAAGGGAGGGGGTGTGTGTAGAAAATTCCCAGATCCCAACTCTCCCTGGGAAATCCCCAGAAAGCTCCCAGGCGCTTTCTTTCCCAGCACACGAGACCCTACGTGCCGGGGCCAAGCAGCAGGTGCATGTCCGAAGCACCGGGGATGCCGGGGGAGACGGCAACCGGCCAGCGCACCTCCGAGGGGGCCAGGGCACTGCCTGCCCCGACCCCACAAGACCCAGGGGGTACGTGCCAGCGGCACAGGCTCAGCTTTGCGGGGTACAAGAGGGACCACAAACCCCGGCGAGCTCCAGAGACCACGCTCCACACACTGAAGGGGCTCGTCTAAGAAAAAACCCCGCAAGCCACTAACGTGGGATGTCCTGATGCCATGGCACTGCCTGTCCCAGAGACACCGTGTGTTGTTTGTTCAGTGGCCAGCCCAGACACTAAAATTAACAAAAATTGGTTCTGTTCTACCTCAAGGCAGGACACCATGGGAGGGGGATCATCCCTCCCCAGAGCCCCCCAGACTCCTGATCGCAGCCCTTCAGCTAATTCACTATTTATTCATAAACCCACGCCGGGATCCCGCAGACACCCTGGCGAGTCCCTGCTTGGCTCCGGGGCTGCAGCGCAGGTGCTGCAAGTGGGAAAGGGGCCAGAACCACAGTGCGCAGGAGAAGGACCACGGGACAGGTGACAGGCACTGCCCGAGCGCGAGGAGCACGAGGCCAGCCATCCCCTCCTCCGGGGAGCCGGCAGCAGGGCACGCTCGCACCCCAGCAGCCCAGGAAAGGCCCGCGACAAATTCTCATGGAGGCCGAGATGCCTCTGCCGTGAGCTCACCAAGTGACTAACTTGTTTATCTCCCCCGGGAGCTGCACCGAGTTTTTGGGAAGCAGCAGATCCCCGCCAGCTCCTCTGCCTGTTCCAGGCGCCGCCCCCACCCCTTTCCTGAAAAACACTCTCAGAAAACAAGCAAGCTGCGGTGACACACCACCACGTCCCCTCGCTGCGAAGGCAATCACAGCAAGCGGCTGCTCTGCCTCTTGCCAGACCAGCACACCCAGGAGTGCCATGGCAGGGAAACTGGAAGGACTCAAAAAGCCTGTATTTTGAAAAACTGGGTGTGGAAATTACAGCACAGCACAGATACCGCACTGGGGAAATGCACCAGGCGCTTCACTGGGGCAGTTTATCTATGCAGGTAGTGGGAGGCACACCAAGACCTCGTCCTGCCCCATCTCCAGCCCATGAACCGGGGCAGCTGCCTGCCAGAGCTGCAGCCCCATCCCAGTGACCCAGACACGCAGCACCTCTGAGGACTCCGGGGTTCAGCACCGCTCGGGATGTGCCCCATGTGCTGGGTTAGCCCTCTTCGGGAGGTTCCGCCATCCCCACTGCCTGCCAGCACAGCTTGTCCCTAGCTGGCAGGGACATCCTGGGACACCCTCCAGGTCAGCCAGCCACCTCAGACCCTCTGCAAGGAGGAACAGGCTCTGGGGGCAGCTTCTGCTCAGCACCACAGCCGGGGTACGGACAACTGCTGATGGGGTGAGCAGGGGTGCGGAGGGGGAGTATCCACTCCCCTACAGAAACACCCACATTTAAGGATATGACCGACGGGTTCAAGCTATCAACCAAACCTCAGCGCTCCAGTGCCACCGTGTGTCATGTTTTTGGTGGCAAGGTGCCTTGCCACCTGCGTGCTCCCGCTTTCCGACCCCTCTCCACCCGTGCCCGAAGGCAGCTCAGTACCACTATCCTGCCCTGAAGATGCTTCGTGCCTGAGGAAAAACCTGAACGCACCTGGGACCGGAGCTGCTGCCCCAGGGAGCCCCGCGGCGCCCGCCCTGCCCTGCCCTGGGCTGGGTGACCAGCAGGTCTGGCTGGGAGAAGCCCCATGGCACCCTCGGGGCTGGGAACACGCTCCCAGCGCGGCGGCGGGACCGGGGACGGGGGAGGCGGCCCTCCAGCGGGCGGCCCCGCGGCCTGCCGCCTCCGCCGCCCGGCCCCGCGCCTCCCCCGCACGCGAGGCGCTGTTACGGTGCTTTTAGATAAAAATCAGCATTTTATACTCTGAANCTTACGCCCCCCCCCTCCCGCGACGTTCTAGACTCTAGAGTTCCTCTCTATGGTCTCCCGCCGGGGCGCTCTACGGTTAAAGCGGTAAAACGGCTCTTCGCGCTCCCGGCAGCGGCGCTCACCGCACGCCCCGCTCGCCCTACGCCGGGAGCCTCTCCAGAGACAGCCCCTGTGCGCAGAGGCTTTGCGCTGCTCCCATCGCCTCGGCGCTCTCAGGACCCCCAGGTCTCTATGGCGTGCGCGGCGCTCTATCCGCCCTCCGAGATCTCTATGGTGCGTGCGGCGCTCTACACGACGGCCTCCCAGCTCTTTATAGCCCCCGGGGTGGCGCACGGTAGTGTTTCCCGTTGCCGCCCGGTGTGGGCTGTGTTTTTCCCTTCTCCCGCGGAGCCGGCCCCGGCCTGTATCGCCCCCGTCCCTTCATCATCCATCACCCCATCCCGTCTCTATGGGTGCGGGCGCTCTACCCCCGCGGGTCCCTCTCTATGGCGGGCGGCGCTCTAGCCGGGCCCGCCCGCGCTCTATGGCGCGGCTCCGCCCCGGGGCGGCCCGCGGCGCCGTTTGACGCTGCCTGAGGCGGCCCCGGCCCGGCCCCGCCGCAGCCCCGCGGCCTCGGGGCCCGGTAACACCGCTCAGGAGGAGCCGGGGCGGGTCCGAGCTCTGGGGGAGTCTGCTGAGGTGGGTCGGGGCCTGAGGGAGAGCCCGGCTCTGGGCCCGGGGCTGGCGGCTGGGGTCGGGCCCGGTCCCCCCTCGACTCCCGGGGCCCGGTGCTCCCCCGTCCCGGGGCCCGTCTCTCCCCCGTCCCGGGGCCCGCCGTGCCGCTGCCGGGGAGGGAGCTGACAGCGCGGGGGCTGCTCTTGGGCCGTCTCAGCTGAGAGACCCGGGAGCTCAAAGTGCAGTTTGTAACGTGGCTATTTCTTGATTTATTTATTTTTTGTTTGTTTTTGTTTTTAAAAGGTCAGCGGGACCCGGGTTTAAGAGCCTTTGGTTCCTCGGGGAGCATCGGCTTCCTGACGTACGCGCAGCAGTAAATGTGTAAAAGCTTTCGAGCAGCGGTTGTGGCCCGGTAGGTGCAGGGACGAGGAGAAGGGAGCAGGGGAGAGCCGTGACCACCAGCGGAGACTGTTTGTCATTCGTTCAGCGTCCCAAGCCCCTCTGAAGCCTCGCTCCGTCTTTTCCCCCACCTCAGCCCCGTGCTCACACGGTTCCAGGTAACTTGAACTATCCCAGGTAACTATCTCCTATGAGGGCAGGCTGAGAGAGTTGGGGGTGTTCAGCCCGGAGAGGAGAAGGCTCTGAGGAGACCTTAAAGCCCCTTCCAGTGCCTAAAGGGGCTCCAGGAGAGCTGGGGAGGGACTCTGGATCAGGGAGGGGAGCCATGGGATGAGGGGGAATGGTTTTAAACTGAAAGATGGGAGATTTAGATGAGATATTAGGAAGAAATTCTTCCCTGTGAGGGTGGTGAGCCCCTGGCGCAGGTTGCCCAGAGAAGCTGTGGCTGCCCCATCCCTGGAGGTGTTCAAGGCCAGGTTGGACGGGGCTTGGAGCAACCTGGGCTGGTGGGAGGTGTCCCTGCCCAGGGCAGGGGGGTTGGAACGAGATGGTCTTCAAGCTCCATTCCAACCTAAAATGTTCAACGATTCTGTGAACATTAGGTGACCCAGAGTTTGGGATTAAGATGTCCGATCCCATTAGTCTGTGAATGAAAGCTTGCAGCTAAGAGCAGCTCATGGGCAGAGCTGTTTTCTCTCCTTCCCTGGTAAAAGGCAACCTGTCCCTGCCTGCGAGAGCTCCCTGGCCCCTCTCTGCCAGGGCACGGCCCAGAGCGGGTGAATGAAGTGATTTAATAATAGGAGTTTACTGCAATAAGTTTCGCTGTGGGGGAGATATCACACAAGGGCTGGCTGCTTTGCTGGAAAAAAGAATTAGAGCTTATTTCTGTTAAGCTGTGCAGCCTGAAAAGGCTTTGCTTGAGATAGATGAAGAAACTGCAAAGAGGAGACTGCAATAAGGTTATGGGAAGGGGGGTCTGGAGTCAGGTGGTTGGTGTTAAACATGGGGTGAGCAGATAATTACCTTTACTTCTAGGAAAATGAAGTAGCTGTGAAGCTGGCAGTGTCTGGGATGTCTTTATTAGCTCCTTAATTTAATTGAAATCCCTTGCGGTGAAGGGCTGGAAGGGGAATCTGATTCCTGACAGCTGAGATCTAATATAGTTGTCTGCTGCATCGGTGCAGTCTGTGAGGGGGGGCAGGAGCTTTTCTCAGCAGGGGACAGCCAATCTGCCTTTTGTTTCTTTTGTAATTAATAGGTAAGCTAGGTCACCTCGGGCTGTTAAACCTTTAACTCTGCTGGCGATCGAGTGTCTGAGATGCCCGCCGTCCCAGGGGACTTGGCCTGCCACAGGGGGTTGTTTGTCACCTGGGTTAGTGTACTTCGCTCCTCTGGTTCTGGCAGAGCCCTCTCAAGGCAGCAGCTCTGTCTCAGCCTTTGCAGCACCCCTCTTTTTACCCGGGTTCCCTTCATAAAGGTTACCTTCGCTCAAGCAGTGGCGCTGTGTGGTGTTTGGGTACGTCTTCCAAAGTGGATAGAAGTGTCAGATTAAGTGAGCCAAGAGGCCAGCGGGATCTGTGCCCTGTCTGAGATTTGCAAGCAGTATTTCTCAGGCTGCCTTGAAAAACAATTTATTTTCTCTTTCTCTCTCTTTGTGAAGCGTAAGGCTTGTTGTGCTACTGAAATTTCCCTTTTTCTTACGGAGCAGAAACCTTTGCTTTAGCCAGGTGCTTCTAGCAATGAAAAAGGGGGTGTGAGTATAAACGACTGAATGTTTGGAAATGCTTACTGAAAAACAGATAATTTTTTTTCAGATGTCAAATGAGCTTGAAAAACGGGCTGGACGCGCTGTCAGAGGGTGATGAAACAGGTCTATTCACAGCACCAGCAGTTAGGGCATCAGAGCAACGTCCCTAATGCCAGCAGGCCGGTGTCACTGTGCTCCTGGAAGGTTTTGGCTAAAAGCTGGCTAAAGACCACAGATTTGTGCCATTTCTCCTTCAATATATGTTTTCATTTCTGAAACTGTTTTGTTATCGATTTTTCCAGCTCGGTATTTTTCTTTGCTCAAAATGGGGATTGTGGCTTTTTATCAAAGAGCATAAACCCCAGTATTGGTTACTTCAAATGCTTCTTGTGTCAGCAGTGCGACTAACTGCTGAGGGGCCAGGCGGGAAGTCTCCTGCGCAGACCAGCCCCTCCTGAGGCCCACTCTTCCTTCCTTCCCCTTTCACAGCATGTCTCTCTTTCTTTTCTCTCAACAGACTTATGGTGGTTCCTTAAATCATGATATATTTTGAGTTTTCTGCCTTTCCCTCCTGCACCCACAGCTCTGTTCTTGTTCACCCTGTTGCTTCTAGTGTGGGTTCTGTGCACGCTCCTATTTTTCATCCACCACGTGGTGGACTCTTGGGTAGGATGAGCCGCACAGAAGATATTCACGTTTAATGTCTGCAGGGGATTTTGTCTTGCTTGGGCCGAGGGGCAGACCTGGTGATTGAACATCTCTCCTTTCGCAAAGTCCACTTGCGTTTATGCGCAGGGTAGTTTAGTGTCTTCTTCCTCCTGCCCATTCTTTTTCAGTTTCAAGGGAAATTTTGTCTTGAAATCTCTCAGCTGCTGCATTTCGCTGTTGCCCAGATGAGTTGCGTGTGGTCTGGACAGCTTAAGATGAGAAGCGTAAAGGTGAGGTCAACAGGAGGACTGGGGGAAAGAGTTAGCTGTTCACATAACTAACTCCAGCCAGGAGAGAGCTGTTAGCTCTGATTAAACAAACACAAAGGCAAAATGTAAATCCTGTCTAATCATATAGATTTTTTTTGTTTCCAACTCCTCTTAGATTTAGTATCTCTTGGAAAGATTTAATTTAAGGCTTCTCTGTGAGCTGTTTGTGGTGTCTGCTTCCAGCAAGAACAGCAGAGAAGCAAGAGGTCTCATTGATTAGATTAAATATCTGGGTCACTTACCATTACCTGTGTTTATTCTCTGGTAAGTTTTGATATTGGAAGAGGACGAGATAAAAGGAAGGCGTGCAGAAAGAGATAACTACGGCTGGAGCTGCCCCAGGCAGAGGCCACTTTCTAAATGGATTTGTAGATGAGCTTTTCCTATCAGTTTTGGGTCCTGTGTGAGGAGATATCAGGCATGTGCAAACAAGCTAGCTTCCTTTTTTTGCTCCTGTGTTGGGTTAGTGGATATCCTTCATATCCAAAAGCCCAACTGGACAGAGCCTTCGCTCCTGTGTGTCTTTCTCAAAGAATAGTCTTAAGTTTTGTGAGTTGTAATGCTTGGTTCAGGAAGTTAAATTAAGCTTTGTAAAGCCAATGAACATCATAGCCAACTCCTGGTTTTCTATAGCTGCAGATTTTCTTCATGTACTTACTAAGTTTGCAGATCAAAGTTTGCTAATTCTTTTTCCTATACTAAATTTTCAAAGCTGGGGTGGGTTGGAAAGCATTCTCCCAGAACTTGGCATTGGCACTTCTACAAAAGCTGCTACTCTGGCTGGAGACCACCAAAGGGAAAAGTCAGTGTTCTTGTGTGTCTTCGGATGCCCGGTAACTCTGGCTCAGGCTGTTCCCTGGTGCCCCAGTTTCTCTGTCTGTAGTGAGAATGCTGGAGTCTTTCAGGATGTTGCAGCTCAGTCAGCACCTATAGAGAGTTTCACGGGCTTCGCAGCAGTGTTTGAAGTGCAAGGTCAGTTGTGTTAGCAGAGATCTGGGTTACTGCGGGCATCAGGCAGCAAGCAAGGAGCTCCCGGTGCCTCCGCTCCCACTATGAGGAACAAAACATCAGCTTCTGATCTGAAACTGCCGCTTTGCAGGACAGCCTGATTCCCTGCAGCCTGCTGAGGAGCCAGTATTGTGTTTTAGCGGCTGTGGAAACCAGAAACTAGTCAGCTGAAATCTTCCTGCAGCGCTAAAACTGTCAGTGAGGTGTGCACAGGCCGTGGCCGAGAACCTTGCAAAACTCAGGGGCTGAAAAGTGTGCATCTTAATCCCAAACCACGTTCTCTTTTGCAAAACATTCCCACTTGTTTTTTTCCCCTAGAGCTGTCTGTCTGTATTTATTTTTTTCCTACTTAGCAAGTTGTTGTCTGGGAGTATGGCACCTCTGTTGATTTTAATGTTATTACCAACTTTTGAGATCTCTGCACTGAGTCAGCTATGCAGCGGAGAAGCAGGTTGGACAGCCAAAGCACCAGCGCCTGTACTCTTCAGATAAGAAAATGAAGGAAAATCAGAAGTGTAGGATAAGAAATGCTTTCCGAGTCTGTGTCTCATCCAGTGATACCGCGTTCCTATGCGCTTCAAACCAAAGCGCTGTTAAAATCCTGTGGGTTTAGACCTGACCTCCCGAACTTAATAAACATGACAGGACGTTTAGACTGTGGCTTCATATCTTAAAACTTGCGAGGCTTTTGCCCTTGCTCTTTGAATTGAAGAGTTGTTACAAATCTCCTCCTGAGAAATCACCTTCTAATCTCTAGCCCAAGGTTAGCCACGGTTGGCTTCTCTTCCATGCCAGCTGTGTCCTTCATAGGAAACAGATTTTCTTCCTCCTCATTGCGTTGCATGCTTTTTCTAGAACTGGCTGATTACTGATTCCTCTAGTTCTTGCTTCTCTGACCGAGGTCACTTTTCTGTACTTCCCTGATGACTCCAGTTCTGTCCAGGAATGCTGAATTCAAACTGGGAAGGCTGGAGAGGGAACAAGACCTGCAGCAGATGAGGTTTTGCCAGTATTTTGCACAAGAGCGTTGAACACACAACTGCCTCTTCTGGAATTGCTTTGCCTGATAAATCCTAGGATCTTATTTGTTTCTTCTCAGGACTATTTTCTGCTGTGGTTTATGGTGGTCGCAAAATAAGCAAGACACCCTTGTCCCTCCTCCTCTTGTTTCCAGCTGCTGTGTGTGGATTGGATTAGCTTGTTTGTTTAAAAAATTCATTGAACCCCGAACGGTTAATTCCCTGTTGCTTCCATTACGTGCAGTTTTTGAGGGCAGCCAGTTTTCACATGCAGCATCACGGTCCTCCTCCTCCTCCCGGGTGTTGGTGATGTCTGCAAAAGTATCTACTGCAGCTGGTCTAAGCAAGGGTAAAGCACCCAATTTCGTGGAGATTGCTGCGTAGTCTGTGTGTTGTTAACAATAAGCGTGGGTTGTGGGCACTGGAAAAAGCTTGGCAGCGTGCCCGATTGCCTCATCACTGGGAGAACGCAAAAATGATGCTGGTACTTGGACTTGGCAGCGAAGGCGTTTAATATGAGACTCTCCAAACTCTCTATTTAGTTGTTTTTCATGTCCAAGTAGTGCCTGGGAGGTGACTTGCTCCTCTGGCCAGGCTGCCAGTCATCATACATGCTTCTTTTCTTCCTCCTCGATGGACCAGTTCTCACTTGCCTCTTTGGTCAGTAGAGGATAAATTGTGCAGGACAATACGAGCTTTCCCAGAAGTGCTTACGGCGCTTGGCATAAAAGCGCGGAGATCCAGACTGGGAGGCGATGCAGTGGCACAATAGGAAACCCTCGTTCTTTGCCCTCTCTCTCTCTCTCTCTCTCCCCTGGCTGCTCAGGATGTGGTGCAGGAGGCTGGCGTGGCTGTTCAAGGGGCCGTGCCAGCTGAGTGGAAGCACTAGACATCGCTCGCTGGGGCTGGCCCGTGACAGAAGGACCGTCCCCGCTGCTGCAGCTCGCTGGCATCACACGGCCCCGGAGTCCCTCAAGTGTGCCTGGCAGTTACACGGTGACCATCTAGGTAGGTGTGTTGGGTGCATGTCTACCTGCTTTTGAGTCTCTTTGGGGAGAGGCGTGAGATTTTTCCCAACCTAGTTCCCCGGGAGTGGTTTTTTAACTTTTTTTTCCCTTCTGAAATGGCCTGTATGGGAGGGGTGCGTGCTGGAGGCTGTGTTTCATGTTCCCTTTGGGAATTCCCAGAGGCAGGACGGAGCAGGTTTGTCTGCTGGTGGTAAGTCTTTTATGATAAACGAGGCAATGCTAAATCGGAAATCAAATCAAGGGATTCCTGAACAATAACTCCGCCTGAGCCTTGCCCTGGCAGTCACTTGTTTTCTGTGTAATGCTCAGGGCTCTGACTTCAAGCGGGAGTGCTGGTTTGGTGCGTGCCCTGCTCTCTTGCCCCCACTTGTGCAGGTTTTCCTTAAAACACTGATGGTGAAACGCAGTTGTTGGAGCAGGTTTGCAAGCAGCCTGCCTGTCTGTGCTGCTGGATGGCAGGAGCAGCTGCAGGCAGTGGGGCATAAAAGCCTTTTTGATGCAAATTGTGCCTCACTATGAGACCGCTTAAAGATAAAGCGAGGAGAGTGTGTCTTAGTGGGAGGTACTGCAGCAAGACACTTATAAATCCTGTCTAATGCTGATTTTTGTCCTTCTGTCTTTGGAGGTGACTTGTTAACTGAGGCATGAGTTTCCCCATGGCACGTTCGGTTTGGTCCAGCGTCTGTCTGCCTGGATGATGTCTACTGAGGCTAGTTACATGTTGGTACTCTGAGTCACTTGAAAGCAAAGGGAATTGCTCGATTCTTTATCCAACACAGTGGCCCCAAGAAAGGATATTGTAGTTTTCCCACTGCAAAGTGACCTTGGATACCTGGATTTCAAAACTGAGGAGGGCTAGAGCAGGAAGGGCTCTCCTGTTGCCTCTGCTAGCTCTGACCCCCTTCTGAAGGGCTTTGAGTATTCCTAAGCTGTCCCAGGATGGAACAAGGAGGAGAGGCTTTATGGTAACGTAATGGATATCAAGGCTTTGCATCAAGGTCTTGATTTTGTCTGTAATGTTTGGATGTTGGTGTGATTATTTGGTTGACTTTTATCTGTATTTCTGTGCTGGGGACTACAGCTGTGTTACGTACAGCGCTGAATTTACTGCTTGTTGAAGAGAGGTGATAGAGCTAAGCGTGTGACCAGTGTGTTTGTTCGCCATGCTCCTTCCTGTTGCAGGATGAGATTGCCTGTAGATTTGGTAGCCATTTGGACCATGGTGAGAGTGCTGGGCCTTCTATGAAGATAGTCTGCTGGGCTTCATTGTGCGACAAGTTAGCTTGATTTAGGTACAGAGGGGCTAATTCTAACACCCTCTGCCTCCCCAATAAGTGAGGTCACAACTTGTGGGCTCTCAGCTTCAGTTCTTGGCTTTTGTTTTTTTCTCACTGTTCGCACCGATGCAGCTTTTGAGCCTGTCCTTCTTTGCAGAGCTCAGGTACGCCAACACGCTGATGCGCTTCGATTTTGTCTGGCTGCGGGACCACTGCCGCTCAGCTTCCTGCTACAATGCCAAGACGAACCAGCGCAGCTTGGACACGGCTAGCGTGGACCTGGGAATCAAACCCAAGGCTGTCCGAGTGGATGAGACCACGCTCTTCCTCACGTGTAAGTAGCAAAGCGACCGTACCCTGCGTGTTTCACGGACCCCCAGCCCTGCTTGGAGGGAGTCTTATTGATGGATCCTGCCCTTAGGTTTGCTGGGAGAGGGCAGCCTTATCTCTAAATCAGTAGCTGGTTTGGGAAGAGGTTTAGCTGTAAGCAGAACTTAAATACTGCTCTTCTGAGCAGTGTGGTTACTGTAAACATGCCTCAGTCTTAAATTTGTGTCTGTTTTTCCTCCCCCTCCCCCAGCCTTTTTTGGGTGGAGATGTGTGTATCTTCAGTGTGTGGGTATTTTAGTGGTTTGTTTGAACACAGCAGCAGTGCGGGTAGTGCACAGATTGGTCAGGAATCGGTTGGTTTTCTTGTCCTGTTTGAACCGGTGTCCCTGATCAGAATTCACGTCTTCTGTCCTTTCTCCTCAGCTTCCCAGCTGCTTTCTTCCTTTTGTTGTAGCTTACCTTTATTTATGGGCTTGTCTTCAGTGCTTTACTTCTCCTTGGAGTCCTGTCAATAAAAAACAAAACCACTGAAGCTGCAACACGTAGCTCTGAATTTGGAGTTGTTGCAGCAGGGGCAATGCTTTT
>VUYV01000424.1:512667-541094 GCA_008711295.1 Anarhynchus alexandrinus | reverse complement strand
CCTGACCTGAGGTTTAACAGTTCCCCCTCCTGCAGCACGGGCCGTATGCTGCTTTAAAAGGCTGTAGCTGAGAAGCAGAGGGGAAGCCTGCACCCCCCTTTCGGTGGATGCCTTTTGGGGTGCAGGGCAGGCAGGGGAAAGCCCATCGAGGAGAGGGTGGTGGAGCAGAGCTGGGAAGCGCACGCGGCGAGCGCTGCCTCTGCAGCCAGACCGCTGCCGGGAGAGGCAGAGAGACGCGGCCATCCTTTTGGGATGGATACGAAAGCGCATCGAGAAGGGCTTTGTAGAATTTGCTTTGATCCAGGAAATGAGCAGGTATTGCTCAGCCAAGAGCCTGTCTGGAGGAAAGGACCTGCCCCGCGAGGGCACGGAGGGTGGGGGAGACTTATCTGCAGTCGCCCATGCTTTCACTCTTTCATCCAGCAGAGCTGAGGATATGTATTTCTTCCGTTTATAGCATTCACTGCTCTAGTTGGTGCCCAAACAAAACCGACTTTCTGAGACGTTAGGGTACTCACTTTAGGCAATAGATCTTGGCAG
This sequence comes from Anarhynchus alexandrinus, assembly GCA_008711295.1. Classification (NCBI taxonomy): domain Eukaryota; kingdom Metazoa; phylum Chordata; class Aves; order Charadriiformes; family Charadriidae; genus Anarhynchus; species Anarhynchus alexandrinus. Next base: position 540,554 of record VUYV01000424.1, on the reverse strand, counting down.
TTCCTCCTACAACCTTGTGATGATTCGAGGTCTGCTACAGTTATGAAAGAATTAAAAAGTGAAAAGAAATAGTAGAAAGCTGAGAAATAACCTGCCTTTCACCAGGCACTACAATGTAAGGCACCGTACCAAATCTGACTAAAGGTATTTTGACAACACAGCACCTACATAGCCTCACAGTGCCAAATGTGCTACTTTAGTGGGTTGAATTTGTTAATTTATTGATGATCACACACATTTTGTCTTTTGGAAGAAATAAATTGCTCAGGATAACAATATTCACTGATGATATCAATTTCCGACTTAGTTTCAATGGTCAGAAATGATGTAGAGAGACGATATGCTAAACACCACCTTCCGTGGGCAATAATTGTTATGATTAAAGTGTGTTTTCTTTTGTTACAACACCCGTGAACGTGTCAAAGTTGAGAGACCATGCTGATGCCTGTGCTGATAGGACCACTTTGCATGTTCGCAGCCTTGTACAAACATTAATGAACCAATGTAAACAGTCATTTTCATAATGTGGCTTAATATAATAAGGCGTTGTGAACCTTGCTTCACCTCTGTGTGCTCAAGGGATTGTAATTTGTACCCTTTTGCATGTGCAATGAAGGCTATACCCGTCATCCACCCTCTCCCATTCATCCTTTTCCCGTGCAGTTCCCACCAACGGGGGGAGCAGCTTTCCTTTCAGACAGGGCTCCAAAGACCTCCACCCGTAATTTGTCTGGCTCTCTTCCAACTTCCTAGATGGTCCCAGTTTGCTCCGGGCTTCCTCTGCGCCATATCATTGCAAATCCCTATATTTATTTTTTTTTTTTAATTGTGGGTGTTGATTTCCCTGCATCTGGAACTACCGCTGGCATTGCGCTGGCAGGGATAAGAGCCTACCCGCCTTTCAAAAGTGCACCTCTGCTACGTTGTCTCACACAGTTGTCAGCAGGAAAACCCCGCCTGCCTTATTCTTGGTTTACTTTTAAAATGCTACTTATCCTCTTGCTTCAAGGTAGGAGTAGTACATCTGTCTTGGCAGCACGATTTCAAATAGCTGTGTTTCAGACATTAAGAAGTGTGCGCTCTCAGGACTTGCACGAGCCAGGAGCGAGGGCAATCAGCAGACTAGAATGAAGTCCAGGGAAGTACCGAAGGGCTCGAGTCAGTTTAGGATTACAGCAGAAAGCATCATATGAGGGGCAGCTCTCCCAGTTGTTGAAAGCGTACTTGGAGAGAGCTGAGAGGAGAAGACACCAGCAGATCCTTTGCCTCCTACCAGCAGGTGCTAGTTGGGACTCCCGCAGCACCTTTTACAAGCTGAAGTGATCCTCATTGGGAGTATCTCTCTACGATACCCACCTATGCTCAGGGAATGGCCTTTGTAGCCAAACTGGCTGCATCCTGTGAAACCAGAGGGTTTATTGACTCCATAGCAAGACCAGGCTCCTTTGCCTTCAGGGATGGTTAGCTTCTTGGTCTGAAAGATGAAGGTGAAAGGTGTGTGGGGGTGTTAATTTTATTATGCTGTTGGTGGGCTACAGACTTCCACGCTGGCTAAAATGCGATGAATGGAGCAGAAACAAGTCAAACCTCTATCCTACAGTTTGTTGAGGGGGGACTTGCACCTGACAGCTGATAGAGTTAAGCATTTGCAGCTTAAAAGTGTATGGATCCTCAGTGCTTCTGAAGAGCAAACAGGAGTTGAATTATTTACGTTATTCAGTGCAGATGTCTGGCTTTTAGGCTCATCATTCATCAGCAAGCACCTGTGTTCCTACAGCGCATCATAAATACTGCAAAATGAATATGTAATTTTATATTCCTTGAATATGTCTCTGATTCACAGCCACGCAATGACGTGTACAATGATGTACAAACTGCCATGCCGTACTACTTATTAAATATATATTGGAGAATGATGGTTGAACACAACTATTCCTATCTATAAGAGATTTCTTTGCTTAATAGCGCATGTGCTAGCAGGGATTGTGCTCTTTTAAACTAGACTTAGGCATGCCAGAATGTCTGAGAAGAGCCTCACTGTAGTGCTACTTAAGTTAAATGGTCGGATCAACAAAAGTAGATCTGCAATTTGTTTTATCATCTAACTTTGAAAGCATAAACTTTAAGGAGACTCATTCATGCTGATAGCTACAGCGATGTGCTCAAGAGCTGAATACGGAGACGGACTAGAATTCCACGGGTCAGAGGTGCAAAACCTGTAGAAAACCCTGAATTATTTTTGTCTTGCTTGGGAAGAAAGGTGAAAGACTCCAAATCTACATGGATGAATAACCACCTCCAAAACAGACGTTACGAAGTTGACAAAAAACCTGCAGCAAATGGAAAACACAGCTTTGTTGTCACAGCTGGGAAATAAAAGGATAAAATGAAATCACCAAACAAATTTAAATCTTGCAAAAGAAATGTAAAGAGTACCTTATGTATAACTAACAACAGGGAATGAACAACTAAAGAAGACATGGAGCTACTCTGACAAGAAGTTGGTTAGGATTAGTTTAGGCTAATAATCAAGATAATAAAGACTAATATTGAACTCTAGGTAAGGATTGTGATGCTCAACACAGGAATATAGATAGGACACCTCCTGGAGTGGGAATGACCACAGTAACATCAGAGGTCGAAGCATGTAAAAAAAATTCATTAATAGAAAAGTAGATGATATCCATCCCTTCATTCTGAACAAATTAGCACATGATTATTGGTAGCAAATATGTTTCATAAAAGACTGATTTGTTTGTATGTTCTTAATTGTTTGTTAGCAGTGATTCAGCAAGAGGTAGAATAATGCTGATGTGTTGGTGGCAAAATTGGAAGTCATCAGCAATAGAAATGAAAAATAAGGTCACATTGTTCATCGGTCAAAAGAAACTGGAATGAAAGAACCCTAGAATAATTTAGGTTGAAAGGGACCTACAGAGGGTCATCTAGTACAACCTCCTTTTCAAAACAAGTCTAATTACATCGGGTTGCTCCAGGCTGTGTCCAGGCAAGTCAATAATACCTCCAAGGAGGGAGATCTACCACTGCTCTGGGCAACCTCTTTCAGTATTTGACCACCTTGTGGTAAAGAAGAAATAAATCCTTATATTTAATGGGAATTTCCAACATGTGTCTGTTGCCTCTTGTCCTACTGCTGGGCAACGCCAAGAGGAGTCTCGCTTCAGCTTCTCTGTCTTCTCCAGTCAGGTATCTCGGGAAAGTATCTAAAGGGTGGGTTGAAGTACAAGTATCTAAAGGGTGGGTTGAAGGAGGATGGAGCCAGACTCTTTTCAGTGGTTCCCAGTGACAGGACGAGGGGCAATGGGCACAAGTTGGAACAGAGGAAGTTCCGTTCAAATATGCGGAGAAACTTCTTTCTGGTTGGGGTGGCAGAGCACTGCACAGGCTGCCCAGGGGGGTGGGGGAGTCCCCTTCCCTGGAGATTTTCAAGACCCGACTGGATGCAGTCCTGAGTGCTGTGCTCTGGGCAATCCTGCTTTGGCAGGGGAGTGGGACTGGGTGATCTCTGGAGGTCCCTTCCAACTCTGAAAATTCCGTGATTCCGTGAAAGGAAACCAGATCAACTGGAGTCGCAGTGGTTAGAAACAGAGAACAAGAACTGTTTATAGAGCGGGAGTCACCAGCTCTAGTGATTTCCATCAGCCTGGAAATGACTGACCAGTAGGTACTGACCGGTGTTTACTGCTCATCCATACCATGAACCACCACCACCAACCGCTAGTGAGACGCTGCCACAAAAAGGCAAACGCGCTCCTGAAATTTATCTGCTCAGGAATTTCTTGGGATGGTTTTTAAATGTAGTTCAAGTCGAGTTAGAGATGGGTGAAATCAAAATGGAGCAGCTACAAATCAGGGCGATGCAAATGGTTGATTAGGGGGGATAGGGAGGAGTGAGAGAGTTTGATTTGTTCAGACAGGTCGAATGAAGGCTTTGAAAGGCATCTCACTGCTCTCTGTAAGCGCATTAGCACTGGGAGGTATAAATGGGAAGGGATAGATGAAGACTGTTAATTAGAAAAAGGTTTTAAAGATGAAAGCAGTGAGGCTTTAGAGCAGTCTTGAGAGAGACCGTTCGTAAAAATACACGAAACAGAAACAAAACCAAACTGACTCTGACAGGGCCGTCTGCAGGGATAGCCTTTTGCTGAATATGCCATTTGTTTTTTCAGGGTAGACATTGTGTTCAGGAGGAATTTGCCTGGCATTTGAGTACAGATGGTAGCGCGGGCAAGCTTACGTTTTGACTGCTCCTGTCGTGCCCTGGTATTTCCCGAGCACACGGACAGGATAAGCAGCATGTGCGCCGTTGGATTGGCAGATCCCATGTGCTCGGTGGTGCCTGCACGTGTGGCTCCGGCCAGTCACGGTATTTTTCCATGACTAAACAAAAATAACCATTTTCTTAGAATGTAGACTAAATTTTTTTTTCAATTATATGTTTAATTTGGCAGCATTATATGCCCTTCCAAGCAATTTAAGCTAAATCGTGAAACTGAAAGTTGAGTTAGCGCTTGTTAATCCTGTTAAGAGTTTCGTTTTGGGCAGCCTGGTTCTGAAGCGAACTGAGTTTAAGTGAATTTCAGCTGAGAGCTGGTTCTAGTATTTGCATTTCTGAAATCATGATTTGAAGTTCCTGGTTGTTACAGCATTTCTGTATTTTATATTTAATTTTAAAACTTACGTATTTTATGACCATAAATTGGAAAGAGCAATGCGAGGGGACTGATGAAACAGAACGGTATTTTAGTGTAAAATAACAAGTTAGTGTTAAGTGTATCAGGAGTAACAAAGAGACGGCTTAGAAACAATACAGAAATACCAATAAACAAATAGATCATGGAATCATAGAATGGTTTAGGTTGGAAAGGACCTTGAAGATCATCGAGTTCCAACCCCCCTGCCATAGGCAGGGACACCTCCCACCAGACCAGGCTGCCCAAGGCCACGGCCAGCCTGGCCTTGAACACCTCCAGGGATGGGGCCTCAACAACCTCTCTGGGCAACCTGTGACAGTGCCTCACCACCCTCAAAGTGAAAAACTTCTTCCTAATGTTCAATCTAAACCTGCCCTCTTCCAGTTTGAAGCCATCCCCCCTCGTCCTATCACTCCATGCCCTAGTAAAAAGTCCTTCCCCAGCTCTCCTATAGGGCCCCTTTAGGGACTGGAAGGCCGCAATAAGATCTCCCCGGAGCCTTCTCTTCTCCAGGCTGAACAGCCCCAACTCTTTCAGCCTCTCCTCATAGGAGAGGTGCTCCAGCCCTCGGATCATCCTCGTGGCTCTCCTCTGGACACGCTCCAGCAGGTCCATGTCCTTCTTATGTTGGGGACTCCAGAGCTGGACGCAGTACTCCAGGTGGGGGACAGATGAGAGACAACAAGTGACATGAGAGTTCAAATTAAGGAAAAGCATGGAAATGTTAAAGGGTATTTAAGAGATTTTTTTTTTTTTTGGAACAGGAGAGTATTAAGAAGGTTATCAATAGAATAGTTTCTTTTCCAGTATTTAAAAATCAAAAGCAGATAGTAAAAAATAAGAGTGCTGGTGAGAGATGGGATGAACAATGGTTGGGAAAAGCATATGCTGCTAAAAAAGAAACAGAAACTGCCCGCTCAAAAAGGGGATGGCTGACAGATAATCAACTGATGTTTGCATCAAGGTCAGTCTCTGGCAGTGACTCCAGTGTCTCTAAGTTTTTAGATTAAAAAATCTTTGAACTAGATTGATCCATAGGAGTATTTACACTGAATTAATGGAACTGCAGAGTGGGTTGTATGCGCCCCCGTTGTTTCGGTTTAGATCAGTTTTTGCGTAGCAAAGCTCAGCATTATTGTATTTTGTGTCATTGGGAGTTTTTATTGATGTGCAAAGCTAAAAATAATGGCATATCTGCTGCATTTCAAATGTCACCTTTTAGCACAAGCACAGACTTTCAACCCCACCGACCACTGAGCTTCTGAAATTATTTGTTGGGATGAATGACTTTGTCCAAAGCATAGATTGGATAAATCCATACGAATTTGCCAGGTTCCAGAACAAACCTTCCACCAATTTCTTGTAGTATAATTGCGCATATGATCAGAGCTATTATTGTAACTGTTTCTAAGTAGTTTTTTGTGCTGGTTACATGAACAAGTGTTTGATGTTTGGAAAAAAGGAGTGTTTTACGAAAATGAAATCTGGATCTGTTGCATTGCCATACTGGGAAAAGCTGAAAGCAGTGGGATCGGCCGTGCTGCAGCTTTCATGTACCTGCTTTCATCTCGACACTGATGACTTTCAACGTGAGGGAGGGGAACTTGTTTACGGGGAAGAGATGCAGATTTTCTAAAGCTAATCAGCTGAGTTTGTATCATCAGAAATAATTGTTGCAACACACATGAGAACTTACCCAGATTAAGTCAGACCTGTAACAGAAACTGTGGTATTACTTAAAGATCTATTGGCAGGAGGAATTTCCCTGTCCAGGTTCCCTTCTGAATTTGAGGCCAAAATCTCAGTCCTCGGTCCAGCAAAACTTGGTTCATGATCTGTTTGAGTAAGAATTATAGAATTTTGCCCCATAACTTAAAGAGATGTAAGGAATTTTAGAAAAGAACTGTAGTGCATTGTTATGGTAAATGTTCAGGTGTAATGAGAGTACACAGAGATCTACATTTAATTTACAAACAATTTTTGATTTTTAATGCTATTGATCATGAAAGTCATTAGGTTTGATAAAAGCCTTTTTACCTGTTACCAGTATCTGGATTGTTGTTTTCAGTTTATGAATGGAGAGAACGACGTGGTTGTTGTTCCTTGGTAATAAATAAAGTTCTGAGTCATACAGAAGGGCTAACTCAGTGGATGCAAGTGCATTGAAGTTTATTTCTTTAGGGACCGCTTCAATCCTGAATTTTTTATTATTATTTGTGGAAAATTATGTTTAAGAGAGAGTGCCAGAACTAGATTAAATATTTTTGAGTGCAATGAAATATGCTGGGGAAAAAAAAAAAAGCTTTCTTTGAACACAAAAACTTGATCCAAATACCATTTGAAAATCAGTGAAAGTTTGATTTCAATATGCTTTTGATTAGGCCGCAGTGTGTAACATGTTTGAAGTTAGGTGTGTCTTAAATACCTTTGAAAGTGGGAACACAATGTTTAGGAAGTGAACAAACCCAAACTTTTTAGGCAGTAACTCTTATTATTTTGTATGAAACTGAGGTGTAGCCACATGCGTTAGTTATAGTATATGTGGGGGATGTTTGTGAAGCAGAAATACAATATCCTATCAGAGAAATAACATAAACACGTTACATAAATATATACCAAAACATAATTTAACCTCAAAGTGTCTATATTTGTGGTCCAAAGGACTACATCCTTCTCTCTGGGCATAGGTGGGAGAAACCAGTTGATAGGATCTCCTCTGGGCTCAAACTAACATCCTCGTTAGTTTTAATTAGGTATTTTTGGTAAAACCCAAATGTTGCCGATTTCTGTTGGGACTGGAGTAGAAGACAGCAGGAATTTTGAGGGAGAGCTAGAGGGATGCTCCTTATCCTTGATAGGGAAAGCTTTTCAGCAGATATATGCTATTGTGCAACAGAAACGTCTCTTTTTCTTTTTACCTCACTGGATGTTGACATTGTTAATGTGCTTAATATGCATATGCAAAACCTGGAAGCTGGAGGCCCTCCTTTGGGAGTTTAGAAATCCGTAGCAGTGTGGGTTTGGCGTGCTTGTTCGAAACATAGGGAAACGCTCTCATTTCTTGCAGGTGACCAATGAATTAGAGCCTGTTGACTCAAAGCACATCCTTGCATCTTGTAGGCTCATTCAGCTATGTCAGATGTTTATACGACGAACTACCTATCCAATAAATTAATGGCTTCGAAGAGCAAACCAAGAGGACACCTACAGTCTCTATGTTGTTTTCCCCTCTTTCCAGACCTGGTAAAAATATAACTTTTGCTGATTTCCTGAGGTTGGCAAAGGCTTTTCAATAGCTCTCTATAAATCGCTGAGGGTATTATTTTTCTGCAGCCTGGAGGGAAATGTGTATGGTAGGATTTAAGCCGGTCATTTAAGTGATCCTCAGGGCCATGGCATCAGATTGCGCCGTTGGTGCCTTTTTATTGTCGTCGTATGAAGGCAGCAACTGTTGCATAAACGGAATTTTTGGATAAAGAAATTATTGAGGACAAATCCTGGCTGTGTTTCTGTGGCCCGCCTGAAGCAGAACTTGTCCAGTGTGCAGGAGGGAAGAACGGGACATGAGGTGCTACGAAAAGACAGGTCTGGGAAGGTTGTGAAGCCAAATCAAGTCTGCTTGATTGCTCGTGTTGAGTAGGAGCAAACGCAGAACTGCCCATCAGCTTTCTGTTGGAGAAGACCCGAAAGATTTGAAGAGTCTTAGTTCTTCCTTAGAGTGGTGCACCTTGGGGCAGAATTATTGGCAAATAGCACGTAAGTAACAGCCCTGGGCAAACGCCAGAGCTGGATCTCCTGGGAAATTCCGGCTATTTCCAAGTTCACTTGAATTGGAGAAGCTTTTCCTAGCAGCTTTTCCTTCCTTCTAACTGGTTTACGAGTTCAAATTTTTCCAGTTGCCTGAAAACTCAGCAGCGCTCATCATTCCCCGTGACAAGGACTGCAGACCTGTGTGGCTCTGCCACCCTGAGCCTTCGCTGTCACGTGCTGGCACCTTTCTGGGGCTGCCCCAGGGGCGTGCTCGTGCAGGAGCGGGCACCGGTGGCACGTTGTGCTCCTGGAGCCCCAAGGAAGGGCTCGGGAAGCTGTTTACTCGGGGCTGGTGTTCAGGAGAGAGTCTGTCCCAGAGCAGCGAGGCTGAGCTCCTCAGGGCACATTTCTGTTTCTTATGGTAAAATCTGTTTCTGAATACTAATTACCGTTTACAACTATTTTAATGTATGCTGAGGGCCTTAGCTCGAGGGGAGCAAAAAAAAAAAAAAGATGGTAATAATTTCAAAAGAGTACAAAAGCCGCATTTTTAGCATGTAATAGTTTCAAGAGAGTACAAGGGCTGCATTTTTTAGCAAAGCATTTGGCTTGCTTTACATTAAACTTGCCCTCGAGTTCCATATTTATTTTTAATATATTACTCCTACAGCTTCTCTTCCTCCACAGTGATTTTCCCTTGCTGAATAACATCCGCTCAGCTTTCCTTGTCCCAAACAGAGCTGTCAATCTTAAAGATTAAATTGGCATCATCCTTTCCCCAGCCCCAGCTGTTCTTGGCTTGCTTCAAGTTCTTGTCAGTGCGATCAAAGTATAGTGCGCTTGTACCCATATATTTTAAAATCTGTACTGGTTTTGTTTCTTTTGGATAGTACCCAGTCTATCACAGTGGTCAAAATTGTTTCTGGCATCCATGGAGATAATTATAGCGTGTCATAATGTTGTGAATAGTGTATTGCATTAATCTCCTTACATCACCAGGGGAATTCTAGATAGGAAAAATAACTGTTGGGCTTATAGTCAGAAATCTAAAGATTGACATTCTTCTATACCCTTTATCATGATTGATTAACAAGCTGGGCTTAAAAGAAGAACGTACCTATGAGCCTTTTCTGGATTTATTTAGGCTGCGCACATGAGACCTCTGTCAAGTTTAGAGCTGAGATTAAACGCATTTAAGAAGACTTCGGGCATAATCAATGGCAAAGCTCTCAGGGGGAATGTCCTGCCATTTTTAAGGCTGCAATGCTGATTCTGTCTTCATCCCTGTGATTTTTATTTATTTATTTTTCTTCCCAAAACGTTCCTTTTATTTTTGAAAAGTTTTTCGTTCAAATTTTTAGTCTATTTTAAATCTTGAAAGCAAAAGACACCATTGTCGTGGTGGATTGGAATAGTTGATGTTTCTAAACAATGTTCTGCTCCACTTGCCAGTCTTCTCTGTTATGGAAGCTGCCGGGACCTCAATATGAACGCAGAGTGGGTTTATGAATTTAGGATTTGGACATTGTGTATATGTTGTAAAAATGTGAATTTGGTACCTTTGTGGACTGTACAAACATTCCACAGATTTGTGGAATCTTCAAATATGTTTTGTGATTTAAGGGATTAATAACACAATATTTGGTATAACAGTGCCAAAGAGTATTCGGACAATTTTCTGTGAACTTTGAGTTTAGATGAACACCCTGTTAACTCCATTAACCTCAATCCTTTGTATCTCTAAGTACAATAATAATATGGTGTCTGCCGTAAAAAGATGTGGTGTCTGACTGTAGTACATATTTAGAACTGTTTAATTACAAGATTGCACCAATGAAACATGGGTCGTCCCTTGATTTAACTCCTTGTTTGATATTTCTGTTTTGAAGAACACTGAACTCAAGAATTTACATATTTTTGTGAAAATGCCCTCCCGATAGAGGAAGTTGGACAAGATGACATTGAGAGGCTCCTTGCAACCAACATTTCTATCATTGTTTGATTAAAGACACTGCTGTTAATGACTTACAACCTCGCAAATTTGTCACCTTTGATAGAAACAAGGACAGTAACAGATGCTGCGTTTGTAGTTTTCAGAAGGAAGAAAGTTTTGAAAGAAAAATGAGGCCAAGATGTGGAAATGTGAGATCCAGTAATGGGAGTACTCTTACCCACCTCTCAGTGAGCGCGTACAGCGCCTTAGTGGAGCTTGCTAATGAATTTAATTATTTAAGTTGTGAAATTCTGTATAATATAAACAATATTAGCTCATGGCTCCTGTGAGGTTAGTCCAGAAAATGAACATGCCGGAGACGGTACCTCGTAGGGTGCTTGTATTCTCTGTTACAGAGGCTCATCTTAGATGAGACAGAAGCAATTCTGAGAGTCAGAGCAAACAGGTTTTTGTGTGAGTCCTTTGTCTCAGCACTCTCACCATCACCTTGGGGACAGTGACGTTCAAGTCTGTCGTGGTTTAGGCCAAATTGGCTACTGGGGATGTGGGGGACCCCAGATGGGACTGACAGATGCTCCCCTCTACCCCTCTTCAAAGAGAGAGGCAGAGGAGGAAAAAGAGACTTATGAGTTTAGAAGAGGCCCAGCTGAGAAGCAAAGTTACTGAACAAAATTGGTTCTGTTTTACCTCAAACCAGGACAAAGTCATAAGGCATTTTTGCTGAGACTGAGTTTTGCACAGCCCATCACAGTATTCAACCTGGAGTTTGTAATTTATGTGTCTTTTTTACTAAATCTTTGGGCACTCCATTCTTCCAACCAACTCTGGTATTAAAAATAGGAATGATGAACAGCAAACCTCTTAAATTATATCCCCTCTCCTGTACAGTTTATCGTGCTGTTAAGTAACCTCTGTTTGTTTGATTTATCTTGCAGGTAAGTAGCACTCAGCATCTGTTCGTCAACAATTTCAGGTAAGTATGCTTTTTACTTAGCAACAAATTAAGTTAAAGTCGTGTTTTGTTCTTTAAAGGGAAGATATGAACTAGAAAGTTAGTCATACAACACAATTTGTTTCAGATGCTAGTCTGTGCCCAGAATCTTTGCAGATGTTGTGGGTTTACGAAGTTTTTTCTCCTCAAAGCATTATTCATCTGTTGCAGGAAGAAATAAATATAAATACTCAAGGCAGGATTTCAAGGAAGTTGAGCAAACAATGTTTACTTTAAACAAAATAAAGAAATTAGGGTTTCTTTTTTATCCTCAACTCCTCTCAGCTATAGTAATCTTGGAAGTTGTTTGTAACTAAATGAAAATCTCACTCACAAATGCAGTATGTAAACCTTGGTATCCCTTTAACTTTTTTTTTGCTAAAGGATATTTCTTAGATTCTTCTGCTTATCCTGCCTTTGGCTTGATGAAAATACTATTAATGCTTAGATCTTCTCTATCTACTTTAATTGATAGATCTCAATGTGCTTCCTAAACGATGCCAATGTCATCATCCTTATTGTTCAGGTGGGGAGAGTACGGTGAAGAGACCGTACTCAGACCGTGGCGAAGAGATGTGTCCTGGGTCGCTAGCAGGGCTCCTACAGGGCTCAGCATCCTCTGCGGGAGCACCGGTGTTCCAACATAACACCAGTTTTGACAGCACACATCACTTGTCCCATTAGTTTAAAGTCTTAATACGTTACTTAGTTGCTGCCCAAGCAAATTTTAAAATTTGATTCTCCATTTTTAGCTGTTGGATTTGTTACTTCCCAGCCTCTCCAGAGGCAGCTAATATACTGTGAAAGGGGTTACAGCTTTGCAGTGCAGTGTTTGGAATTTAATATGTGTTCATGGTACATTTTTCCTTGTGGTAAGACCGATAGACTCTTGACATAAATGCTGTTTGAGTGTTTGATCCTCTTAGAAACTCGCTGTGGTTTTCCTCCTCATAGTTTTAACTTTGTAGAAGATTTATTGTTATTGATAGACTACATGCAATTCTTACCGTTTTTTTTTAAAAAAAAACAACACATTTTCTTCATTCTTCTCTTCATAGGTCCTGTGTTTTGTCCTGGAGCATTTTTATTTTGAATTCATATTGTTCTCTTCAACTAATCACACAACTCAGTCGTCCTTAGTCACAGAGGATTTTCTTTCATCCTTACTGTACCTTGACAACACCCGTAAGTTTATGATCTCGTCTATGTTTGTTTTAAACTCCAGTCATTCAAATGTATTTGTTATACCAGTGCCTTAATTAGCTGATTTTCTTTGACTGTATTTTCTCGTTTTCCCATGGTATCTTCTCCAGAGGTTTCCATCACTTGTGCTGCCTGCTTTCTGTCATCTGCTGTAAAATGTTTTGGCAGAGGATTATTGCTCTACGTCAACTATCATTTTCTTCCCAAAGATTTTCCTAATACGTATTTGCGCGCGCGCATGCAAAAGTGAGGGATATGTGAAGCTGTATTTAAACACAGGCTGACAGAGAGATAAGGTGCGTCTGCTAAATCTGTCTAGACCCAAATCTCGACATGGAGTTACATATTCTCTGCAGAGGTCAACTCTGAATTCCTTCTGCTTCTGAGACACAATTATCACCTTGCGTCCCCATTTTCTCTGTTGTGGGCTAAGTTGGTTACATTGCTGTGTTTCTGTAATTTAATTTTTTGAGAGCAGGTTACAGGGCTGGTATGGTCAAATAAGGATGAATGAATTGCTTTTTATTCATTTTTTACTTTGTTCTGTCTAGTCAGGGGTGGGGACGTGGGTCTTGGACTTACAGCTTTTCCTGGAAGGTAGCTCTGGTGCCTCATGTTAGGCGTGGAATTAAGAAAATCTAGCTGGAACTGCTGACTGTGCTGTGGCTATCCCAGTTCAAAGCACTGGCAGTCTTTTTGGCTGAAAAGGTTACCTCTAAACAGCAGAAGTAAAAAAAAAACAAACGCACCCTTGTGCTAACTGACTTGGACATATTTTATTTGGGGTTTTTTTTTTATACATTTTACATAACTTATTTTCAATATGTTCTCCTAACATCGAACATACTTCCTAGCATATTTTTCCACATTCCAGCAGAAAGAGAATATATCATATATGCAAGGCATACTGCAAAACCAAATCTTAGGATATTACGTCCTCAGAAATTCGTAGTGCGCAGTTCTGCGTATTGTTTCTGAGGCAACGTTTTCAAAAAGGTTGTAGAAATATGGAGACTTAACAACAGTTCAATTCAAATTCTGTTCCATGAATACATTGGAAATAGTATCAGGGGAAAAATTTTTGAGTGTAATAAGCAGAAAAAAAAAAAGGGTTAAATAATCATCCTTATTAAAAGGATACCCATTGTGCCCCTATAATTACAATGAGTTTTATAGTTAAAGTAAGAACTGAAATGTATCACAAGATTCTGTATGAAAAATATGATGTATCTCTTCAAAACCCAGGGCAGTGGTGGAGTCCCCATTCCTGGAGGTATTTAAGGGTCGTGTAGATACAGTGCTCGGGGACATGGTTTAGTGGTGGGCTTGTCGGTAGTAGGTTCATGGTTGGACTAGATGGTCTTACAATCTAGGAGATTCTGTGATTCTGTGAAAACAATATCCCTTATTCTTGAAGTGCTGAATACCTTTCATGCAATTTTCCAACAGACTGGTCATTTACACTGAGATAAAATTAATGTTTGAAATTTTTCTTGTATGTAAAAATTTCTTATACCTTGAACTATGTTTATTGTTATTGCTGCAACTGATCTCAGCCAAGGCAATGCCTTACATGCGTGAAAGTTCCTAGAAAAGTTCCTGGTGAGTACACCTATGTAGTTTATGAAAATACTTTTTTTTTTGCTTTTACCTGGGAGTTTCTATGCTGACACAGTTGAAAACAAATTAATTCTTCAAAGAAACTAATGAAAATTTGACCTCTCAAAAAGCGCTTTTTACCTCCTATTCTGGATCAGCCTATTAATTAAGGATAGCCTTAACAGAAATATCACCCTCTATTGATCTGTTGAGTGTGGTTTGGGATGGGCACTGCTACGTGCCTTCCCTGGGCAGCCTTCCCGACTCTGTGACAGTGTGGGAAAGGAAGACCAGTCCGTCCTTGTTCCCGCTGGCAGCAAGAAGCAGCCGTGATCACCCGTCCTTTCACTGTGACTTTCCATACACTGTTCATCTTTGCTGTTTTCTCTTTGGGACCTGTTTTGCTGTTGCACTCTTTATTCTGAAACAAGATAAATTCTGGTCAGAAATTTGGTTTTCCATTCTCCCGTGAGTATCGTCGGCTTTATAACAAGATGTGTAAAATACTGAACATCAATAGCAATAATGGTCCTGTTCCCTTTGTCTCAGTAGTTGTATAGCACCTCCCTTTTCTAGGCAGCAAAGATTAGATCTCCTGTTGGCTTTAGAGGGCAGGGATTTACTCTCATATCGCACCAAAAACCAAAAGCAGGTTGTGTCAATAGAAATAATTACACTGGATCTAGCACATCCCATTTCATGTCTTACCTAAGTAAAGCAGCTAGATTATGTATTTATTAAAATAATAATAAAATACTGGTTCGTCTCGGCGTGACTCCATTTTAACACGCAACTGTCACATTCACTGTTCTATAACTCTTTCATTACTGTAGTTTCATCAGTGAAGAAAAGAATAAAAACAGCGGCTGTCTCAGAGATGTATCTGTGACTTTCTGAGTTACCCTGATACGTTTATGTCTTGTGGTTCTTCTCAACATTTTTTGCTAGCTGCCTTGTTGGAATATATAAAGTGAAAATTCAGGTGCTATCTCAGAAGTGTGAAAGGTGTGATCTCACTTTCACCAGGCTTTCTTAAAATCTTGGGAAAGGGATGAGAGCAAAAGGGATATTTTATATAGCAAGAGGACAAGACACTAATTTCTTCGATCGGGAAATTTTAAATCCCCCCTTCATATCAGAGGATAACTATTTGGGAGTTTGTTCTGGTAAAAAATTGAAGGGATTGATCGAAGATTTTGTGGTTCAGTAGTTGTTGAAATGTAACAGGTAGCTAACATTGGCTTGTTTCCCACTACTGCCCTTAGCATCCTTTGAAACAAACCCCCGTTTTAACTTGTTTAAATGTCACAACTTGTGTTAAGCAGATATACATCGATTGGTGTCCTGAGAGTGGAAAGGTCTCAATCTGATAATGTTTACAGTTCCCAGTTGCCAGGCTGGAGGGCCGTACACCGTTTGCAGACCAGCGCAAGTGGCAGTTTCTCTGCGCTGTTTCGTCAATGTTCCTCAGGAGGAAAATCTGAGGGACCACATCTGGGTGTAGAAGTTGTCCCTCTTTTTATGACTTTCATCCGTTTTCCCTCCCTGCAGGCCCTTTCCACGGTGTTGCAAATTAATGCTGACTACAGTGGTGACTTTGATTTTGGGTACTTGTCTGCAGGCTGGTTTTATACCAAGATAATGTCACTGAGCAGTCAAGTGCTGCTAAATCATGGTGGTGATCAAAATGGTTTGTTGGGCCGAATTCATACTAATCGCTTATGAAGGAATTTCTGTTCCGTTACAAATTTTTTGGAAGTTTTTATTTTTTTTCTGTGTGCTTTGTATCGCTTTCAAAACAACAGCCATTTTGCTAAGTTGACTTTAAAGCTGAAAATGTCAAGTTACAAGCTAGAACCAATTAACGTGATGTCTACGCCACGCTTAGAGCAAGGGGGCTGCCTGGGCCCTGGCGCTGCTGCTGCTGCTCGGGTCCTCTCTTCTGCGTCCAGAGGGTCCTGGGACGTGGGAGAGCGGGACCCCATCCCGCAGCCAAGCGGCACAGACTGGTTGTGAGTGGGGATGCTGGCATCCCTGGTATTCCGGCCGTGCCCGGGATCCCATGCCCTGTATTCCGGGTCTCTGAGTAACTAACATGGGCATACTTTACCACAGTAAAAATCACAGGGTCTTGGAAAGAGGGGATAAGCCAGTTGCAGTGGAGGTGCACCCGCTGAGACGGTAAGCTGGGATTAAACTAAGGCTGAAAATCGTTTAGCTATTTGTGGAAGGAAACAGTTCAGCCTATATATGCTTAAAGTCCTGAGGGTTTTAGTCTCTGTCTCTTGTAGCCACAACAGAAATAGAATCATCGAATGGTTTAGGTTGGAAAGGACCTTGAAGATCATCGAGTTCCAACCCCCCTGCCATAGGCAGGGACACCTCCCACCAGACCAGGCTGCCCAAGGCCACGGCCAGCCTGGCCTTGAACACCTCCAGGGATGGGGCCTCCACAACCTCTCTGGATCTCTGAAATATGTAGAGTATCATCAGCACTAAATTTTGCCATATAGGTCAATTCCTATTGGTGTGTAATAGCTGCTATCACATTCCTAGCCAGTGCTGCCATATGCCTTTTGGGTGCTTAGTGCCTCGTGGAGTTAAAACATCTCCGTTTTTATCAAAGATACTGTGTCCACTTCCACAATTTAAACTAACACAGTTCCTGCATAAAATCTTACACTTTTCGTAGTGCTCGGTACTGAGAAAATACCACAGAAATGTGTGTCGTTCTGCAGGTCGGGAAGACGAGTGTTAGCAAGTGAGGAGCGGCAAAACTGAGAATTATGAAAGGGGTGTTTCTGCCCGGTTTTTAAATGCATTCCTGCATTTCTTCCTTTGAAAAAGCCACTTCTTGATTGTGCCTGAGTTGGAACCTTTGCTTTGGCGTTAAAGGTGCAGGAACCTCAGTGTGGCTCGTTGCGTCGGGTCATTGTTGCTGTGTCTTAGTCTTCTGAATGCTTTGAAGAATGAAAGAAGGCCGCCGTGTGTTTTGACGATGCGCTGTTGTAGGCGCTGTGCAAAGCTCCAGCGCCTTTCTGTAGAGTAGCTGCGCAGGTCTGAGTAACAACTTCATCGTTCAGCTCATGAAATCGCTGAATGAAGTTCGGTGTCCCTGAAGGCTGAGGGAAGATGCTGTGAAGTTGCTAGTGCGACAAGCNCCGTTTTTATCAAAGATACTGTGTCCACTTTCACAATTTAAACTAACACAGTTGCTGCATAAAAAAAATAAAAGATGCCGTGAAGTTGCTAGTGCGACAAGTGTAAGCCAACGTGGCAGTGTTAGGGAGGCTGCTGGTGAGCGAGAGAGAAAAACAGACCGGAAAAAAACACAAGGATAAAAAAAGCAGAGGTGATGAGTGCACTGTAAAAAAAACATTCGTAGTCCATAACAAAGTTTTTTCAATTAGTAGTGCTAAAGATGGGTTAAAAAATTGGTCCTGGGCTATTGTTGTTCACATATGCAATGAAGTCCATAAGAATTTAATGGCAGCCATAATAATTTCCTCTTATAAATAACAATCTCAAACTGCTACACAAAGGAGGTTGCTGTCGTTACTTCATTTCTGTGTGTGGGGAAATGAGATGACGAAGCAGTGAAATGGCTTGTTTGAAGTCACTCGGGTGATCCGAGTGGAGATCTAGGAGAGCTGGGGAAGGACTTTTTACTAGGGCATGTAGTGACAGGACAAGGGGGAATGGCTTCAAACTGGAAGAGGGCAGGTTTAGATTGAACATTAGGAAGAAGTTTTTCACTGTGAGGGTGGTGAGGCACTGGCACAGGTTGCCCAGAGAGGTTGTTGAGGCCCCATCCCTGGAGGTGTTCAAGGCCAGGCTGGCCGTGGCCTTGGGCAGCCTGGTCTGGTGGGAGGTGTCCCTGCCTATGGCAGGGGGGTTGGAACTCGATGATCTTCAAGGTCCTTTCCAACCTAAACCATTCTATGATTCTATGATTCTACGATCCAAACAGATTGGGCAACAGTTCCTGGATCTCCCCGGAGCCTCACGCCAGTGCTCAGTATCTAAAAACCAACAAATACCAGTTTGTGGCTCTGTGGCATAGGATGGGGTCTGCATGGGAGCGCTCACCCAGCCGCTGGGAGCGTCGCCACTCCGGTGGCCTCCTCAGTCTGCGTGGTACCTGATCTGGGATGGGGAGGAGGAAGACCAGAGGTGGATTCCTCCCCCTCCTTCTCCCAGAGGTGACCAGTATCATACAGTTGCTACCAAAAGTTATGTGCAGTTATGCAAATTTCACATGTAATCTAAGTCCCTCCTTTAAACTGTTTATATGAGCTACTGTAATGTCCAAATTTTGTTAAGTGGCAATATTGTCAGTAAGTTGTCCCTCATCATTTTGTAGGTATTAGTAAGTTCATTTTGAGTTCTTTGATCGTGCTGATTATCTAATTTATTTTAAATGGTTTGTGTCAGTTCAGTAAATACTGGTTCTGATTTTAAAAAGCATTTTCACAGGTGCTTTACTACATTTGTATTCAAGAGGCATATGCTCCTTTTGAATCCATTGGATCTAATCACACGCATACATCATACGGATGTGCAGTCACTTTCAGAAGCAGATGTTTCCACCCACGTACGGACAGATTTCTATAAGATGAAGTAGAGACTTCTCTATCAGAGAAAACCATTGTCACTGTCAAATTCTTTGGTCTTGTCACTCTCCTGCATCTTCCCTAAGTGTTAAATATGGTTCCAAAGTGTGCAAATGACTTCCAGGCGGGGGGAGAGGTGATAAAACATCTCCAGAAAGCCTTTGTAACTTTGCATCAGGAACACGATCCAAGAGTTTCCTTCTGTCAAAGCTGCTGGAAACTAGATAGATAGTGTGTGTGTCGCTTGCCAGGGAAGCCTCAGGCTCTAGTTCACCATGCTCCTGGTACGCTTCGGATTCAGACTGTGTTCCTGGCTTGGTGCTCGGTTCTAAAATCATAGAATCTTAGAACGGTTTAGGTTGGAAAGGACCTTGAAGATCATTGAGTTCCAACCCCCCTGCCATAGGCAGGGACACCTCCCACCAGACCAGGCTGCCCAAGGCCACGGCCAGCCTGGCCTTGAACAGCTCCAGGGATGGGGCCTCAACAACCTCTCGGGGCAACCTGTGCCAGTGCCTCACCACCCTCAGAGTGAAAAACTTCTTCCTAATGTTCAGTCGAAACCTGCCCTCTTCCAGTTTGAAGCCATTCCCCCTCGTCCTATCACTCCATGCCCCAGTAAAAAGTCCTTCCCCAGCTCTCCTGTAGGCCCCCTTTAGGGACTGGAAGGCCGCAAGAAGATCTCCGTGGAGCCTTCTCTTCTCCAGGCTGAACAGCCCCAACTCTTTCAGCCTCTCCTCATAGGAGAGGTGCTCCAGCCCTCGGATCATCCTCATGGCTCTCCTCTGGACACGCTCCAGCAGGTCCATGTCCTTCTGGTGTTGGGGACTCCAGAGCTGGATGCAGTACTCCAGGTGGGGTCTCAAATATACATTGGGTTATACATTAGTTACCAGATCCACTTTCACACCTTCGGACTGGTGATGTTCTAAACTTCAGAGGGAGGTCAGACTGTGTTAGGACGGGTATGTGGAGGGTGAAGGTGAAGCAAGGATGTAGGGAAAAAGGCTTTGCAAGATTTCCTGATAGACCTGGCAGCCCCTTTTGCTGTCCGCGTGTCCATTTTCTCCGTCTCGTTTCTGCGCTGCATTCTCCTTCGTGTCCAGTAGATGGTAATGATGTGTTAAAAACACCGCTTCATCCCTATTTTGATCGGAGGAAATACCGGATCCACAATCATGATGTGTTAGGTTCCCAAGGATTATATACCACTGATTCATTTTTACTACTTCTTGGGTTTGGTTTTTTTTTTTAAATTATTTTCTTTTCATTTCTTGTAAGTTAATCAAGCTGCTGTGCTAGCAAGATCTTGGTCTGTATTGCTCACTCATAATATTTTGGCTTAGGTTTTGTTAATCACTTTCACAGATGTCACTGATTCTGTATTATCTGTAGAACTCTTATGAAATACTATGATAAAGGAGGACAGCCTACATGATTTAATGGCCCCTTCCAGACCTGAAGTTTTATGAATCTCCCTTCTATGGTATATTGAAAAGGTAAGTAGGACTTCCTACACTACAAAGGAAGAAAGGGTGGGGGTTTTTTTAACTAATTTTTTGAACAAATGCATTTCTCCTGCTTCCACAACCTCAGGGTCAACTGCTTTTGGCTATCTGGAATAAGCATTTTAATTTAGTTTAATAACTTGGTAGGGACAAATGCTATCTTTTTATGTAGCACATCTACTACCTTAGTGAGACCATAAACAAGCTGCTATTGGGAATGGCTTCTAATATCTAGTTTCTGTGTAAGAATCCAAAAAGACCTGAATTTTGGAAATTCTGGGGTTTGCTAGGTACTACTTAACTATGTGAAAATGGGGCTACATTTGATAAGGCTTTTCTATAAACCAAAGTTTCCATTCTTTAGGCAGACTAACTAGTGAAAACCCACAATAAAAATAGACCTAATAAATAAACAGTTGGCATTGAATACAGTGAGAGCAATTTTTAAAGATGAAAGTATTGCTCCCTGGTGTTTCTGTTTATTTAGGCTTTTCTGTACATTCTCTCAGCATAATGCCTGAGCAAGTAATTTAATATAAAATCAGCATTACAGGTTCACTGGATTCTGATACCTGACTTAAGGCTTATGTGCTTATCCTGTAAAAGATATTTATGAAGACACCTATATGTATGCACTGTTATAAAGATAAGTATTTTTTACTCCATTGACTGTTAGGATTTTTTTTTTCAAAGCTGTTGAAGTTGTTTTTGTAATGCAGCTCTTTTAAAGCTATTCTGAAAGGAGGTCCAGTCACCATTAATTCCTGTGTAAATTAAGCATAATCACTTGGAGAAGAGACCCTTTATTTAGTGAGTTTAAAGCTCATTATACAGTTTTGTAGGGGGGAAAATTACTGTGCCTGTAAATTAGCTGCATTTCCTAATGAAATAAGTTGGCAATTTTTTTTCAGTCTCCTTTGATAGGAATAAGAATTATAGTGGCACTGGAAAGTAAAATCATGCTATTCCTACTGGCATTTTTCCCAGTTCTAGAAAAAATTATAACGGTGAACGCATTTTGATTCAGATTCATCTCAACATGGAACAAAAGCATCTTTTGTCACAGTGTTTTTTCAGCTCCTCTTTTCCACCTCTTTCATTAGAGCCTGAAGCCCGCTCCGCCGGCCTCGCTCATGCCTTATGATGACACGAATTCTCTGGGGGCACGTGGCTTTCTCAAGCAATAAAGCATCATTACACTCCTCATTCTTGAGGACGCACTGTTTCGCGTGCGAATCGTGCGTCGAGAGACGAAACGGCGGAACTTGCTGGGTTCGTTTTCCCCCCAAAATGAGGCTTCCATCCTCCCATCAGGTTTGCAAAGGCAAGCGTATTTACCATAGGTGTCGGGGGTTATCTGGTTTTATCCTGACGTATAGTTGTAGATGACAGCAAATGGATGGCATTTTAAGTGCTTTGGCTGCAGCTACCGACAACAGGAGTGGTAAAAGGCAAAGTAATTGGTCTTGAGCAGACTGTCCTCTTCTGACCGGCAGCACCCTCGCGTGCGAATTAACGGGGCAAGCTGGTGCCTATAGCTCCGCAATGCCTACGCGACCGTCTGCTAAGACAGATGTCACGACCGAGCTTCAGCAGCGCAAAGCAGAGATCCACGGACCTGCTGTAAAACTCAAAATCATTTTCAGAACGCCTGAAATAATTGCCTTTTCCTGAAATTGGTTACATTTTATAGTGAGGACATTAATCATAGGTGCTCATCAAGCGTGGTTGGTTTTTTCTCATCCGGGAAAGGTATAAGTGCATTTAGGGGCATACAGATTAGTATCCTCAAAGTTTCTTTTTTCTGTTCCTGCTTTCTGTTGCTGTACAGTTTTCATCTGCATAAAATAAAGGTTTGAGAATAGTTTGGCTTTGGAAAATAGCATTAGGTAGGACCAACCGTAAAGGAGTATTCAGAAAGGTCAGCTCTGCGTGTGGGTCCCTTCTTCATCTGTTCTACGGTAATGGCAAGTTGCAATGTTCCTTGAAGCCTTTTGCAGCGTGTTAAAATTAGTGAAAGATGAAATGGGTTTTTGTTACATTTAGTCATTATGAAACTTTAAATCAGTGTGAACAATATTTCTTCAGCGGTTAGGAGCCGCTACTGAAATTCTGCTGCTGGACAGTGGTTTTGGGTTAGGGCAGCACATGAGGTCAGTAACTCTGGTTTCAGACTTGCTCGCGGTCCGGCACAGAAAAGCAAAGCCATTTCTCAAATACTGATTCGGTTGATCTCTGTGTAGAGCCCCATTTAAAACATAGGGCTGTCCGTGCTTGTCAAACATCTCAGCAGGGTGAAAAAATCATATTTCTATGTTGGGTGGTATCAGCACGTAGTTTCCTGAAGTTGGTCTACATAGGTCTGAATTTTCAGTGCTTTTCTGTACGTGCACTACTGCTGATCTTCAGTACCCAGTGGTAGATGCGCAGCACTTCTCAAAGGTGATGTATTTCTGCTTAGCATTTTCAGCATCCGAAAAGGGACCCCTCAGATAGCCACAATACTAAAATTTATTCTCTTTGCAAATGGGGTAAAAATAAAGTAATTCGAATTTCCTAAAGTAGCCATTTCTGAAAAAGAACTGGAGAGAAATATTTCTTGTTGTCAAAATGGAGGGGTTTTTGTTTGATTTCAGCCTTGACGTATTTTATCTTTTATAAATTAAAAATGGAAATAAGTTTGGTTGTTGTACAGAACCAACAATTAACATTAAGAAAGCGATAGGATGCAGGGAAGGAAAAAGAAAAATAAGCAAATTCAAGGTGAAGGGCGCATTACTCCATCGCCACTCTGATAATTAGAGAGGAAAAAATTAATAGTTGCCATAAAGTATTTTAAATATGAGAGTCTCTTATTAGGTTCTTCGGGAGCGCAATTAATCACTTGCAGCCACATATGTTCTTTGTGTAGTGGTGTACAGTAGTAGCATTTCATTAAAAAACGGTTCAATAATAACGGGTCACTCAAACTGTCGTGTTCTCTGGAGAAGGTTGGGAAGCTGAACGCGTGCTGCTTCATCATCTCCAGCTGGGCAGGCAGGAGTGGTGCGAGCCGAGCACCCGGGGGTCACATTTTGGACCCCCCCTCTTCAGTCTGAGTGAGCCCCGGGAGCGGAGGGATGGATGAAGGGCAGCGTGCTGGCAAACACGTAACGCGGCGGCGGATGGACAGGGTGCCAGCGAGCCCTTTGGCCGGGCTGGCCCAGGCTTCCTCACCCTCCTGCTGGGCCACCAACCTTCCTCTTGGGCAGCGCAGGGGACGGTGTCCTCGGCGGGTGTCGCTGCTGCAGGAGCATCTGCCTGTGGCCGGTGTGGGACTGTCCACATGCACACCTGCACCAGTCCAATCCTCACGTGTCACAGCGTGGGACTGTCCACATGCACACCCGCACCAGTCCAGTCCTCACGTGTCACAGTANACTGTCCACATGCACACCTGCACCAGTCCAGTCCTCACGTGTCACAGTGCGTGATCTGTTCCTGTTCTTCATCTGGTAGTGGATGCGCCCTGTGGTCATGCGGCAGTGGAAGTGCCACTGCTGGAGCTGTTTAGGGATGTTTATTTGATCTTACTGTGTAACTAGATGCCAAATTAGATGAAGTCTTTAAGGCCAGAATGCTGTTAGGCCACAGAATTTACATGCTGCTAGCGTTGGCTGTGCCACAAAATTATCTTAATAGACTTAATATCTTTCATAGACTTCATATCTGTCATTAATATCTTAATATCTTTCATAGACTTCTGATAGACAGACTGTGGGTCGTAGTCAAATTCCTGCCAAAAAGAAGTGCCACGGTTATGTAGAAATATTTCATCAATAACAGAAAATAACTGCAAGTAATATGTTGCCTTAATGACAGGGGTTTGGCTGTAAGAATTTCTGTTTTTTTTTAGCAGCAGCCCTGGGTTAGCTACCCGTGGCTCCTGTGCTGCCCCATCCCCTAGCGAGTTTGCACTGACCGTGACCTTAAGAGAAAGATCGGTAGATAAGATACTGGAGATGCTCTGATTGTTGCTTCGGGTTTTTTTAAATCTCTCAAGGACCGAGATAACCTCAGGGGGGCAGATTTCACCTAATACGTTCTGTGTTACTTCTGAGCGATAGGATGAAATGTGAGCAAGGGTAAGAAGATGCCCTTGGTGCCTGTTGGGATTTGGGAACCGAGAAACATTTCAGCAGCGCACAGTTCTCGGGAGGTCTGGGTGTTGCTGGTTTCCTGAGTGAGTCCTAACAGAAGGCTGGGAACCCTTCACAAGTTGATCGTTGCGTCCTCACGGGGTGTAAGGTGGCCTCTCATGAAGTATGTAGTAAATGAAAGACATTTTCCCATGCAGCTGAAGGAACCTGCACCATCTTAGACTTGTGACTTACCTTCCTTTTGAAACACATCTCACGGGCGTTACGAGAAAACACATTGGCCTGCTGGAGTGGTGCTTGGAGTAAACGAAGAACAATGTGTTGTGTAGCCGCACCCTATTATTTCATGTTTTACTTCGAGGAGAATCTTTTGCAATTAGCTTGTTGTTGAAGTCTACAAAGTGCAAACACGGGAAGCAGAGTGGTTTTGATAGGGAGGGGACCTGTCAGTAGCTGATCGAGGATTTTTTTTTTTTAAAAAATCTTAAATATGATTTAATGCTCTGTGAAAAGAATTAAGAATCCCATTTTACACTGAAGCGTGCTGTTAATGTGCATATAAAAACCTCAGCAATTTTATTGACAGTTATAAATTCACAGCTGCTGCTGGCGATTTTTTTTTAAGAGGCTGCTTCCCTTTCCCCAATTCTTTGCAGACCATTGTCAGAGTTTGCTGTTAGCTAAGGCAGAACCTTATTTAGCAGAAATGCATAGGACTTCAATTTCACTGGATACATCAGGAAAAAAGAAAATCAATGTGAAGCCTAGACTCAGTCTGCTGATGCCAGAGATGACTATCTGTAGAATACAGAAGGAAAACCAGGCTTGGGTTAGGTTTTTCTTACACTTTGGCTGTTAAAAATGACAGAAAGAGGCTATCGCTGGTGAGAGTTGTGATGACCATTATCTTCCATTCATATTTGGGGTTAATCCAAGCTACTGTCAGTGTGTGTATCAAATATTTTAAGTACTTCAAATATTTTAAGTACTTAGTATTAATTTCTATTTGAGTTAATTGATGGAAGGATGAGTATTAAGAAACAATATGTGCATTTGCAGTTTCACATTTCATATCCATTGTGTATGTGTGCAGATGATTGCTACGTACGTGGGGATATATGTGTGTGTATGTATATATAAATATGCATATGTATGTATAACTATATCTGACCTTCTAGTCTATGTTTAAGAATCTGGGTCTGAACTCTTTAAATTGTGAGTGAATATTCACAGTTCTTCTTGTGTTATGTGCGATCGCAGCCCAGAAGGCCAACTGCGTCCTGGGCTGCATCAAAAGAAGTGTGGCCAGCAGGGCGAGGGAGGGGATTCTGCCCCTCTATTCCACTCTTGTGAGACCCCACCTGGAGTACTGCGTCCAGCTCTGGAGTCCCCAACATAAGAAGGACATGGACCTGCTGGAGCGTGTCCAGAGGAGAGCCATGAGGATGATCCGAGGGCTGGAGCAGCTCTCCTGTGAGGAGAGGCGGAAAGAGTTGGGGCTGTTCAGCCTGGAGAAGAGAAGGCTCCGGGGAGATCTTATTGCCGCCTTCCAGTCCCTAAAGGGGGCCTACAGGAGAGCTGGGGAATGACTTTTTAGTGGGGCATGCAGTGATATGACGAGGGGGAATGGCTTCAAACTGGAAGAGGGCAGGTTTAGATTGAACATTAGGAAGAAGTTTTTCACTGTGAGGGTGGTGAGGCACTGGCCCAGGTTGCCCCGAGAGGTTGTTGAGGCCCCATCCCTGGAGGTGTTCAAGGCCAGGCTGGCCGTGGCCTTGGGCAGCCTGGTCTGGTGGGAGGTGTCCCTGCCTATGGCAGGGGGGTTGGAACTCGATGATCTTCAAGGTCCTTTCCCACCTAAACCATTCTATGATTCTATTTATACAACATCTAATCATCCAGAATATAAAGGGGTGAAGCTAATTTTTTATTTTCAAACAAGAAGTTTGGAAAAAACCCAATGCCCAGCTTGCAGAGCTGGGACCTGTTAAAGCTTCAAAGGTGAGGTCTCTCTGTGCTTCACTGCGAACACAACTACAGCTACGGCAGCAGTGACCTGAAGCTGGTAAGAGTGCTCCCTGGCCAGAGAAACCCAGTGAAAGACAATGGCGATATTAAGTGAAGGTTTGTGTCATGCTATTAATTTTTGGGTTAGGTGCAGCTTTTGTTAAATTGGCTGTCACTGAGAGGTATCCTTATAAATGATATTCTTTATGCTCGTTAAAAAACAAGGAACAGATTTTGTGAATTTTTTAAAAACTTGGAAGTTCTTGTTTCATTGGATTCAAAGTAGA
The DNA here is from genome assembly GCA_008711295.1 of Anarhynchus alexandrinus. Lineage (NCBI taxonomy): Eukaryota > Metazoa > Chordata > Aves > Charadriiformes > Charadriidae > Anarhynchus > Anarhynchus alexandrinus. The sequence goes on along the minus strand of VUYV01000424.1, from coordinate 513,788 downwards.
CCTATTTTCTTTTTGTATAATGCTTCCTATGATGTTTTTCCCAGAAATGTCTTTGAAATAATGTCTTAGATGTGCATGTTGGCCAAAAATATACTTCTTAGTAAGAAATCATGCTTAATGTTGAATGAGAATCTTCAGTAAAACATTAAGGAGAAACACGGAACTTTTGAGAAGATGAAATGGTACGATTGTAGCAATTCTGCTTTTGAAAATGGAAAGGCTTCTTTAATTAATGTTTTTTTAATAACCCCACCGAAGTTGCAATTCTGGCCTGAGGAAAATGGCATTGAGTGGTCTTTCCATGATAGTATGGAGATATTCTTTATGAGTCTACATCAAGAAGAATCTGGAGCTTCCCAAATATTTCTACCAACTGTTATATTTAACAAAATAAATAGTCTCATAGACTTTTCTAATTTTATTTCCAGTGGTTATATTCGATACTGTGTTTGTGGGATCAGGGTCTACAAGTCTCAAATACTAGCTTTCCTGAATGATTTTATTTACAATTACTGCTTTTTAATTCTGAAGCATTACCTACAGTTGCCAGTAGACTCTGTAAAGTAACTTGATTCAATAATTAATTCCAGGGGATTTTTGAGCTATTCTTTGCCCAAACTGATCCTGTGGTTTAAAAAAAGTCTTGGGTTTTCAGAGACGTGAACTCAGCATACTTGAGTAGTAAATTTGCCTGAATTTCCAAATATGCATAAAAGTGCATAACTTGGCTTGGGAACCCAGCTTGGACTTGGAGCTGGGGAGGTGCTGGTTCGGGACTCTGTCCTGATGATCCTGCCACCCAACCCTGATTTGTCCATCTGATCTCTTTGAAGTACCCCAGGGTCCCTGTAAAATGTGTGTATATTGTTGTTTGCTTCCTATGTAAAATTATCCCCTCAAGATGCTGTAGTTTGCCATAGTGCTTCAGATTTTAACATAAGCTTGAGATATTACATACTTCAGATAACTCCGGTGTGAGATTTTTTTTAAACTAATCCCCATTTTAACTTCCTCCATTCCTCATGTTTCTTCTGAAAAATGAAAGATTTGATTTTTGAAGGCAAACAATTTTTAAACTTCCATTAGAAAAGTTTTCTTTTCTCTTTTCTCTTTTTTCTTTT
>VUYV01000424.1:479967-512662 GCA_008711295.1 Anarhynchus alexandrinus | reverse complement strand
TTCTTTTCTCTTTTTTTTTTTAATTTTTTCATAAAGTTCTTTTGTCCGAGGCCTATCTTAGAGGCGCTAGGATATTTTCTCATTCTTTCAAAACTGCAGAGCCTGTATGAAATGAACCCCTTGAGAAGCCAGACTATTACTTCATTACTAAATATACAGGATATGTGTGATGGAGAAAAGAAATACAAAGACCTGTGTCATGAGCTATATAAGGTGTTTTTCTGTACCTAATAATCTATGATTCTTTCTCAAAGATGACTGTTAAATTCTGTGAGCTGCACTTAATTTAAATATCGTTATTTAAATTTAAATAGCAAGCATTTTTTCTAATTTTCATGATGATTCAGCCTTAGAATTGGAGGAGTTGCTTCTTTTTTTTGGTGAACTAATTAGATCTAATCTCCCTTTCTATCTCCATTGTCTTTAATCAGGTTTCGCTGGTCAGATAGCGCTCTTAATTCAGTTCTTTAACTTCCAAACTGTAATTGTGTTTATGTACTGTAGGCATTTATGGTAGTGCTTGGGCTTGCTTCTTTGCGTGAGCCTCAACATTTTCCCGTAACACTCCAAATGGATTTTGATTCCTGCGGTGATCATAAGATAGAGGGGGAAACTGCCGCGGTACCGCGTACAACAATTTTATAGTACTGCACTTGAGAACCAAATGTCTCGTGTTCTTCACAAGCTGCTGTTACGGGTTTGATCTTTAGGAAAGACTTGTTTCGTGCATCTGTTTTCATTCTCCCTTTCGGAGCTGACAATTTGGGGCGGAATTTATAAGATTTCAGTCTCATCTCTCTACCTATTCAGCAGAAACAACTCCATCCCTGCAGGATGAGTTACGAGCACACCTGCATCAGCTAGGAAATGAGTCAAACCTCGGTCTAATCTGCTCCCTCTGCGCTCCTAACAAATCTTCCATCTCCAGTTTGATGAGCAAAGAAATTGATTTTTTGGGAAACTGATGTCTTAACGTGTTTCTGCCCCTTGCCCAGGCCATGGGGGCTCTCCGAGGCCCTGGGGAGGAGAGCCCCTGTTTTCCTCTGCTCTGCCCTGGCAGCATTTTGCCCCAGAGTAAAGTGTCTCTCCCTGAGGGGGTCCCCGATGGCACAAGTACGGAGGAGCCAGCACTTTCTCTGTGATGCGTCTGAACACAAGCCTTGGAGCCCTTGACAATACTGAGCACTTTTCTGGGTATTTTAAAGTAGTCTGATTTGTGCCGAGCACCTGCTGCCCGTGAAGCCTCGGGTTTTTTTGATGTGCTCAATTACTTATATAGACCCATTTTTATTAATACTGGAAATGGACCATTTTTAAAAGATGGCCATCAAATGGGATCATTGCTGTGAGGCTCAGTGATTTCAAAGGAAAGTCTTTCAAGGGGCTAAAGAGCAAAAAACTTCTTTCCCCCGTTTTGTTTTTCTTTCATTCACATTGTTATCTGCCTTTAATGTTCCCAGAGCTTTTAAACCCAGTGAATCAGCAGTTTATGTTTTTTAATTCTTTTTTTTTTTTTTTTTTTTTTTTAATTTTTTTTNTGTGAGGGTGGTGAGGCACTGTCCCAGGTTGCCCAGAGAGGTTGCTGAGGCCCCATCCCTGGAGGTGTTCAAGGCCAGGCTGGCCGTGGCCTTGGGCAGCCTGGTCTGGTGGGAGGTGTCCCTGCCTATGGCAGGGGGGTTGGAACTCGATGACCTTCAAGGTCCTTTCCAACCTAAACCATTCTGTGATTCTATGATTTGGCCTGAACTTTTAAAATTAGTTTTAGAACTCAATCAACTTCTATTGTAACATATTCAAAAGTGATACACCTTGAAACTTCTCTACCATCAAAAGAATATTTCCTTTCATTGCTCCTTGTTGTCTCCAAAAAACCAAAGGCTGACTCTGAGCAATATTTCAAGTATTTAGATACTCAAATGTGAAACCATTTTGGATAGTTTTCCGTTAATAATTTTAGCTATACAGTAGCCATTTAATTTGAATTAACCGCTATGCTTAAATTCTACCAAAAAAAAAAAAAAAAGATTTTATGATGTACTTAGCATGTCAAGTCAGATGTTTATTGCGATCTCAAGACAGGAGTGGTTTTGTGCCTACTAATGCTTGTCTGGGATAGATCAAGTGCTCAGACTTCAAAATGGCAAAGTAGTGTTGAAAGTGGGTAAAGGATAAACGTTTGTGTGTCGCATAAGAGGCATACCTGTGATCTGCTGCAGAGAGATTTTCTTTGCTGCTATAAGACACTTTTTCCTTTCATTAATTAAGGATCAGAGCAAAGCATTTACATCAAAGCTTATTATTCAAACTTCGGCTTATTGATGGCACCAGACTTGCTGAATTTGCAAGCAAGGACCTTCACCCGTTTACTGCAGCGTGCAGCGTGCCTGCCTGTTGGAAGGAATCCAGGGCATCCTCAGCCTTTCACCTTCCCTCTGCAGGGTGGGGTGGTGGTGTTGTTGCTGTTGTTGGATTTCTTCATTTCCTCTACTACAACGATTTCTAAATAAGTGCTGCTTGACTTCTTCACTTGTTGTTTCCCACTTCAGTTTGCTGATTGTTGGAACAGATATAAACTTTTTTTCCTGGACATCTTCAGTTAGGATCTCCTCCCTTTACTGAACGGGCAGCAGGTTTGCTGGTCACATTGGGTGGCCCTCAGGAAGAACCCTGATAGACTGTGTGGTGCACAATGTCCGAGGAACCGAAGATTGCATCTTTAAGCAGTACCTTATGCTTATTTGCAAACCATACCAAGTCGTTAACCAGAAGCAGGCTAACGAGGCAGTGGTGACTCCCACCTCCAGAGAAATCATAGAATCATAGAATGGTTTAGGTTGGAAAGGACCTTGAAGATCATCGAGTCCCAACCCCCCTGCCATAGCCAGGGACACCTCCCACCAGACCAGGCTGCCCAAGGCCACGTCCAGCCTGGCCTTGAACACCTCCAGGGATGGGGCCTCAACAACCTCTCTGGGCAACCTGTGCCAGTGAATGCGTAAGGAGGTGTGTGGGGAGGAAAGGGCAAGGCTGGAGAGTGGGCACCCTTGGGGCTGGGCACCAGCAGCGAGGTCAGTGCCAGAGTGAGCGCTCATTCCTCAGCCTTCTCCCAGCTCTGCGTCAGTGAGGACTGCAGTAAGTTGTTACGTGTTAAGGTTACTTGGGGACGGGCTTTCTGTTGCTTTTCCGCAAGCTTCTCCCTTTCATCTTTACAAAGCCCCTACAAAAAATAGTCTAACTGGCACAAATGCTCTGTTTTAGAGATGAGGGTTGCCATTTGCTTCTCTCGAATACTGTCAAACGTCATTACCTGGTTAGAGATTTAAGGAAGAAGCTACCTTTTAAGAAAGAAGCCTTGTCAGTGATGAGAACATTTAAATTTCATTGAACAAAGTAGTGTTTAGTGTCCTATATTTCCCAGATGATATGCCCCCTTTTTTGTATGTAACGCATCGGTGCAAACTCACCAGTGCATTCTGAACAAATACAGAGATTACGATGAGAATTATGACATTGTGTTAGGAGGTGATGCTGCCGGGCAATAGCATTTTCAGGGCTCCTGCATATTTCACTCCGTTGTGCGTAACGCTCCATTTGTGATACCACTGAATGTTTAGCAACATAGCTCTTCTGGAAAAATCAAAATCTTTATGCAGGGATAGAAACAACAATGAAGCAAGAAAGAAAAGAATTAACGTTGTGCCGTAGGTCCGGTAAATGATTTCCAGATTAGGCAGATAGACCCCACGATCGTGTTCAAGAACACCTTTTGCTCGAAGTACTGAAATGTTGGGTTCTGTGAATACACGTATTGCATTGAAATACGTAGTAGAAATAAAGAAATCAATGTTTACAATATCTGATCAGTAAAATAGTACATTAAGAATGAATGGAGCGATAGTTTTGAATTCTCCTATTTCAAGGAATTGTAAAAATGCTGTTTTGAAGGCCTTCGGTCACCTAGTCCAAGCTTTTGCTTAGAAGAGGGCTGTTGCAACACAGGACCAGATCAGCCATTGCGTTGTCTGGATGAGCCTTTCTAAGGACAGAAACTCTCAACCCGTTTGACATCTCATTGTAGAGCTGCTGGGGAAAATATTTTTCCAACTCTCCGACTTGAACCTCTGAAACTGCAACATGTGATGGTTGTCCCTCTTGTGCTCTCTCTGGTGCTACCAAGAGGAATTTGGCGGTGGTGTCCTGATAATTGCCCTTCAAATAGTTGTAGGCAGTTATTAAGTCACCCTCTGGTCTCTTCTTCACCAAACTTACCGTGCCCAGCTCCTTCAGCCTCTCTGCGTAGGGTATGTGCAGTAGGTACCTTACCTCAGTGCCCCTTTGTTGGACCTTTCCCACTTTCTCTGCGTCCCTCTAGAACTGAGGGTCTCCTGGGGCTGCCCCACCACGTGCTTCCCTTGTTCTGCTGCCACGGTCCTCCTCATGCAGCTCAGTGTGCAATTAGTTTTGTTCGTAGGGAGGGCTCTTTGTCGCAGCCTGGGGTCTTGTAGCATCACAGCTGCTTGGTGAGGTGTTTCCCAGCCTGTATCAATGCGTGGGGTTATTCCACTCCGGTTGCTGAATTTTTTCCCTATTGAAGGTCATGACAGTTCTGTTGGTCAATCCTCAAATTTATTAAAGTCCTTCTGGACCGAAGCTCTGGCGTTCACCACGTCAGCTACTCGCCCCAGCTCAGTGCCGTTTGCTGAGTCTATTAACCTCCTATCCGAGTGGAGGTCATTCTATAAAAGCCTACTGATAAAGCCCATCCTGTTATTTTTATTTTGATAGCCTCCTAAGATTCTCAGCAATGCTTTTAGGAGGAGAAACCTCCATTATATGTAACATTATACTCCTACTTCTCTAAAGAGAAGGAAGGACTGAATTAGTAGTAAAGCAGAATTCGGTATTTTGCAGAGACGATGTAGATATATTTAGGTTAATGTATGAAATTTTATAATCCTTTTCTTCTTTTCTTTTCCAAGCACATTTTCTGTTGCCTTTATTTCACTGGCTGATATGAACACTCTAATGTCTCTAGATTTAGATATGATTTATTGTTGTTTTGAACAGGAAATGTTTGGTTTGTGACAAAGCAATGTGAAGTATGTTAAGAAAGTATTTCAGGTTAGACTCTTAAATCTCTCGAGGGGAGAAATGCCAGCGTCATATTTGGCCCTCTAAAATCTTTATCATCAGACATCTTAACAAGTTCCCATATATTTGTGTGAGTTTGTACTATTTCAGGTACTCTTTGACAATTTTAGCCCGAGTAAGGGACACTGGCTGAATTTCTGTACCATGTTAAAAATGTGGTATAGTCGGACTTTGTACTGGGGCAAAGGAATGCATCTTTGGGGTTTGTTTTCTTTTTGTTTTTTTGAGATATTGTTTATCTTGTGTGCTAGCCCCAAGCCAGACATGCATTTATTAAACTCTTTGTATTTGCAAATTTTAATTTAATTCAGGGAAGAAAACCCTGGCAAAACATGAAAAGCTGCTTTAATCTAATGTATTTGTTGTTATGGTGTGGTTTTTGTTGTTTAACTCTCATTATTTGAACCCATTAACTAAATGGCCAAGTGGTTCCAGCTCTCAGTTTATGAGCGAGATGATGGATGCTGCAGTGTTATAGCCATTACTCTGAAACAAAGGGTTATTTTTTTACAAGTTAAGAACTGGTGCTTTGTGACTGCAAAATGGTTGTTATACATCCTGAGTGCGTTACTGGAGCTGGAGGGAAGAAGAAGGTCTACAGAAACTGAGAGGAGGCCCTTCGAGGCTTTCTGTGGGAGCTCATGGAGTCCAGTAAACTTGGCTGAAGAAAAGCTTCTGTGCAGGGGTGGATTTTGTGATGTGAGTCTGCTTTTATTTCAGTTAAAGATCACGGTCTTCCCTTAAACTCATCATAAGAATGAACAAAACTGGTTCGCTTCACCCTTAAATTCATCTAGATTTCCTCATGTATTCAAAACGCAAATTGCCGAGGCTAAGCAAGGAATGCCTTTATCAAAGACTCCAAGAAATATAGCATATGTGTGTACAATTGTTTGCTGCCAGTACATCAAGCCACAATAACGGAGACAGTCTATAAGGCTCTACAATAATGTTAAAGAAAATGAAGAACATTACAGCCCAGTTTACTTCCCAGAACTAAAAATTCATGACTGGTCCTACACGAAACTGGATTAGAATTTATACCTACATGATTTAAATACTCAATGTGGTGGCTGTCCTGTACTTTATGCATTTTGTTTGTGTGTTTTGTTAAAGAAAAACCTAATGTGAGGATTTTATTATGGAGGAGGACTGCAAGTTGAACCAGATGGCACTAATTATCCTTGAGAAAGTCTGGTTTTGTTGTACACAGCAAAGTTGTAAAAACCCAGACCACTCAAAGAACGTACTATGTCTTGCCTGGCTACTGAAATCAACAGAAACAACTATTTTTGTGTTGGCTTAGATTTTACATTGGGTTTTTTTTTTCCCCCAGAAAATGTAACCTCTCACCTTTGCTTTAGAGAAGGAAGTAGAACGGGTCAGTATTTGATCAGAAAAACAGCGTTTGGTTTAGACAATTTCTCGCAGCGATCCCTTTGCCTACGGCTTTCTTAGAGCTACACAAAATCCTTGAGAAAAATAACAGCAAGCGGGCGCTGATGGTAACAGAGTTTTGACAGCAAAGAAGAGAAGGGGAGCGAGGAGGAAAAGCCGTAAGAGCAGGAAAAGATTGGCTCCGTTAACCTTGCACGGGCAACAGAGAGACGGCTGGACCTCGGCGTTCCGTCACCTGAAAGCTGCTGCGTTGAGTGCTAAGGTGAAAACACACCTTCCCTTGGCTTGTGGGGGAGATGAAGGGGACTTCTGCCCATGGGGGCGGCGCACGGGCTGCTTGCGGCCGGTCTGGGAGGGGCTGGTTTTGTGCTCGCAGCCCTGCGACGCTGCTGGCGGTGTCACGGCGTTTTTATTTTAGGGCGCTGAAAGGACTTGCTTTGAGGATTTGCTGGTTAGATGGGCGTTCTTAAATTGAAGCCGTGTATGGTTACGTGATGTTAAAATAATGTTTGAGTTCGGTAACTTCTATTTTCTTTTGCGCGTTTCTAATTCAACGCAGGCAAACTGCATTCAGCTAAAAGTTTACTGATTCCCTACGAACCAAAAATGCAACACAAACCAGCTTCATTTGGATATTCCTCTCCTGCATTCCAAACGCCAGTATTTTCAAACACTAGCCACCTATCATAAGCCTCTGAAAATAGATGTTTATAACAGAAGCCACATTTTCAAGTAAAAAGGAGATCTGTCATCTCTGTTACAGACTCTCCACAAAAGATGAGTGACCAGTTTAGCTTTATACTGGTATAAGTGGGCCAAGACATTAGCCTTTAAAAAGACCAGCTTGATACCTCATGGAAAATATTGAGATACCTTAGAATGAGCGATTTCTTTTGGATAAATACATACATGTCCATCATAAGGTCAAATCCTATCCTTAGATTTTTCAATCCCACTGAACCCAAAACAATAGTGACAATATTGTTTCTAAACATAGCAGGATGAAGCTTTCCTTTAAAGTGCTCTTTCATAACAATCCATAGCATAAGAGAGTTTCGTTTTATTTTCAGTTTTGCCTGTATAGTCTCGCAGGCAACACTAGAAAAATGTATAGCATTGTGTTGGGGGTGGGGAACGCTTTTTGTCATTGGGCAGTTCTGGGCATTCCCCCCCAAAAATGAAAAAGTCTTCCTTTACTCTCTCAAAAAATCTTTTATTTGGTGATGGGCTGCCGACGTTGTTCTCAAGTGTATGTGGAGAAGAACATAAGTTTAAATAGCATAATATGTAAATTGCCTAATTTGGTATTTTCAAGTTAACACCTTTAGCTTGGAGGTTGTACTTTGCTAAGCTGCGAAGTAAAATTACTGAACAGAAAATTGGTTCTGTTTTACCTCAAACCAGGAAATTCACTCCTTTCCGTTGTCTCTGGTTACGGACAAAGGCTGCAGATGTAGTGCTGAGCAGGAGCCGATATCCACTGTGTTGTAGAAACATGTCCAGATTCACCTGACATTGATCCAGAGAAGCAGTGAAACCTTTGCAGGGAACTTCAGTGTCCAGGGGCTGCTTCCCTCTCCTTGGGTCAGTGGGGTGACTGGCAGCAGGGGACTCCATCCTTCACAATGCTGGTCGGGTCCGAGTCATCCATTTCCCTTGGGGAGTGATTCCTTCTCTCAGGATGACATCTGTTTTACCGGCCCCTATCTGTGTGTATTATACAGTTCTCACCACGGCTGAGAAGCACCTGCCTCTGTATTGACTGCTTTTTTAGGACATTGAAATTGTTTAAGGTTGAAGCGCTAGAACCAACGCTGGAAAATTTGTCTGTTGGTGAGCTCGGTCAATGGCCGTAGTCCTACAGCCATCTTGAGCTCATGGAAACAAGTCCCACTGAAATTAAAAAATAAATCCCACTGCCCTTCTTTTCTTCCATCTGTATAATTTAGACCTCATTAATATTTTTGTTGATGTGCTGCTTGGCAGTCCAAGCATGATGGGGCTGTAACCCAACGTGGGGCTGTTAGCCATAAGACTTCAAGGGGGACATACCTGATCCTCTGAGATTTCTAGATTTGCCAGAAGGACTCCTTCTGCGAAAAGTGTCTGTCTTAGGGATTACAGAGCAAGTGTCGCTGAGCTCCACCGTGGATTCTGCCAGCAGCCCAGCTGCCAGACACCGCAGTGATCCTTGTCATGGCCGCAGGGATCCTTGTTGCGGCTGCTGTGGTGATCCTTGTCACAGCCAGCGCTGCTGTCACAGTGCTGTGACATAACCGCGGCAGCCGCGGCCTCTGCCAGCTCCGTCTGGGCCAAACCTGCGTGCAGACGGGGAGCACGAGCTCCGCATCCTGCTGGTGACCCGGCAGTAGCGCGTGGTCTAAAGTCATCAGTGCGGCCCCAAAGAGGGCGCGCTCACCGGAAAGCGTTAGAGCTGACCAGTTGTCACCTGCTCCATCACCGCGTTGGTTTGAAGATAACACTGGGCACCGAGACCCCTTGGCGGGAGAGAAAAGGCTTTTCTCAGGGCAGCCCTGTCTACGTAGGCACTGTGGGGAAAGGTTTAAAGACCTAAAGATGCAGAGCTTGTTTCAGTGGTGACTTAGGGGGCGTGATAGCAGCATAATGGATTTGAAGCATGGAAATATTTGCCCTGCTCTTCTGCCACCGCATGTATAAGCTGCTTTTAAATCTGAAGCTTGCCTTAGCCTACCTGCAGCATGACCGGAGCACCTCTGTGCTGCTTCATCGTACTTCTTCCACAACTTCCACAACTTCTTCCTGTGAGCAGGACTAGGGAAGTGATCATCCCCCTGTACTCGGCACTGGTGAGGCCCCACCTCGAGTACTGCGTTCAGTTTTGGGCCCCTCACTACAAGAAGGACATTGAGATGTTGGAGCGTGTCCAGAGAAGGGCTACAAAGCTGGTGGGGGGTCTGGAGGACAAATCTTAGGAGGAACGACTGAGGGAACTGGGGTTGTTTAGCCTGGAGAAGAGGAGGCTGAGGGGAGACCTTATCACCCTCTACAACTACCTGAAAGGAGGGTGTAGAGAGGTGGGGGCTGACCTCTTCTCCCTGGTGACAAGCGATAGGAGAGGAAATGGGTTCAAGTTATGCCAGGGGAGGTTCAGATTGGATATTAGGAAACATTTTTTCACTGAAAGGGTTATTAAACATTGGAAGAGGCTGCCCAGGGAGGGGGTGGATTTGCCATCCCTGGAGGTGTTTAAAAAAAGGGTAGATGTGGTACTTGGGGACATGGTTTAGAAGTGGTTTTGTCAGGGCAGGTTAATGATTGGACTTGATGATCTTAAAGGTCCCTTCCAACCTCAGCAATTCTATGATTCTATGATTCTTTTGCTTCTTACCTTCCCAACCTCCTTGTGGCTCTAGCAAGCTAAAGAGATATTAAGGGACAGCTATTAAACTTCCTAACGTTACTCAGCTTTACTGGTTTTGATTCTGAATCCGGCTCTTGACTTCTTCTGAAGAAGACAAAATGTGGTAAAACACATTTACGATGGCACGTGCCTGACGCTGTGCGCCCTTTACGATTTGCATCTTTCCTGCTGGCACAGGACTGGTGATGAAGACTATCAAAAGGCACTTGAAGGTATATTAAAATCTTCCGACTTTATGTCATGCCTCACCGTTCCTAGACAAAGCTGTAAAAAGTATTACTGAGTACAAAAGGCACTCAATTTCTAATGTCATTGGTAGTCGTTTGCTTTACTTACTGTAGTGTCCTATACGACAAGTTTTATTAACCTCAAAAGTAAACGTCCTTAATGTGTGCCTGCCTGTACTGGGTAGCTCGTAGGGGTTTCGCAGGTAAGTTTGTGTGCCTGGTGGTGTCCTGCGTTTTTCCGTGCCTCCCTCAGGATTGCGATGCAGCGCCACGAATCAGAAGAGCCGAAAGTGTCTCTGGAGCATTAGCAGCTGTTGCGTAGCAGCCGCATTGTAATGCCACAGATTTCGCTGCTTGGAAACGAACAATAAAAAAGCAATCTTCATCATGACAGTTGCTCAAGTTGCTTCTTTTATACAACTGGAAAAGATCTTTCGGTTTGATTCTGAGGTAGTATTTCTATATCTCTTTATCAAGAGAGATTCGAAGTACTTCCATTTCCCCCTTGGAAATGGAGGTGGTTTTTTTTTTTTTTAAATTATATAGAATACTAGCAGGGGGCATATGTATATTACTGTAATTATTATAGGGAAGTGGTTCCAGGTTTTTTCCCCTGTGTATGCTGAAGTCTTATTTATATGGGAATTGTTGTGATTCCTCTTCCAAAAGATATTTTCAGTTTGAATCTCCTCTTTTTTCCTTGTGTGAGGTGTAATGCAGCAGCCAGTACTGCTGTGTAAGTGTATGTCTGAATCAATCCTGTGTTCCCTGGCAACAACTTCCCTTTTCTTTCCTTGTCTTTCTGAGGTGCTGTGAGAGTTTGATCTGAGGCTCCATTAGTAGAATAGAGATAACGATTGCATCAGTTGATTGGAGCCATCTAATGTATTTGCTGGACATCAGTTACTGCTCAGTAATGGAAATAGTTCAAGGGAATACTTCATGAGTCTGCAAAAGAATAGTATTACAGTTGGCCAAGAAGCTAGAAATGTGGCATTTTTCTTAGAGGCAGGTAGGCAAATTTTCGGTGTCCTCATTACAGGGTGAAGGGTCCCTGGTGGAGAGGTAGCTTGTCTTCTGGTTTAGGTTTACCCATGTGTTTGGTGTAATTTACACAACTTCCACGGTATAGTTGCTCTGTGGATTCTCTGGGTGATTACATTGTCCCAGGCTCAAACTGAGAATCTCTTTGCTCGTGCTACATTTGTCTTACTTTGCCAGAGATGTGAGCTGGTGGCTGCTGCTATGTGTAATACTTGAGAATAATGTAGTACTTCGGTATAGGAATTGGATCTGTGTGTCAGTATATTGTGGTTTCAAACTTTTTCCCAGCTATACTAGGATTTTTTTTTCAACTACTATTAGCTTTTTTTTTTCCTCCTGTGGAGCTATATTAATTACCAAATTAAATTTATTATTTTTTATTCTTTTTAAATTTGATGGTGTTACTTTATTTTCTTGCATCTATTTGGCTCTTGCCAGAACCATTTCCAAATAACAACAACATAATTTAGTGGAGGAAATCAGCTCAGCTGGACTATGAAAGCTTTATTAAAAGGGCTGCTGTCTGCATGCAGTGAATATTTAATCATTGCCTTTATTTTCTCCTCTCATTTTCAATTCAGTGTATTTTATAGGTTTTAATTATATTAAAAAATGACAAAGATATGCTCTTTTCTTCTTTCTTTCTCTTTAGTCTTCCTAAGATAGTCTCATTTGAATTTGTCACTGAAAACTGTCTTTTACTGTTTTCAAGTTGGTTTTAGAGTCCTCCCAAGTCTCTGAATTTATATTATGGTCAGCATTTCTAGATCTAGAAAAATACTGGCTCAAAACTTGATGCTGTTAAATTGATGGACATTTTGCCATTGACTTTAATAGTGCTAGGATTTACACATTTCTTTTTGGTTAGGTTAATAAGGTCAGGATAATGCAGGATTTTTACTGAAAATCATGTAATGTTTAGGGATTTTCATTAGTACCTACTTGTGATTACTCAAAGCAGACTTTTTCTAGCCATAATTAATTTATGGTTACTATCAAATAAAATGACTTGATTTAACAACTTAGGAATTTCAAATTCTGTTAGACATGGTGTAGTTTTAATAATTTAAGTTAAGAAAATAAGTTTTCTAATACCTGTCATCTCCTACAAGTAGTTGGTGTAATGTATATACAACATTAGTAGAAAAAAGATACTTGAGGGTCTTTGTTAACTATTTTAAGAGCTGTCTTGTCTCTCTTTTGTTTCATCTGAGGATCAAATTTTAGTTCAATTATGATTTTACTGAGAACTCTATTATTAAACAAATTATATAGTGGTTTTTTTTTTAATTTCGGAAGTTAGAAGGTGAAAGTAAGTTCCTCTAGAAGACTGTAAGATGTCTAAATCCAAACAATCTTTTGTTCTGCAGTATGCGAGATCCTTCAGCATCAGTGTTCACAGTGGCCTTTCGTTCATCCGTGACCTAGCAAACTGTACAGATAACAAATCAATACACCGAGCTATAAATGGCAATTAAATGATCAGATCCCCCAAACATTTACTATTTAATTCCTACTATTGAGATTATCCTAACTGAGCGACTGCAAACAATTAGCAAACGTTACGTTCATCAGAAAGTTTGCAGGGACTTAAGTGATGATGTTCTTAAATTGCTGAACTGATTCCCCCTTGCTGGCAGGGTTGATTATTTGTATCTGGGGACAATACCGCACGTGCTGGTGAGAGCAGGAGCAGAGGAATTTCACGATTTCGGCTTCTTGACGGTTCCTCCTGCTTGACGTAAAAGCAGTGTTTTGTTGCTGCTTTTTGTGAATCGTTTGCAAGAAGAAAATTTTAGGACACAGAGGAAGAAGGGAATTATATGTTATCAGCAAATGTCGATGTATGTGGCTCTTGTGAATTGTTTTGTCTGCCTCCATCTAAATCCCATTCATCACAGAAACAGTCTGTCAGCGGTGGTCCTATAGATGAAGACTCACAAGAAATACTGGGTTTGTATTTCCAGGGATCTCTTTGAGATGAAAACTTGTGAGTTTTAAGATTTGCCCCTATACATTTTAAGAGAAATGATTGGAAATTGCCAGTAGCTGAAACAAACTTGTAACACTTACTTCTATGAGTAATCTGCACCAATAGAAGTGTCCTCATCAACTTCAGTCAGGTGAGAGCCACAGGGTTATTCCATATTTGTTAGAAGACTTTGTATATGAGCTCGGGCTGTTTGCCGCTCCTGATGACTATGTGGTGTGGCTGAGAGGTTGGGAGTGTGATGATAACTGTGGTCCTCCAGCTTTAACCTGTTCAAAGTCATGTCTTACATTGGCTCAGCGAGGGCCAAGAGATTAATAGAGATTCCAGATTTAATGCATTTTTCCTATTCAGATGCTCCTTCTGCGTGTTTTGAGTGTTGCTCATTAACGCTTACAAATACTTAAAGGGAGGGTTCCAGGGGGATGGGAACAGTCTTTTTTCAGTGGTGCCCAGTGATAGGACAAGAGGGAACGGGCACAAACTTGAACATAGGAAGTTCCATCTTAACACGAGGAGGAACTTTACTTTGAAGGTGGCAGAGTACTGGGAGAGGCTGCCCAGAGAGGTGGGGGAGTCTCCCACTCTGGAGACATTCCAAACCCGCCTGGACGCCGTCCTGTGCAACTGCTGTAGGTGACCCTGCTCTGGTGGGGCAGTTGGACTAGATGATCTCCAGAGGTCCCTTCCAACCCTGACCATTCTGTGATTCTGCTGTTCGAGCTCTTGAGGTAGCAAAGCTTTACTCATCCGGCAGTGTTTCCATCTGTATACTGAGACGTCCTTTACATCAGAGCAGCAGCAAAAGGATAACTGCCTTCCCTGGTTTGTCGGGTCCAGGACTTCTACAGTGAATACTAATTGGCTGCTAAAAATAATAATTAAAAAACAGGGTATGTGGGGAGCGGAATGGATTTTAAAGGTGCTGAGCTAAATCGCACGTTATATATTGTGCAAATGCATGTAGCTACCTTCACAGCATAAAATTTGCAACATCAAAATAAAGGCCAAGGTTTGCTAGGAAACCGGGAGGCTGAGTATTGATTTGCTTCTATTATGAGCATTTATGCTTCTATCTCTGGGTCACTGGTAGCTCTGGCAAGTTTTTAGTATTATGGAACTGAATCAATAATAGCTTATTTGCCCCTTATAATTAATTCAAATTCAGATAGCAGAGTTGTTTTTTTTTTTTTTCATTTCCATGCATCAGTTTGTTTTTTAATTTGACACTTAACAGAATTAGAATTGATCCCGCTGTGAAAAGACGCTGGTATTAGCAGCCACCGATGGTACTGGAAAACAAAAGTTATCAATATTGTTTGTAACTCTTAACTGGGTCTAATTGGAGAATGAAATATCCTCTTGCAAAATTCAACCTTGGTATTCTTTATCCACATTGAAGTTAAAAAGTTATGGAAAAGACATTCTAAAATTTATAAACTCAAGGACCTTTATGAAAATGTCGTTCACGTAAGGGCTGTACCATGTTAAACCTCGTAACAAAAATGATTCCATTGAACATTTATTCTGTTTAGTTCCTCTGTTATCATAATACAAGCTGTATTGTGTGTTTCATTTTGTGTAGGGGAATACTATATATGCCAGAGTGTGTTGTGCTGTTGTGAAAAGCATTGAATTTGTACATACATTTGACAGAACCAATCGGAGAATCGTAGAGTACTTCAGGGTTGAAGGGGACCTCTGGATCAGAGTAGACCTTTAGACCAGAGGTCATCTGGTCCTGTCCCCTCTCAAAGCGGGGCCAGGGAGATCAGGTTTCCCACGGACTTGCCCAGGTGAGATATCTTCAACGATGGAGATTCTACATTTGTGTTAATTATATTTTGGAAATATCTTTCAACTTTGTTTATTTGAACCCGTTAATGTGCTGAGGCAAAGTCAGGTTTCGTTCAATAACATTGTTGCAGAATGATTTGATGATCCCAACACTTTTGTTTAAAAAAAAACCCAACAAAACAACAACAATGTTCCAGAATGATTGCTCAAAGAGTTGCATGAAACCAGCGTAATTATACATTGTATAACACACTTGTCGTGGTTTAGGCCAAATCGGCTATTGGGGACCTGGGGGACCCCAGATGGGACCGACAGATGCTCCCCTCTACCCCTCTTCAAAGAGAGAGGCAGAGGAGGAAAAAGAGACTTATGAGTTTAGAAGGAACTAAACTACTTTAATGAAATATTAATAATAAAATAAAAAGAAATAATGAAAAATATATACAAAACCGTATCAAGCTCCCGAGATGACAGTGACGACACCGGCTGGCACTGGGCCAGTCCCAGGCTGGACTCGGTGACGGACGGGAACTGGATTCCGGATCTGGATTCAGGATCGGGATCACAGGCAGACGAACAGAGTCCTCCTCAGACGTCGGCCATTGAAGGAAGAGAGCGCTGAACCCTTGATCCCTCAGCTTTTATACTGAGCATGAGGCAGATGGGATGGAATACCCTGTTGGTCAGTTTTGGGTCACCTGTCCTGTCCGCTCCTCCCTGCAGGTGGGACCCCACTATGCTTTTTCGCTTCCGACCTTCCAACGGGGCAAATACCAAAATTGGTTGCCCTTGGGGGTTGTAGCAATAAGTATAAGCAGAGCCTCTCTGCATACCATGCCTGGGCATCAGCTGTGAGCATCGGTCTGATCACTCTGAGAAAGTGAACATTGTCTGCACAATATGCTGTTAATTTCAGTAGTTAGAAGAGGCCCAGCTAAGAAGCCAAGTTACTGAACAAAATTGGTCCTGTTTTACCTCGAACCAGGACAACACTCTTTCCCTGTGAATAGTCCGTGAGGAACCGATTGACACACAGGCTGAAGGGAAGAAATGCTCTCCCTTCGGCTTTTGCCCTGGTTGAGAGGAGGAAGAAAATAATTCAGTCCCTTCTGGTATGGTTTCTTGGTTCTTCTTGACTTCTGCTGTTGTCTGATGGAAGCAGAATTTTCTGCCACACAGCTGCCATTAAACCCTTACTCTCAAGAAAGTTTTCCCCTGACTTTTGTTATGCAGAAATCCAGGAAAGGAATTGGGGTATCCGGACTGAAGTGAACATGTGTGTGCAGCCTTGAGTGCGTAAAGTCCCAAAGAACTGGGACAGCACCTCTACAGTCCAATTCATTTAATTTTACCTGCTCGAGATGGGTTTAACACTGAATATTCCAGTTCGTGACTGGGCTATGTGGAAAGTGACATTCCCATCTGTTTGGCGACAGCCTGAATTTTGGGAGCTGGGCATGTGGGCTTGTCACAGGTGGGCTTTTCTTTTTTATGTTTTTAGTGGACCTTAGCGTGATGTTTTGCCTGGCCCTTTGAGTTAACACGTAGTACTCTGCCCTCCCTGTCGCTGGTACGGAGGTGCGGAGCCAGGACTTTACGCTACCTTCACATTCAAGGTGCTAACGAAGCAGAGCACTGCTTACTATTTGTTCTGAATAAAGGGAGGGCTTAAAATGAGCAGAAATCTGAACTTTATTAGGTTTCTACATGTATTTTTCATCACCTGAAAAAAATTGTCTTCGCAAACTAACTTTTTAATGAGAAAGCTTCTAGTGTTGCTGGTAGCAATGAGTAAGTGCCTAACTACCTATAGCACTTCTTGTTAGTTCATTAAAAGGCTAGCCTTCCTAATTACATTTGCATGTCTTTCCATAATTTGTACAGACCTCAATAATTAAATAGGTGATAATCTGTCAGCAGAATTGCAAAAGACCTTGATCCTTAAATATGCAATCCCTCTGGCGGTATTTACAGTCATATAATAGTATGTTGCCTTTCTTACTTGATTTTTAACTGAATATTAGATGCTGTTGCTCATAGTATCTTCACAAATGGTGTACCATGGAATGGATGAAGGCACTTTGGGGAAGATATAGGCAGTCTGTCCTCTTGCTCCCTGGTCATTCCAAAGACAGATCTCATTTCTGGTTTAGTTATTTGAAACTGTCAGTGGTTTTATTTCCCTAATAAATCGTTTTAAAATCTGAAACGAATGTTATGTTTTGCTGTTTGAAGGCCAGTTCCCTTCGTGATGCTTGGGTGGCCAAAAGAGGGTGAATAAAACATGTGTTAGGTACCTGCAGCGTAGTTTCTAAAGTTGCAGAGGTGAAGCTGGGCAATTGATGCTCACCCTCTGAAGGTCGGAGCGCAGATTGAGTTGCACGAGTGGAAGTGCTCAGGGCTTACAGTGCTCCTTTAAGTACATTTACCTGTTTTCTCTTTTATTTGTTCTTTCCTTCAGACAGATAGAAAAATAAGCCACCCTCATATATTTTCTTTCATCTTTTTTTAACCTGGTCTTCAGTTTTAGTGTAATTTTACCTCTTCTTTAATACCCATGTGAGTGAAATGCTTTATGTCTGTATTTCATGTGGGAAATGACTCCAATGGCATTCATTTAAATAGCACAATTTCAGTGCATTGCTCTCTGCATAATTTAGAGCAAAACTATCCATCATTAGACGAAATTTGTGCATGCTTATCAGTGCAGCGGCTCACTTTCTGATCATCTGAAAAGCCTTCAGAGTCTCACTGGTGAGTTATGCAGTCATCAGTGCTCAATTTCTAGCAACATCCCCAGGTCTACGTGCGCCGTCTGCTCTTGGCTTACCAGCTCCTCTCTTAGTCTTCTCCAGGGTGATTATCTTTCTAACTCATTTGGGTTACCACATTTAAGGCTGTATTTGGAGAGCAAGGTCACAGCTTTACATCTGCATCATTATCTTCTGAAATATTTTAAAAAATATGCCACTTGAGCGCTATATTATGCATTCTGTCCTCAGAACAAGGGAGCTGAAGCGGAATAGGGAAAAAGGAAAATGACTGCTGTGTTTCGCGTTAATGTTCGTCCCTGCTGGGACATGTCTTTGACACAGGGTCTCGTGAAGGCAGAGCAAGTGGTGTAGGGAGGCGCTTTGCCGGGGTTGGAAAAGAGAGATCACAAACTGAGAGAGTGGTTTCTGACCACCTGCCTGAGAGAGAGAAAAGGATTGCTCTTCGAACGGCGCTGCGATGGTACGCAATGCCTTTCAATCCTTGTTACAGGTTTGGGTTAAAGCTAAAAACAAGCTCAAAACCATTAGCTTTTAAAAACACGTTTTGCTGCTCGCATGAGGGTTTTTTATTTTAACCTTGTGATTCCTCAGTGTGCTTCAGATAAAATTCCTATCAGGGTTTTAGGAATTATTGTTACTGCGGCTACTGCGGCCCCCCGTGCCTACAATACAGACGGTATTTGTATGAGATGCCTAGAGCCACTCAAAGTTATACTTCTAGAAGTGGTAATAGTATTAAATCGATAATATTAAAGGTAAAAATTTCTGGCATTTCCCAACATTTTTCCCCTATGACTATCAAGAGGAAGAAACTTGTATTTCAGCTTCCTTAGTGCAATAAGTGCTGACTAAGGTGGATTTAGCTACTTGACTGTGTCGTGATAGATAAAGATTAGAACTGTATAAATTAAATACTAGGTGCACGATTAATGTTTTTCCAGGAATTAGTAAGGCAGTTTATATGAACTAGAAGGAACAGCTAAAAAGTTGGGGTTTATATATCAAATTGACTGAAATAAGACTGGATTTTGAAACTTGCCCCACATTCAGTCATCTTATTTTTGTTTTCTTCTCCTTGTTTGGTGAGACTTGCTTTATTTTACCAGGGATCAGCTGGGTAACGTCGGTACAGAATCACAGAATGGTCAGGGTTGGAAGGGCCCTCTGGAGATCATCCAGTCCAACCCCCCTGCCCGAGCAGGGTCACCTACAGCAGTTGCACAGGACGGTGTCCAGGCGGGTTTGGAATGTCTCCAGAGTGGGAGACTCCCCCACCTCTCTGGGCAGCCTCTTCCAGTGCTCTGCCACCCTCAAAGGAAAGAAGTTCCTCCTCATGTTAAGATGGAACTTCCTATGGTCAAGTTTGTGCCCGTTCCCTCTTGTCCTATCACTGGGCACCACTGAAAAAAGACTGTTCCCATCCCCCTGGCACTCTCCCTTTAAGTATTTGTAAGCGTTAATAAGATCCCGTATGCGTTAATAAGATCCCAAGTATTCCCCACAGAAGCTCCAGCACTGGTGTCCGTTGTTCAGTGACATTGTGTGTCCCACGTGGTCAGTCCCACCAAGTGTGTTATTGTACTAGTTGCTCTAAGTTTACATAGACTTCTTTTTTTCCTCCTCAAATTAATGTAAGGCATTTCAAATACTTGGTCTCAAGGGCACAGTTGATTCATGTGGGAGCTTTTCAAAGAAAAATGGTAGTAATGTGCCCAAATTCTGTTTTTCTTCTGTGGGAAAAGGGGACTGAAAGGACTCTGTGCCTTTGAAAATGTTTTTCCTTTAGGTTCCCAACTTATTTCAATTTTGATTGCTTAAATATTGCCCATGAAATATTCAACAGTTATAGCCCTTGATTGAATTATGAATAGGATGAGCTAAAAAAACATTGGGTTTTTTGTGTTTCTTTGGGTCATTCAATAGCTCTGATCTCATTTTTTGCAATATATTTACAAATTTTTCTTGGAGTTTTATGACATCATCACATCTGTAGATTTAGTGGTCCAATGCAAATGATGATCTGATTCTGTTAAAATTATTAGATTGCCAAAACTTTAACAACGTTTTATATTCTCCCCATCTGCTATATGCCTAATGCTTTACAGTATTTTATTTATGTTATAGACTTTGTTTTGAATTATGTTCTTTTGCGGCTTACACAAAGATTTTATGAAACTTTCTTCTGGTATATCGCTATTAGGAACATCTGGTCCTCCCTCTATTAAGCACCTGATACTTTTGGAAAACTTTTTTGTTCATTTAAAATAGTAGTATTTCTGTTGCTTGACCTCATTTTAGCGCTGTGTCATTTGTAGTTTATTGCCCATACAAACAGAAATGAAAGGAAGCTTGGGATGAGATAAAGACATTGGGATGAATTCATCCCTGTTGAAGCTTCATTGACCTGTATACATGTATATTATAGGTCAATATAGCCCTCCATTTTTCTTCATGCCTACATGTAATGAATCATTTCTTTACTTCCATGTGCTTCTTCTCTGAGCTCTAATAGGAATGACTCAAAGTTCCTTGGGTTTCATTTTATGAGTAGTCCCTAAAGACTTTTGTAGGAATAGTCCCTAAAGATTATTGTTTTGCAGTTGTGTTCAAAACACTAACCAGATAAAAGGTATAAGAAAATCCCTTTACCATACAGTCAAATATTTAATGAAATACGTATGGTGTGTACTCCTCCTACTTCAGCACAGAACGTATCAAGAAGAGTGTGGCCAGCAGGTCGAGGGAGGACATCCTCCCCCTCTACTCTGCCCTGGTGAGGCCGCATCTGGAGTACTGTGTCCAGTTCTGGGCTCCCCGTTTCAAGAAAGACAGGGATCTGCTGGAGAGGGTCCAGCAAAGGGCTACAAAGATGATTAGGGGATTGGAGCATCTCTCTTATGAGGAAAGACTGAGGGACTTGGGTCTTTTTAGTCTGGAGAAAAGAAGACTGAGGGGGGGTCTTATCAATGCTTATAAATACTTAAAGGGAGGGTGCCAGGGGGATGGGAACAGTCTTTTTTCAGTGGTGCCCAGTGATAGGACAAGAGGGAACGGGCACAAACTTGACCATAGGAAGTTCCATCTTAAGATGAGGAGGAACTTCTTTCCTGTGAGGGTGGCAGAGCACTGGAAGAGGCTGCCCAGAGAGGTGGTGGAGTCTCCCACTCTGGAGACATTCCAAATCCGCCTGGACACCGTCCTGTGCAACAGCTGTAGGTGCCCCTGCTCGGGCAGGGGGGTTGGACTGGATGATCTCCAGAGGTCCCTTCCAACCCTGACCATTCTGTGATTCTGTGATTCTGTAAGAAATGAATTGTAGATTGCTGCTGGCACCAGCGTGATGTGTCTCAGAGAAGTAGTGCTTCCAGGTCCAGTCAGAAATATTAACAGAAATGGTGAGGATCAGGGGTTTTATGGATTAGTATATGGGCAGAAGGGATGTTTTGCTCTTTAGTATAAAAGAAGTCATCCAGTGATTATGTTGAAAAGATTTAGTTTGTAGACGGACACGGAGATATTGCACCGAAACATAAACAGATGACTTCAGAATGACTGCATTAAATGCAATTATGCTTCAACCCACAACAATCTTAAATGAGCTATTTTATTAAATATCAATAACTTTGGGGACTACAGTGGTTTCTACTTAGATCTTTCAAGTAAGAGTTACTCTGTGCAACAAGATGCCTGCAATATAAAGAAGGTGGAATGTGTACCAAGGGATGTTTCTGAGGGCTTAAAAACCATTTGAGATTTATTAATTTTCTGGATTTGGGTTAACATGGTTCCATGAATAGGCACAAGGCCTGGAGAGTGGGATTAGGAAGGTTTCCAGAGGCTCTGAACTCATGTCAAGCAAAACTGTCATGCCAAACAGCTAAGTCAACTGAATAGGGAAAAGCCTTGAAAGTGCTTTATCAGTGCATAATGTTTGTAAATTTTATTCAATTAATTTACAGCTGCAGGGCTCACGAGGCTGAAATTAAAGTTTGGTAAAGTTTTGATAAGGAAGCAGCCAAAACCAAACAAACGAAGTTTGATTAGCTCTGGATGTTTTTTAAACAAGTTGGCAGGGGAAGAAAATTTCAAGCACACGTTGCAGAAGAAGACGCATCTACTGTGAGGAGTTACGGTGCTCGACTGGACGTGTAGCAGAATGCCACCCGTGAAGTGCCTGCGGGTGAGCGTGCCATTTGCTTTTCCTGCTGCCAACAGGGGCCTCAAAGAAAAGTCACGTCCCAAAGAAAAGCCTCTGGAAGCTACTACTATCAAAAATGCTTAACAAGTAAACCTTTTGTTTAAAAGTACATTATTTTTTTTTTCTATGACAAGTTAAATGGGGTTTACTGCAGACGATAAACAATAGTGAAAAAGAGGATGTGCCAGACGACAGCCAGGGTACTAAAATACCAGCTTTACACAAAATATCAGTGCCTCTGTTGCAGGCTTGAATACGACTAACTCTTGATGCTGCCCATGCCACTGATTATTCATTTTATTATTATTTTTTTTCCCTTGGGAGAATCAGGGAAACCCTCAACTTCCCCGAGAACCCTTTGGATATATCTTGGGAAGCTGCTATAGATATAGATATAGATTATAGATATAGATATAGATATAGATATAGATATAGATATAGATAGATATAGATATATCTTGGTGCTGCTGCCCCACCTCTGCTTCTTGTGAGTTAGTTATGAGAAGTGGTGTTGCCCTTTGAGATCTTGCTTTTGTTCCTCGTGCAGGGCCAGGATAGACCAGATTTTTGGAGCTAAGCTTAAGCTGAGCCCTCCCTCCCGTATGCAACATGGGTTGCTGAGGTAGCAGTTTCTATTCCTTCTAGTCGCGTGTATTCATTATTTCATGTTTGTGTTAGTCAAAAGAACAGTATTTTTGTTGTTTTCTTACATGCAGTGTTAATTTTTAGGCTTGAGTTCCCATTTCTCAGTATTGTTTCTTAAAATAAGATTAGCAAAGTGGATTATCCAGGCAGCTTTTTCGCTTCCAGACATTGTGGAGTTTATATTTTATTGGGAACCTTCTGCCAGTGTATCTACAATGCAAAGGGAAATTCCATTAAAATCAAATTTTCACACGGGAACCTATCCACTTTTGCTGAAATATTTTGATTTGCTTTGGGAAAATCGAAACAAAATACTTCCATTTCAGTCAGGTCACTTTAAAAGCATCTTGGCTTGTTAACAACATCTTTTAAAGGGAATGAGTGGTATAGGTTTGATGCGTCCCAGTCACGTCAAAGTTGTGGCAGATGCACTTAGACAATGCCGATCTCTCTGGAAACGGGAGCTGTAACGCAGTCAGAAGCTCAGCCCGCATCTGGGCAAAATGTAAACTGGGAACAGAGAAGTTTCGAGGGGAGAACCGCGGCATCATCCTTGTCTGAATCTCTGCCGCGTACGTCTTTGAAATCCTACGATTTTGAGAGAGACCAAAGTTTGAGGAAGTTTTGTCTGTTCTTTTGTTCTTTAGTTTGAGGAAGAGGAGGCTGAGGGGAGACCTCATCACTCTACGACTATTTGAAAGGACACTGCAGAGAGGTTGGTGCTGGTCTCTTCTCACAGGTAATTAATGACAGAACAAGAGGGAATGGCTTCAAGCTCCAACAGGGTAGATTTAGACTGAACATCAGGAAAGAATTTTTCCCAGAAAGAGTGGTCGGGCATTGGAATAGGCTGCCCAGGGAGGTGGTTGAGTCAGCATCCCTGGATGTGTTGAAGAGCCGTTGAGATGTGGTGTTGGGGGATATGGTGTAGGGGAGAACTTTGTAGAGTAGGGTAGATGGTTGGACTCGATGATCCCAAGGGTCTCTTCCAACCTAGACAATTCTATGATTCTATGATACTATGATTCAAAGGGCAACAGGAGGTTACTGGGGGTGGTGGCAATGGTGTTCGCCAGTACCTTTTCTGCAGAGGGCACAGCTACCCGTGTGTCCTGGGACACTGCTGTCCCACCAGCAGTCCTTTCGCCGGGGGTTCACTGGGCTACTAGAAGTTTACACCAAAGTAACTTGGATCGTATCCAACCGCCAGTGAAGTGCTTTCAGAACTTGGATTAGTTTCTGAAATTACAGTAACTGTATCAGATTAGGATCTCCCCTGCGATGCTGTTGGTCTGGAAGAACTTGAAGGTTTTGTTAGTGTAAATCGTGCCATGCGCTATTGTTATTTGACTTTGCACTGATTGTTCGTAGTTGGATGTTAAATACGTTTCGCAATCTCATTTCCGTAAGTATTTGAAAAGAAGCAAGTCTTCCTTTATTAAGTAATGTTTCCTTCAGAAACACTGCTGACAGTTTTAGGATTGGAGGAAAAAATGGACAAAACCAGCTTTCTGTGAGACTTCCTTCTGATCCTAGAAGTATACTGGGACAAAGCGCCCAGATTTTCTGGTGAGGTTTGCGTGTCTTCCAGTGAGCCTTTTACACTGGGACAGCTGGTGACAGGCATCTGGTTTTATACCAGGAGGGTTTATACGAAGTCTTGAAGGACATTTTCTGAGGTTCTACTGAAACTTCCTTAATTTTTCCCATATCCTGTACCCAAGTTCATGACTGTGAAACAAAGTATATGAATGAAAATACATTTGCATTCAACTGTATAATTTCTTTAGATTTCAGGGTTTGTGAGTAGTTCTTAAAATTTAAAAAGTACAGAAAGATACTTTGTTACCAGAAGACTGCTTCTGATGTTTTCTTTTGGTTTTTTTTTTGTATAATTGCAATAATTGCCCAAAAGGAAATACGTAGTTTATGATTCTCACCATAGACGGGGTTTGGCTACGTTTTTAGAAACACACTCTCAACTTAATAGAAGTTGGCAATGTTTTTTGATTACAGTCTATCTCTGCAGTACAGAAGAGGTAGCAGAAGTTGATTATCTTAATGGTTTGGCATGACCATTTTTGGGTTTATGTGCTATTTGCCCATTCTAATTCTGGTTTTCCTTATTTCCTTCTTCAAAAAACTGAAAGTTTTGGTACAGTGTGACAGCTTATCCATTTCTCTCCACTGTCACTGCCGGGAGCCAAATAATCTTGCAGTGCTACAAAATCAACCACTTAAAATCAAGTGCTGTATTTAGGTGGTGCTGTACCTGAACTGAAGATAAACGTATACAGTATCAAATTTTGGACAAGATTCAGATTTTTCTATCCAAACTTTGCATGAAAAAATAAAGTAGAAACTTGCTCTGAACTCTCTGAAAACATTTGGTTTGTTATTTGTGAACGTGTATGTGAATGAATAGGTTGCTTCTGCACTTTAAAAACAGGCTCCAAAAGCGATATATCTTTTGGGCGTTCAGCATGATTATGGTTTGTGTCTTACGCAAGTGATAGTAAGTGTTTTTAAAACGTGGTCATGGCATATTGACTCCTTAGTCACAGCACTGATTGCAGATGTTTTTTCAATGTGCTGTGGTCAGCCTGTTTATTTCCATGTCAGAAATAATTCTGTTTCCATAAAGAGTTCTTTAATGGTGGTAGAAAAAATAAAGCAAAAACTCTGCTATAACATATATAAGAATCTCAGAGTATTAAAACCGTTAGAATAATAAGCTCTTACAATACATCTA
The DNA here is from genome assembly GCA_008711295.1 of Anarhynchus alexandrinus. Classification (NCBI taxonomy): domain Eukaryota; kingdom Metazoa; phylum Chordata; class Aves; order Charadriiformes; family Charadriidae; genus Anarhynchus; species Anarhynchus alexandrinus. Next base: position 487,283 of record VUYV01000424.1, on the reverse strand, counting down.
TGATAGAGCTAAGCCCTCTCTTCTTAAAGGGGAGAAAGCCTCGATTCATCGCCTGGGAGTAAATATATGCCACAGAAGTTGGTTATCTGATATTATACGATATACAGTGATTCTATGAAATGAATAAAACTTTAAAAATAAAGATATGTAAAGAAGCAAATCATGAACTGCTTGAAATAGCAGGAGTCATGGGAAAGAGGGACTTCTTATAAACAGTGATTTGGTCAGGACTTTAATGAGATCAATTCAGAGCAGAAAGACTGGAATATTCCAGTTATTGTACTGAAAATATTAGGAGATGAAAAATTTTCTTAGTTCTACAACACACCTGCTTTCTGAGAGCAGTTGTAATTTTGTGTGTGTGTGATATCTATGCGGTTAGTCCGTTTTTAAGTCTGTCATGCTATTCCTTTTATCTCAAAATACCCATATACTGTTAGTTTCTATTTTGGAGAAAGAAAACTAAAAACTGCTTCTGTAAAGTCTAACCTAGAGACCTGGAAGGTATTTCTGGACTTTTAATTTGATAATATTTGTCTATGGCATTCTGTGTGGCTTGAAAAATAAAAGCTGGGAGGAGAGGGAGCACTATTCCTCAAAATTTATCTTGAACTCTGTGTCCTGGTGAACTTTAATTCAATTGGAAGAGACTGATCATATTGCCCAGGGCTCTGAAGCTCTCTGATATGCAGTCCCTCTCAGTCTTAGGGGCAGCAGTAGTTTTAGACATACTTCCCCTTAAAAATTTAAAGTCTGAGAGGTGCAGATATGTTCAAACAGGCACTGTCTTTGTGTGGTTGCATTTGCTCTGCCTTTATCCTTTTGTTGTACAGGTGCTGTAGTTCTCTGTAGCCTCTGTCCTGCTCTGAGGACTGCTTTTTGCCTGGCTTCGACCCTCAAACCGTGGTGAGACCTGGGGGATGTCAAAAAAAGCTACCAGTCGTTCCAGCCCGCCATTTGTCTCCTTGGTGCAGTGCTGTCAATGGTGGCCAGTGCCACTTTCACCGACAGCCGTGCTTGGAAGCGTTAGGGACCCTCAGAGGTGTGCTGGGACTGTTTAGTGTGAGGAAGAGGAGGCTGAGGGGAGACCTCATCACTCTCTACAACTATTTGAAAGGACACTGCAGAGAGGCTGGTGCTGGTCTCTTCTCACAGGTAATGAATGACAGAACAAGAGGGAACGGCTTCAAGCTCCAACAGGGTAGGTTTAGACTGAACGTTAGGAAAGAATTTTTCCCAGGAAGAGTGGTCGGGCATTGGAATAGGCTGCCCAGGGAGGTGGTTGAGTCACCATCCCTGGATGTGTTGAAGAGCCGTTGAGATGTGGTGTTGGGGGATATGGTGTAGGGGAGAACTTTGTAGAGTAGGGTAGATGGTTGGACTCGATGATCCCAAGGGTCTCTTCCAACCTAGACAATTCTATGATACTATGATTCAAAACGGTTTGTTTATAAGAAGATAGTGGAGGTGGACATTGGACACAGACACTGCTGACATCTTTGTTTAGGCGTAAGAGCTGCAAGAATGCTATTTGATGGAGGCTGACTTTCAAAATATACTTGCTCAGTGAGGAGGTGCTCAGTCAGGTGTCCCAGTCAAGAAATGTCCATCTTAGGGGAAAACAAGAATATAATAAAATAAGCAGCCAGGCTGAAGTTGTTTCAGAAAACGGGTTTATTGATTAATAATGGCAAATAATGCTCTAAATGCAGTAGAACTGTGCTGGGCCAAAAGCAATATTTGAGAAAGCTGTTCTTCCCAGGGATGACTGACACATGGAGTTGAGCTGTGATGCTTGTACCTGGTTGACTTACAGCTAAGATTTCACCCTATTTTGTAGCTTCTGTTTAAAGCATATTGAGTTTTTATGAGATCTCAGGAAGTTACCGTGTTTTGCGGCCATCCTTTGCACTTTGTTTTTGTAATCCACTAATATGCTCTTAGAAAAAAATAACTGCCCACAGGTGGTAGATAATGTGAGAGAGATATAGTTGCCTGCAAACTTTCTCCTAGAGAAATTTAACTCTGAGTTCAAGGAAGTCTGAACGAAAACAAGATAAGACATGGTCACGGGTGTATTTATGAGTACAGAGATCTTCCTGCTACAGGGGCACTTGACAAGAACCAGAGAAGGCACGTGACGAACCAAACATACAGCAAGATTGTTTATATCTCCATGACTACTCCTCTCTGCCTCTGCAGAAATCTCTGAATTTTCAGTCTTTATTCTTCTCCTTGATTTTATGTAGCTTAATCCAGGATTGCTTATGGCGATTTACTGTCTCTTTATAGTGCAAATGTTTTAGTCTCTGTTTGCTATGAGACAAGTTTCCCCTACTGAATTATGTTCTTACCTCTGTGCCCTGCCCCAGGTGGGAACTAAGGGAGCAGATTCGCTATATATACTTTTCATGTCTGCCTGCAATATTTTTTTGTTACATTGCAGTGAAACTCAGTGTCTTGGAGCAGTAGCTTAATCATGTAGTAGTTTGTCATGGAAAGAGGAAAGCAAAGATAAGAAAAGCTTTATTCTTAACATTTTTCTCTAAGTAATCTAGATTTGCTGGCATCTATCTCAATATTACTTGTTGCATCCTAACTAGAATAAAATCTTTGGCTTGTTTGCAAAATACATCTCGTCTCCCCGCTATGGAAGCACTCACGCTACTTCCTCAGAAATATTAGCCAAAAGCTTGTCCCTGAAAGGCAGCTTGGAATAAGGGTCGTCTTTGTAGCGACAAGATGCTGCAGAATTTATCTGCGGTCCGTCAATCAGAGAGGGCTTTCAGTTCATTGTGGGAGACAGAAAAGTGCCCAGTCTTTGGTGGATCTCCCTATTACTAGCCTATCCGTGAAATATATTAATTAAGATGATGAGTTGGACCCCTTTCCATTTAATAATTTGATTAAAGAAAAAAAAAAAAGTCTTCTAAGACCAGAGAGTCAAAGCATATAGTTCTTCACAGNTGATTAAAGAAAAAAAAAAAAGTCTTCTAAAGCATATAGTTCTTCACACAGTGGTGTGTGCGTGTGATAGCTCATCAGACACCGGGCTGGACCTGAAGGTCCCTGCCACGTGCCACTGGCAATGTGTTCCTCAGAGGCATCGGGCATGATGTGGAGGATGTGTGCCGTACCTCGTGAGATTACTCCGGGTTACTGGATCACACTTAAAAGGCATAGTAACGGGCATGCCAGGAAGAAAGCTAGATTGGCATTCCAGAGGTTAATTAGAATGGGAAAGAGCAATTAAAGGGACGTGAGGAAGTCTTCATAAAACTGTAATTGAGCGCTCTTCATTAAACGATCTCATTAAACAGGGCAGAGGATTTTTTTGTTGTTGTTGAAATTCTGAACCTCCCATTAAGATTGTCTAATCAACTTTCTGAAAGAAGAGTTATTACAATACCATAATTTTGGAAACCTTTTGTTGTTCTCCAGATACTGCTAGGTATGTTTTATGCGGACGTGTTTTCCTTGGCCTGAAAATGGGGAAATAGAAGTGATAATATTGCTTGGGTATGAATGTCACGAGTCTATTATTGTTATTTGATCAACCTATGAGACAAATGAAGATTTAGCTCTTAGTTTCAGTAATTGCATCGCTGTATTATGTGTATTGTGTGATAATGTGGCTACACGGGCAGAATGCAAATCAATACCTCAACAGCAAGTGACAGATGGATGGCTTCTGCGAGAGAACTTTGTTGTCCGTTTATTGATCGCAGTTAGTAGTTTATGTTAGCTGAGACATACCATAACTGCTGGTGCCAAAATAAACATCACTTTGAATAGTGGCCCAGTGAGAACAGGTTCTTGCTGGTTTACTTTTGGTAAGTGCAGTCGTGTTGACCGCTAGACTGACTCTTCAGTCGAACTTAAACAGAGTGCAGGGACTCAGCGAGAAAAAAGAAAGGAAAATGGTTAAAATTATGTTTGTGTTGGTATAAAATACCTTAAATATTGTGAAAAAGTAAATTATTTAAATCACAACAAATAAAGCCTGCCTGGGAAAAAAATTAGTTTAGAGTGAGTCACGGTGAAACGCTGCTGATTTAAAACCAACCAAACAAGAAGTAATAGCTTTGCCTGATGTGGTGCCCTTCGTGTTCCCGCTGTATATCGTTGTGCCAGTGATTTCTGTTGTTTTTCTTATCTATCCCTGGATGAAAGAGCCACAGAACTGCAGGAGCGCATGTGGAGAGAGGACAGCAAAACTCGGCGTGCACAAAATATTGTTGGCAGAGAAAGTGAGCAAAATGAAAGCAGGAGGCAAAGCTTCATATCTCGCAGCTTCCCTTGCCGTGACCCCTGGGTACGGTGTGCTGTAGCGGCAAATGCCCACGCAGTGATTAGATTACGAATGATTTTTGAAGTTATTGGTGTCCTTCCAAAAATCTTTTTAAAGTGATTGACATGTGTAAGTGTGCGGCGCACATCTCACGGCTGTGTTTACGCTGTCGTTTTGGCTCACTCTCTGCTTTGTGCCGTGGCCCCGGCTCTCTGCTTGTCTGGTGGCAGTTGTCTTCTGGCCTCCCCTTGGCACAAAACCAACTCCTCCTCTCGTAGAGGAAGCCCTGGCTGCTGAACACGGATATATTGACATAGTTTCCACATATCCACTGGGGCCTGCTTTCTGTGGAGCAGTGTAAATATAACCAACCTGGAACGGCGTGGATGCAAGCCAATGGATGCCGTTCGCTGCCAATTTCTCTTCTATATTGCAAAGGCAGTCTAGAGGCATCCACAGTATACCCTTATTGTAAACAGCATTGCTCTGATTAGTCATAGTAATAAAAGTCTGTTTTTCTTAAATGGCCCTTCAGTGAAGTACTAATTAACTCTAAGAATTTGGGCATCCACATTGTGTAGCTTGTGTTTTCTATTACCAACATATGTAATTTATTGAAAAAATACATGGGTGGGAGGAGAGAGAGATACAGTACGTTTTAAAAGTGATAGGGAAGGTAGTAGTTTTTAGTCTCAAACAAACTCTGGCTATAAACAAGGAAGGACCCTGTAGAAAATGTGGCTTTTCCCTCCTGTCAGTAGGAGATTTGGAGTGCCGTGCCTGTGCTTGCTCTTGCTTTTTGCTCTGGAAGTCCAGCAGATACCATTACCCCTCAGTTGTGTTCTGGCAGCTGCACTGGCTGCATTTGTGCCCTCAGCGTTTGGGGAATATGGGAAATTATAGGAGCAGTGAAGTGGCCCAGAAGTATAGCAAATGTTTTCTTTTACCATTTATACCCATTATCTATTTTATTTAAGTAAATTACTGAAGAAACTATGTACATACAGTCTTGCCCAGACCAGCCACATGCCCTGGAAAGCAACTGTGGCGAGTTCAACCACAAGGCAGAGCACATCTATTACCCCTTCCCTTGGCTGCTTTCATAGGGTTGAATCCGTTAGGATCCTCTAAGGCTTAGAAAGGTCCCAAAGACCATCGAACCGGTGCCTTGCTTTTGTTCCCTTCCGAGTAGGGGGAGCACAGGACACCCACCTGCCACGTTGGGTGCTCATGCATAGAAATAATGAGACCCGCTGCTCCTGACAGCCTGACTTTTATTTTTTTTGGGGGGGTGGGGGTGAGGAGGCAGCGGTTTTTCCATAGAGGTGTGTCAGGAAGCTCAAAGAAAATGCAACGGTTTATATAATTTCGTTCGCATATGGAGGAGATACCCAGAATTCAGCCTGATATAGGTCACATCTGTGGGAGGGAAAAAGCCAAAGCCCAGACTCTATGGTTTGCATCAGCACTGCTTTATATTGTGAATTATGCTCATAGCTGGCTGGATTTGACTTAGAAATGTGATTGACATTGCCCGTACTCTTTGGCCCTTCTTTATCATCTGCTGAGGAGGAGAGAAACAGCCACTCCATCCTCAAACAGAGATCTTGAATAGGGGAGCCAGAGGCATGCAGCACATGAAAATTGGATGATTGTAATAAATAAAAGTTGGTACTTTTCTTTTTTTTTCTGAATGCCCTTGCCAGACACTCTTTCCTGATACTTTGCCAGCTAATTAGCATCTTGTGATAGTCATTTGGTTTCAGGGTGATAGCAAAGCTTAATTTGTGCGGTTAATTACTTTCCATCAATTTTCCCATCTTTGAATGGACAGTATATGTATCTATACTATTACTGAACAGAAAAAAAACCCCAAAACCTCCTAGATTAAATGAAAAAAAGAAGTAGCTTGTCTTCTCTCAATAATTTTAATGTTTTTTAAGAGAATAACACTGGATTACGAAACATTTCATTGTAAGCGTAAATGCTAATTCAAATTGATTGTAAATTCTAGCAAAAGCATAAAGGCAGCATGCAACTCAGACAAGCGTTTCCAAATGAATTTCTGGAATCTTTCTAGGTGCAATTAAAATGTATTAAAACATTTAAATGTTGACTTAGATAAAGAATTTTTATTTAGTCATTAGCTAGAAAAAAAGAATTCTAAAACAATTAGAGCTTTATAATATGACCTATTAATGATATCTAATGGAAATAATTGAGGAGACAGCATAATGTAGCTACATTAGCTTTCAGAATTCTCTGAAATATATGAAGGTCTGAAAGCTGATTGGATGACACGGTAGATAAAATTGCTGTCTAAGCACAACTTGACTCTGGAGTGCAGACAACAGTTTCTTCAATTGTAGGTTTTGATTTAGCGGGACTCATACCTTTTTCTTGGTTGTTTTTTTCTTTTGCTTTCTGATGGATGCAAATGTAGCATTTTGTGAATATCCCTATTTTGTAAAGGTCTGTCTCACTTCTTTGCGGATGGAAAGTGAGGAGTTGGGTGTAACCAGGGAATGGAGGAAGGCTGCCAAAGTGATTTTTGTTAGTGGGATTGTTACAAACCTAATGGAGGCTCCCACTGAAGTGTTACCAGGACAGTTACTGAAGTCTGTTTATTTTGGGCTGTGCGGAAGTTTGTCAGTAGCACTCAGAGGTGGGGAGCCAGCTCTTGTGCTTTCTTCACACTGCATTTGCAAAATTGTCATCCAGCTCCAAACCTGAGGTGATGCTGATTCCTGTGAAGCGTGAAGATTCCTGTCTATAGTCTGCATTTGCTCAACTTATCAGCAAGGTCCCTCCTGAGGGACGAAACCACCTCAGATGCCAGAGGGATGCAGGTATCATAGAATCATAGAATGGTTTAGGTTGGAAAGGACCTTGAAGATCATCGAGTTCCAACCCCCCTGCCATAGGCAGGGACACCTCCCACCAGACCAGGCTGCCCAAGGCCACGGCCAGCCTGGCCTTGAACACCTCCAGGGATGGGGCCTCAACAACCTCTCTGGGCAACCTG
>VUYV01000424.1:455798-474495 GCA_008711295.1 Anarhynchus alexandrinus | reverse complement strand
GGCTGAGTCTCAGCAAAGGAAACGCTGGAAATGCACAGTGCTTCAATGGTCTATGAGCTGTTTGTCTTCACATTTGCATTTCTGGGTCTGGTTTGTGTGGCACACTGAGGAAAACAGATCAAAGTGACAGATTCTGTAATTTCATTACCTTTGTGTTCCACAAATTCTGTTTGTGCCTGTTCTCAATAGAATAGCATCGGGACCAAAACAGAGGTTTGAAAAATCTTTGAAGTTTAGAACATATGGGAGGAAGAACAGTCTTGTGACAGTAGACTTCGCTTGAAAGCTGAAATGGTAATTTAATATACAAAGTGCATTATGGAAACCACTCGTGTTTAAAAGCATTGACAAAGCATCAGTTCTTAAACAAAAAACAAACTCTGTCTTAGATTTGCACAAACTCTCTGTTCTTGTGTTGGCAGTGAATGAGCCTGGAGTGTCTATTCAAGACCGTGGTGTTTCCCAAGCCTAATTGAGTTGTTTTGTTTATTCTGGGGTGAGGAGAGGGGTAAAGGATCTTTGCAGAATCAGTTCTTCATTTAAAGAAAAACAAAAACAAACTAAACAACAAAACAAACAGCTCTTCTACCCAGATTAATGAAAATGAACACATATTGCTGATGGGCCTGTTTTTCTCAGAGGAAGAAAACAAGAAGTAGTTGCTGAAAGCTGTGAGGAGCCCACAAGATTTTAACGTAACCATTTTTATCCTAGAACCGTCTTTTGATGTTCCCTAGTGCTTTGCATTCTGTCAAATTATTAGCAGCAAACTTCATATAAAACAGCTGAGCACTGCTGCCAGGCCAGAATCTAAACTCGGGGTTACATCCTCTTGAATGTGTTGAGATGATGTACAAAGAAGGCGCCTTCCAGTTCAGGTACATAACGTCATGTCTTTCTAAGCTGCTAATTGTTAATTTTACTGTTAATTTTACTCACAGAGCACAGCAGAGTACACAATGTGATGAGGAATCCTGGAAGAAGTTTGGTATGCTTTTAATTCTTGCTTGAAATCAGGAATGGACGTTAACGATCATGTTTTCAGCTGAGTCTGGATTTTCTGGAAACGGATCCTTAAATTTGTGGTGGGATTGTCATTCCCAAATTTATGAATTTTTTACTTTGGTTTCTCTGAAAAACAAGTTAAATATATTTCCTAAAATAGTACATTGTTTTATCTGTAAATATTGAAGTATGCATTTGTAGTTTAAAAATGCAGATTTATATTTTAAAATTCCCAAATGCGCGGTATTTTTTGTGTACTTCTTCGGAATAATTTCCCAGATTAACTATAGCCCAAATTGTAAAAATCATCAATGTGACTTCAGTTTGTATAGGAATAGGTGAGTGAGCTACAAAAAAGAACACATGGCAGTGTGCCATTTCTAATAACCTTCAAAAATAACTCTTCATCGATCGATATTCGGTCTGATGCAAAACGTGTGATGCAGTTGATTTATCCAGCTGCTCTCACTCAAACTGAGTAGCCTACATTCATTCTTAAAGCTCAGAGAAAATGGGTCTGAAAATGAGGAATGAGTTACAAGAAGAATTTGAAACTAATCCTTGACTAGTTAGTATTAAGTCCTGTGTTTGATTCAGGGTAAAAATTCATATTCAGATCTCTCTGAGTCATTGCAGTGAGAGCTCTGGATATCCAGGAAAACCCTGAAATGTTTGATGGATGAGCAGCGTTGGCCAGAATGTAATTTTCCATGCATGCTGCTTGTAAATTTAGGAAAAAGTAAACATTGTAGTTTTGAAAATTTTAAAGCTGAAAATAGACGCGACATGGTAAATGTGATCCTTATTCTGATCCTATTTCACTTTACGTTAACCTTAACTTTAATACCAGTGCTTTGGCTGGTGATATGTTTTGAAAAGAACGGTCTATGGCCAGTATGTTTTGCTATTTTGGTGTTTCTAACATAGTTGTATGATATATTGCAATAAGGAAATCAGTTGTTATATACTTTCAAATAAGGAAACTAAATTTTATTTATTCTTTCTGATTGTGAATTCCCTCTCCATGTGCCAGAGGAAAATCTAGTTCAGTCGATTGTTGTCTCTTTGAAAGTAAATATTCATAAAATCAGCTTGTGATTCACTGAGGATTCAGAGTGATCTGCAATCCTTTCCCTCTGTGCTCCCAGGCCTCAACCTCCCTCCACTTAAAGGATATTATCCCGTTTAGAGCAGACAGGTCACCTCTCGTCACCGTCTCCATGGCACTGTATCACCTCAGTGGACATAGAAGCAATGCAGGGATGACCATAAAGTATCCAAAACACTTTTGGATATCTGTGTTTTTAACCCAGGACCTCTCTTGCACCTTTGTCTGTGGAAAAGCAGAGTCCGACCCCAACGCATGTGGGATAACGAAGCCGTTGCCTGCTTGTGGAGGGTCAGCCAGGTGCAGGCAGTGCTTTCAACCTATTCTGAAGATTTAAGTGGGATTAAAATCGTCCTGTATTTCCTGTACTTTGTGTTTGGCCTTCCCAAGGCAAATGAAGGTTTGGGCCTTGCTCCTTGTCTTACTTGAGTGAGTCCCTGGTTCTCTCTTCAGGGGCTGAATGGAGAGACATGCTCCGGCTCAGGTTGGTCAGCTGGCCAAGGTTCTCAGTGCCATCTCCCAGACTGCATCAGACGCCCTCCTTCTTTATTATTTTCCACTCATACCTCATATTCCACCTACATAAGAACTGGAGTGCTTCTCCCCCACAGGGGGTTGCTGTGAAGGTCAATGCTTTGCAAGACTGTGGTGCCCTCAGACATCAGAGCAACACGGAGGTAGGAAGTAACAACGAGAAATCAGTAATCTTTTATTATATGAATGTTGGTGGCCATTCCTCATGATTCCCTACATGAATTTTATTTTTTTCTCCGTATTTGTCTTGCCTGTCTTCTTGATGCATTCCCTATGAGCTCCTAAAGACTGTGAGCTTCTAACAACATTGCTGCTTCTTACCGGGGCCCTGCCTCTTCCCGCCCAGGGCAGACACCCGGGGTGGTGCTGTGATCCACATCACAGCGTCAGCTTCCTTTCTTGGCTCTTTGGTCACTTCGAAAATTTATAAAATGCAGGAAATCCACCTTATACTTGTAAATAAACAGACGCTGACACTGTTGTCGTGTCATTGAACGTGTTTCTGAGCTCACTTGTACTCGATACGTACACTCACGTCTTAATTTTTACTGGCATATGTAGATGTCCAACAGTGCTGACCTCTGTTTTTATCCCATAAAGTTCTGTGCTTGTCACCTGCAGAGTGAGAAATGTGCATATAAAGATCTTTTCCCAGAAGCTCAGATTATAGTTTGCTTTGTAAATTCTGTGTTTCTATCTGAGCTTTTTTTATAGTTTTATTTTGATCTCCTGAGCTGCTCCACTGCAGTGAGATTTTGATATCTGGAATATGACGTTTCTGTGCATGCTTCTCAATTTCAGATAAACTGGCCAAATGTATATGTTTTGGAGGTTTGGAGACTATTTAAAGATTTCTTAAGACCTCTGGAGTCTGAGTTTTGGCAGCAGTTTTGTCCTCTGACAGACTAGCCTGAATGAAGGAAACCAGAGATGGGCAGATAAACTTGAAGGATGTCTTTGTGAACGCTTACATTAGGGTGACTCTCCATCAGTTCCATCTATATTCAGTGGAGGAGAGGGCATTTCTCCTCCAGAGAGGGGCTCAGAACAGTTAAATCAGACTTCAATTATGAATGTTTTTCTCTCCATTGACTGGAGGCTGTTTAGGTACATTAGCCACACGTGATTAAATTAGCCTTGATGAGTATTCTTTCTGATGGGCAAATCTAAGAACTGAATTTCAGACATTAGGAAAGCTGATACGCAACTGCTATCTCTGAATGTTGGGCAACTTACCCTAAAGATGGGCAAATTAAGCAGCGTTATGAAGTTCTTTGTAAATCGTTTTGCATTAGGGTTGTGTATTTCAGAGTGGACTTTGATCTATATTACCGTAGACAGGACAGTTTAGTGAACACAGGGAAAAAGAGAAATATTAAACCAGTAGGAAGATGGAAAGAAAAGAGAACGGTCTTTCTTGAACCACTGGGTTTCTGACATGAGATCTTCAATGTGTATTTTTTTCTCATTAAAATAGATGTGCATATAATTTTCGTTTACTGAGTGAAAATGGAAAGTAGCAAGAGCAATCTGATAACTGAGTGAGATGTTCATGGTAGGGAAACCATATAACCCTCACAGTTGGAAAATCTTCAGGTGGCAGCTGCCCAATATCTGAACATACTGACCTTGCTTGGCTTTGCGGATTACAAGACTTTGTAGGAAACCAGAGCATGAGTACTAGGTGTTAAGGGAATGTTAAATACAAAACGTTAAACTCATGCAATGTTATGATTGTAAGTAGAAAAACAAATTGGAAAATGCGATACAAACTCATTCATAATATATGTATTATACATTAATTACATCATTGAGTACTGCTGGCGATTTTTATGTGTTTGTGTTATATTGCTAAAGGAAGGCATGTTTTCTCTTATCATTTGAATGGGTGGTTCCCGGCAGAAGAAATATAAATATTTTCTTTATGTGAAGATTTGTCTCTTATGTGAAATATTGTAGGAAAACGAGAATGCGACTGATGCAAAATAATCTGTTTCATATCGGTTTAAAAAAACTGAAGTTGTGTTCTTTCACTTCATATGGTGTTATTACATTCTCTCTGGTAGAGGACAACTTTTATAATGCGGTGCAGCGTACCTTTCCTGGGGTGTTATGGGGACCACATGCCTAAAGGGTTCTCTGGAGGCCCTCTTATGTAGGAAATGTGCAGTCTTGCTGGGAAGCCCGGCTCTTTCGCCTGACTTTTAATGCCGTGTTCTCAGACTGTCACAGAATCACAGAATCACAGAATGGTCAGGGTTGGAAGGGACCTCTGGAGATCATCCAGTCCAACCCCCCCGCCAGAGCAGGGGCACCTACAGCAGTGGCACAGGACGGCGTCCAGGCGGGTTTGGAATGTCTCCAGAGTGGGAGACTCCCCCACCTCTCTGGGCAGCCTCTTCCAGTGCTCTGCCACCCTCACAGGAAAGAAGTTCCTCCTCATGTTAAGATGGAGCTTCCTATGTTCAAGTTTGTGCCCGTTCCCTCTTGTCCTGTCACTGGGCACCACTGAAAGAAGACTGTTCCCATCCCCCTGGCACCCTCCCTTTAAGGATTTGTAAGCATTGATAAGACCCCCCCTCAGTCTTCTTTTCCCTAGACTAAAAAGCCCCAAGTCCCTCAGTCTTCCCTCATAACAGAGGTGCTCCAATCCCCTAATCATCCTAGTAGCCCTTTGCTGGACTCTCTCCAGCAGTTCCCTGACCTTCTTGAACTGGGGAGCCCAGAACTGGACACAGTACTCCAGATGCGGCCTCACCAGGGCAGAGCAGAGGGGAAGGATGACCTCCCTCAACCTGCTGGCCACACTCTTCTTGATGCACCCCAGGATGCCATTGGCCTTCTTGGCCACCAGGACACATTGCTGGCTCATGGTCATCCTGTTGTCCACCAGGACTCCCAGGTCCCTTTCCACAGAGCTGCTCTCCAGCAGGTCAGCCCCCAACCTGTACTGATGCATGGGGTTATTCCTCCCCAGGTGCAGTACCCTACACTTGCCCTTGCGGAATTTCATAAGGTTCCTCTCCGCCCAGCTCTCCAGCCTGTCCAGGTCACGCTGTATGGCGGCACAGCCTTCCGGTGTGTCAGCCACTCTCCCAGTTTTGTGTCATCAGCAAACTTGCTGTGGGTACACTCTATCCCTTCATCCATGTCATTGATGACTATATTGAACAGGACTGGACCCAGTCACTGTTGTAGAGCTGATGCATCACAACAGGAAAGAGCAGGTTTCCCAAGGATCAGCTAATGGGAAAATTGTGTCAACTCTTGGAACTTTAATGTAACGTGTAATTGAGCAAACATGAGAGGTTTTGAAAGGAAGACATGTTGAGAGAGCACGGCTGGGCTTCCCTGAGAGCGCTGTTGGGCCAGGTTGTCTCCTACAACAGGTAAAAGCATGTCTCCCTCGTGAGCATCGTATTTCTTTCCTGTCCTCAAAGAGGCAGGGTAGCAGGCAACATTAAAACTGACTTGAGATAAAATATTTCAAATTGGTTAAAGAAGTAAATATTAACTGGTATCACTTTGGGAGTTGCAGTTACTTGGTTTTAATTAGGAGTGCTTATATTAAACACTTGTTACTTGTTGTTTAAAAGTGCTTTGGAGATTGTATGTTACAAAAACATCAGAAATATTTTTAATCAAAAGAGGGTAATATCTCTCCTGCTCTTTCTGTGCACGTGTGTATGTATAGGAGGATGTTTGCAGTTCAGTGGCCTTAACACTTGAACAGGCAGGTGTAAACCCTGTTTCAGATGAGCCCTAACCTACGTGCTTGAGTTTTTGCTGAGATTATGGCAAGAGCACTCAATACTTTACAGAATAAAGATTTTTTTTTTTTTTAGATGTCTAGGAGTATTAGACAAAGCTAATTTTTTATATCATAGGACAGCCAGTACATACTGTTGGGAATGGTATAGGGGGCTACGTGTGGTTCATGGTCTTCACGTGAGATCCCACGAAGATCATGTGAATCTGATCCATTGGCTCTGATAAGGAATGAGATCAGTAGTATGTAACCTCTGACGTGCCTCTCTTCTACCCCTAAACATCTCTATTCTCCCGGTTCCACAATATTCGCATGACTGAATACCCTTTTTAAGCAATGACTTCATATGTTTGGATTAAAAACCAGAAAGACAGGAAATGAGATGAGAGACACAGATCTCAGTTCTCACTTCAAGGAGAATGTTTCTTGTTTAAGAAAAGGCTGCTTTCTTGTTTAAAATATTATGCCAAGACAAGTGATTCAGAAGGGATAACGATATGAGCAGTTTTACCTAAGCAAATGCAATTCTCTCCCCCCTTCCCTCAAAAAAAGTTACTGGTGCTGATGAAGATGTTTTTTAAAAAAGATTTAAAGAAAGCAGAAATGTCTTTAAAAAATTCTAATATCAGTTCAGCCCGCACCATTCGTTTCTCATAATAGTTCATAAGATCGTAGAAAGTAATCAAGCAAATATTTAGAGATATTAAAATTGCTTTCGGTGTAAATTTCATGTTAATAAATTGAAAAAAAAATAATTTGATTAAGGGATTAACAGTATTTAGTCTGCAACCGTGATGTATTGCGTAGTAGTAGTCAAAGTACCGGACATTACAGAATGGAAACAGTGACACTCAGAAAACTTCTTACGCTTTTATTTTTACATTCTAATTAATTCTGCAATAGCATCTAAAGGCCTTGAATTTGGAGTAGTGCCACCCTGTGCTAGAGCTGCCCAAACACACTATGTGAGATGATCTCTGCCTGCAAGATACAATGGAAACAGCCAAGGCAAATAATGGGGAAAAAAAAAAACAAACCCAAAAAAACCCAGAGAGGTGCAGGAAGGTGACCAAACTGGCTGAAGGTAATCCAAGAACAGAGGTAACGCTGGGAAGTGAATCCAGGTTTTATAACTGTGGTTCAATGCTCAGTCCGTTACCACACTGCATCCACTCTCATTCCTGCTACTTCTTCTGGGGGTTCAGTGTTCGTTGTAAGAATTTTTATGTTAGCTTAAACTAAACCACAGAACTTAGGGTCTAAGCGTAGAAAAGCTTTAAAATAATTTGATGGCTTCACTGTGGGCAATTCAAAACTTCGGACGGGCACAGCAGTTCAGCTGAGGTGCTAACATTTCGGTTCAGCCCATCATAATTTGCTCAAATATGTATTGCCTCAGTAGATATTAGGATCTGCTGCTTATAAAAAGCATCATCACAGTCAGTGGAACAAAATTTGGTCAAATTTCCATAAATGCTACAACTATGTAAGTGTTTGAAGCCAATATATACCGTTTGTGTCTTTTTGGTGTGTATATATAAGTTCTTACCAATCAGACCATCGAATTTTTTCCAACCATCTCCAGTGCATCACAAAAGGAATAAGTGCATTTATTCCTTTCTTTTTTTTTTTCTGCAAAGTTTCTAGTTTTCATTTATCTCATTGTGGTTTGATATAATTGGATGAATGATTTGAAAGAATTTATATTGCCCGTGCCCTACTTCGAATAGTTCTCATTCAAAACCAGCTCTGCTTTTCTTTCCAGTCAGCACCCATTAAATTGAGATATGAAGATTCTTCAGAATCAGAATGTTAATAGGAATGTGTGCATTTCATTTTTTCTACTATTGGAAACATTTTTTTACTTTCGTATTGTAATTTATGTTGGCAGCCAGCTGAATGTGAGCCGGCAGTGTGCCCGGGTGGCCAAGAAGGTCAACGGCATCCTGGCCTGTATCAGGAATAGTGTGGTGAGCAGGACTAGGGAAGTGATTGTCCCCCTGTGCTTGGCACTGGTGAGGCCCCACTTCAAGTACTGTGTTCAGTTTTGGGCCCCTCCCTGGCAGAAAGACATTGAGGTGCTGGAGAGTGTCCACAGAAGGTCAACGAAGCTGGTGAGAGGTCTGGAGGACAAGTCTTGTGATGAGCGGCTGAGGGAACTGGGGTTGTTTAGCCTGGAGAAAAGAAGGCTGAGGGGAGAGCTTATCGCTCTCTACAACTACCTGAAAGGAGGTTGTAGCGAGGTGGGGGTCGACCTCTTCTCCCAAGTAACAAGCGATAGGACAAGAGGAAATGGCCTCAAGTTGCACCAGGGGAGGTTTAGATTGGATATTAGGAGAAGGTTCTTCACAGAGAGGGTTGTTAAGCATTGGAACAGGCTGCCCACAGCAGTGGTGGAGTTGCCATCCATGGAGATATTTAAAAGATGGGTAGATGTGGTGCTGAGGGACATGGTTTAGTGGTGGTTTTGGCAGCATTAGGTTAATGTTTGGACCTGATGATCTTAAAGGTCCCTTGCAACCTAGACAATTCTATGATTCTAATGTAAAAATAAAATTATTCTGTCTTCATAGCATAATAGACAAAATAAAAAGTTGAAATTAAAAGGTTGATGTTACTAAAAATGAGTCTATGAATAATAATGTTTAGGTCTCCAATCTGTCTTAATTGCTTAAGAAAGAATAAAAAGAAAAGATTGAGAAGGAAATATTTCAAATTATTTTACAAGTGTTGAGAATAGCTCTGTTTTCTCATGCCAGTACTTGCAGTGATGAATTCAGAATTTGTCTACAGTGAATAACGGTTTAAAAATTCAAATGCATGTTGCATTTCCTAGAATATTTGCAGATATATATAAAATATTTGCACTTAGGATATGTGGATAAAGCTTACGAATTTAACTGCTTGTTTAGCACTTTTCTCAATTTGAGGAAATAAAGATTTTTCATCTGTAATGGATTTTTTTTCAATAAAGTTCAGTTAAAGGAGGCCAGAATGCGAATCATTAGGCTATTTTCCTTAGAGTTTGGTACTTCTGGTATTTGGCTTCCTTAATACCAGCTAAAGTAACCCCTTAAATCTGTGTTTCCTAGACATTTAGAGAGTTGTGGTTATTATTAGAGGTCACTGAAGACCCAGCACTGTAGCCCCTATTGTCACTCTTAGAATCATAGAATGGTTTAGGTTGGAAAGGACCTTGAAGATCATCGAGTTCCAACCCCCCTGCCATAGGCAGGGACACCTCCCACCAGACCAGGCTGCCCAAGGCCACGTCCAGCCTGGCCTTGAACACCTCCAGGGATGGGGCCTCAACAAGTCAGATTACAGGGTGGCTGCTGACAATCACAAGGCTCACGAGCTGTTTCTGTCGATTCTGTGAAACGTATGTGCAAGAAAAAGTTAAAAAATAAATCAGGACCTGGACGATGATCTGCGCCCACTTTGCCAAACCAAGCCATACGCTTTATATCACAGAACATCTTGCAGTCAGTGATGAGCCTCTCCGGGCTACAAGGTGACTTGTACAGTGCAAAGGATTCCCAGGACGCAGCGGGAAGGAATTGGGTCTGACAGGGTGGTGGACGCGCACAAGCGGGTCTGGCTTCTGAGCTCTGCCCTGAGAAGGTAGGACCGCAGCAAGCTGCATTTTCTCTTCTGCTGTGCTCCACCGTCTAGCCAAAGCTGGGTGCTCACAAGTCTTCGTCAGGTTTGGGTGCCAATCAAAGCTGAGTGTAGGGAGGGTTCCTGCACACGCCTGTGATACCAATATACCTAAATAATTTTTGTTTAATACCTTATTTTAAAGTTATCTTTTATGACTTCTTGATATTACAAATATTTGAAATATTTGTCTTATCTTTGTAGTATATGGCTTACTATGAAAAAGATTGAAATTGCCTGCAGTCTTAATTATCTTCTGCAGAATGACCTACAACCCTGTCTGACCTTATTTTCCCAAACCTAAATAACAGAACTCTTAAAACCACCCCAAAACTATTGTGCTGGTACCGTGCATGCAGGATTTCAAAATCAGCTTATAGAATGACTCCTGTCTCCGTACTATTCTAGTTGCCTGCATGCTGCTCTTGAAAATGCAGCATAAAATTACACGGTAACTACTGATTTAATTTTTATTTTTTTTGTTATTCCGGAATATGTGAGCCTGTAGTTGAAAGATGTTATGGTTAATCTCTGAATTTAATCCTTCGAAGGAATGAAAAGTAGAAGGGATTCAGCATTATTTTGCTTGCTGATGCCAGATGACAAGTACTTGAGCGTTCCTCTGCAGAAAGAGGCAGCCAGAAACGCTTTTAGATCTTCCTTTTCTAAAAAATCGAGTGGACAGTGAATAAATTCTTTGAAGTAGCTTTTCATTTTGCTTATCAAAACATCCAGCAGAATAAAAGCATAGTGCTGGCAAATCTTTAGCCTCTTTAAATTCTAGATCAGATGCAACTTTAGTGAAGCTTTTAATTAAACAAATAAACCCAGCTGCTATGTTATCTGGCGAGCAAAGTTGCGTAGGGCCCTCTCTTATGGTATTTTTTCACAATAAAGTACGGGTGTGGAATTACCCTGCTGGTCCCTCCCTTGTTCCTCGTCTCTCCTTCCACCTCCCAAAATAATGCAATAGCACACACTACTAAAGTTAGATAAAGGCTCCTAAATCCTGACCTTTAGTACTGGAAAAGAGGGGCTTATAAAGGGTCAAGTGCCAGAGCGTCTTCAGGTACCTGGCGCTGTATTTACTCAGGCTCACTTGAGATGTTATTCGTATTTATTTGAAATACTTGTCTAATCTCTCTGAATTTGGAATCCTGTGCTCTTCTCTGGCAATTTGGGGTTTGGAAGAAGTCTTTTGTTTCCAGTATGTTGTGCTATTTGTAATAACGCCTGTTCTTTCACCTGGGATCTGGGGTTTGTTTCTCATAGTATTGTGGTATTTTGGCATATCGTTTATCATTCTTTCAAATGGATCAGTTGGATTTGCTCCAGATCAACCTTCTCTCAGCTTCAACTGTGAAAAGGGAGCTTGCTGAATAGATCAGGAATTAGGAATTTCAGAACTGAGCTCCTCCTTGGGCTCTTCCAAAGAGCTAGGCATAGTCTTGAACACCATCTGGTCAAAAGGTTGTCCTCTTCCAGGGACGGTAAACCTTTGTTACATACAGGATGAATATTTAATCAGTGCTCTCTGAGTGGTGCTTCATGGCATATCTTTCTCCAATTTTTGCTTTCTGAAACTTCATCTTAATTATGGTACGTGGTCTGAGACTGCAGAATTGCAGTCACACGTTCACACTGAAGTCACAGAAGATCTAATCTCATGTCAGTTGGAAGTTAACCCCATTTATTCACCTGAAAAGCTCTAAGTTATAGGATTAGAAAGAGATTTTGAGGATGCTGGGAGTATCACATATGTGGCAAGTATGCAGTCCCCTGCACTAAATGTGACTTTTGCAGGAAGGGCAGGGGAAGAATTTGGTGTAAAATTTGGATGGGACTTATTTGCACATTTTGAAGGTAAGCTTCCTTATTATTGGTATTGCAAATTGTATCTGTAGGCATACTACAAACATGCTACTTCAAAACTCTTCAGTTTAGAACCATTGATAAACCTTAGGGTCCAAATATGTTTTTTAGATGTGTAGTCAAATGTTTCTTTCACAGGAAATTTCACATATTTCAGTCAGTTATTTCTGACTATTATCGATGATAAGTGTACGACTGCAGTTTTTAAAAATATGAACTTCCAAAATGAGGACATACTGGGCTACTCATCTCTGCTAAAAGACAATAAGTAACCAGAAATTAGAGGGGAAAATATTTACCTGCATTGCATATCATAAATCCTCCACATCAAATCATTGGATGTATACGATGGATTTCTCGTAAGGTGTGGTCGATCTGCCTGGATTAAGGGTAAACTGTTCCAGAATGCCCAAACCCTATTATAGAAAAAAGAGAAGAGCATCATGTCTTTATGACTTTCACATGCCTTATTTTTCAAGGGATAAATTCAGAGGCACTGTTGAATAATAATTACAGAGCTTGTTTCCAGAACTGAGCTGCTCTGGATTAAAAATTGAAATTAAAAAAGTCTAGGTTAAAAGTCTTCATTAAAGTCTACCAAAGACTTGGATGAGCTATGAGCTTTCGTGAGGCACCACTGCTGTTAGAAAACAGTTGTAGGCAAATAGTAAAAGCTGTCAAATGTGTTGATGGCACTGCACAACATTTGGAATAAACTCCTGCTCACCATAATGTGCGTTGCCTTAGGGGTGGAATCTATCCTGTGTCATTTTGGATGTTTTAAAGATAGATATGTCTTTCAAAGCAGGTTGTTTGGGCTCTCTTTGCAGTGAGAAGTTCAAAAGTAAGATGGGATGCAATTCATCAAATCTAAACCGGACAGCAACTTTCAAATTAGGTGACTCATGATCTAGAAAAGGCTATTTTTCGCTAGTGATTCTAAAGGGAGGTTGGACAGCTCTCTGGGATGTGTGTCTAGAATTTTGTTGACTAATCCTAGCCTGGATTATTAGTTACTCATGCTAATTCTGTGCGAGTGTGTGACTTTCTGATGAAAAAAGCCCTGGTTAGAGGTTTTCTTGTGACTTTGATCTGTAACTCTAATTTTGATCTCCTCGGCTCTCGCAGCCAGACTGTAAATACTATAAAACCATCTCATCATCTGTGAAGCTTCTGATGTTACATTTTTTTGGCAGTTCCATGGTCTGTAGCTTGCAAACAGGCAATGAGAAGTAAGAAACAAAACAGTATTATCACTACCAAGTGTTCAGAAGTCCTGGTTTTCCTTCCAGTGGTTGAATCACTGATCCAGCTGCTTCATGTATGTGCTTGGGTTCACACCTTGGACGTAGATCATTGTTTTTTTTAACCTCTGTAGTACCTGTAGCACATAATCTGGACTCTCCACTCTTTGTAGTTCACATGATAGTAAGAGCATTGGAGCTCATTCCTGCTTCAGTTTCCTCCTATTTCTTGTCTGTGTTACACTTTCTGTTTTTTTCCCACTGTTTAAAATGTATCACAACTCTTTAATTGTTTAATGACAATTTGCTTTACATTCTCTTTTAATGTTTTTGAGGACTGGTACTGTTTTATTCTTTTACTTTATAACTTTGGCCCTGGGTTTGCCAATCTCATTCTTTAATCTCATACCGTAGCTTCTGGCTTTGGCCCAGAAAGTATGTGGTTATGATCTCCCTGAGCATCAAGGGCTGTGGTAGAGAATTTTTGGTTTCTGGTGGGCCTACCCAGTTGGCTTTTCTGTCTGGAAGAAGAAAATATCACAATGAAATGTCCTGTATGGCATTTAAACCAAGAGCTAAAAAGAGGGGTGTCCCCAGCTGCCTGATAGGTTTGCCTACAAAGAATTATACCATATTTTCCTTTTTCAGCACTCCTAGAATCAGCTATAAAGAAAAATAATTAAAAGCACCCTTGTTCCCAGGGCTGCTCTCTGGTGCACGTTCCTTGGGATGCAGAAAAAGTTGTGCTTTTGTCAGCTGGGCTCCACAACCAGAGAAAATGGGTCTTCAAGAGAAACTTGGCAGCACCAAAACTGCTGGTGTGTGTTTCTGTATTGATAGAGCACAACACTTCGGAGGACCACTCACCTTTGTGTGTCTGCAATGGAAATGTCAAGCAGGTCCATATTCTCCTCAAAAAAAACCCCACCACAGTGAATTTCTTACTGTGTAAAGGAACATTCTCAGATCACAGGTTGAGATTCCCCACTTCCCTGAAGGCCAGCGAGCAAGACTCGTGGTTTCTTCATTGCACAACATCCATGTAGTTGGCCGGGCGGCTGCCTGGAGTCACAGTTTTGCCATGTGTGTCACTCTCGGTGTTTTGGAGCAATGCTTCTCTCAGCAGGGGCTGTGCTTTGGTTTTTCTTCACGTCGTGGCCCCCCTGGCTGAAGTCACAGGGTCGTGGCTGGAGCCGTTCACAGAACGACTGTACCTACGGGCACTCAAAGGAGAAGGGTGGCATACCTGCTTGTATCTCTTCTACTTTGAAACGTGCCATGAGTATATACATTTGCAACCTTTTCTTCTGTTACAATTCCTCTGTTGAAGAGTTTGATCTCCTCTCTGAGTTCTCTGGCTGCAGGGAAGGACCCCTCTCTGCCCCTTGTCTCGCCCTGTGAAGAGAGGGCGCTCACAGCGTGCCCTCTGCGTCTACTGCTAGGAAAGAAATTCTCCAGGTACCACCGCTGCCCATACCCGGGTGTGAGTTACACATGGCATCGCGTCTCAAAAGAGTTGTTAAAGGTTAGCAGCATGTCTTTTTATCTTGGCACTTACCTTTACTTGTACAGCCCCATCCTGATCCCTTCTGGGCAGGAGCCTTTGTGCGGGTGGGAACTCGGCAGCCCGAGTTGTCAGTTCCCCTGTAAAATCCCCCAACTACAGTAGAAGTGTGTTTAGAGAAGAAATTGGCCGGATATAGATGATATTAGTAATCCAAACTTCTACCTGGGATTCCTTCCGCTTAATTTCAAAAAATAAAATCTCCATCTTGCGTGTCACCAGATGTTCCACAGGAACAGGTAAAGAATAATTTAACGGACAAGCACTGCCAGCCCAGCTGAAATTTGAAACGCTGAACCTGTGAGATGCGGTGTTTCATAATGTTGTCTGGTGGCTCTCCTAATTGCGTCCACACCTCCATGTGCACACGCACACACACTTTAAATTGCCCGGCATAGTACACATACGCAGCAAATATCTGCCTGCAGGACTACTGCAGTAGTATTTACTCCCCAAACTTCATACCTGAGAGTGGTAGGACTTTTGACTGGGGCATGGAGTGATAGGACGAGGGGGAATGGCTTCAAACTGGAAGTGGGCAGGTTTAGATTGAACATTAGGAAGAAATTTTTCACTGTGAGAGTGGTGAGGCACTGGCCCAGGTTGCCCAGAGAGGTTGTGGAGGCCCCATCCCTGGAGGTGTTGAAGGCCAGGCTGGCCGTGGCCTTGGGCAGCCTGGTCTGGTGGGAGGTGTCCCTGCCTATGGCAGGGGAGTTGGAACTCGATGATCTTCAAGGTCCTTTCCAACCTAAACCATTCTATGATTCTATGGGCTGTTTGCAACCTGTGCTAAACATCACAGCATTTTAGGGAAGGAATGTGCAGGACATTGGGCTTTCCATCACACAATGCACTTTGACCCTTTTTCGGAACATTTTTCATATATAGCACAATTCCTAAAATCCCAGTTGTTTCCTATTTACTCTGCTGTAGAAGTTTGTTATGTACATATGTTTTTTGATTCAGATGAAGTAGTAAGGGCTGGTTTAAATCATGTATTTTTTCGTTATTTTCTTGTTAATGGAAATTATCTCCTTTGAGGGGTTTCATGGCCAGCAGCAATGTCACCTTCATTTAGTATATTTGGAGGCTCGTTCCTTGTTTGGATGCCTAGAAGGCCTCAGCACAGGAAAAAAAAAATGTTGCCTAATCTTTACCAGAACTCAGAAGTCTTGCTGAGAAGTTGAAACAGGATTAAAAATCTCAGTATCTGATCCTTTGAGGACAGCTGCTTCAAAGCAACTATGCAAAGCTGGGAGAAGAGAGTGAACGAGCAGGCTTGAACCCTTTGAAATATTTACTGTTCGGTGAGTTTGGACAGGAAGGGGGAACGTGATGAGGCTGTCACTCTCCTGAAAGTTAATAGCATCCTTTTGTTTTATTAATAGGAAAAAAAAATGATATTACTACTTCAACATTGCTTTTGTTTGACAAAAGCTGGAGGCATTGGTCTGAGTATTATACCTTATACACCCCACACACAGACATATGTGAAAGTGGTATTAAAAGGCTGTAAGAGTATCATCGGGCTTTTTTTCAGGAATATTCAATTCCCTGTAAAACTCATTCACCAACTGGATCAATATATATCATATATAGAACACGAAGCATTAAGAACCATTCTTTTACAAGGTTTGCCCTATTGCTCCATGTCCTGGCAGCAGTTCATCCCGATTTCAAACTGGTCGTGGAGCTTGAGCTTTTGTTTCGGCTCACTGCATCAGATGTAGATCTACGTGCCCTGATGAAAATTCGGGCTTGGCAGGAAACCAGTCCCCTTGTCACAACGTGTGTACCTACTCCTGTGCCTGAATTTATTTACGTGGCTGCTATTTGCAAAGAACTGTGCAGTTAGCTTCCAGTTTCTTCTCTCCTGGTAGTGATTTTTCATTTTTTCATTTATTTTTTTCTTTTAACCCAGGCTTCAGGTTTTTGTTGGTAAACTTGAACCTTTTCATGATGTATTTCCTTATGCGTCTCTTCTGAAAACATCTTATAGTCTCACCTGCTCCATTTCTCATTTTGCTGTTAAGAGTAAGCTGTAGTTACATAAAAATGGGTGGGCTTCAGTCTCTCCGGGTGACCGTTTTCTCATGAAGATACCTTTCCAAAGGACTCAGCATAGCACACCTTCGATCTCTCGGGACTCGGTCAGCGTTAACCATGCAGTGCTGTGTTTATACGAACTGCTAAATGCAAGGGAAACTCTTCAAACGTAAAGGCAAGGAAACATTTTAAGGGAAACTTTTGCAAATGTACACCGAACATTGGAGTTTTTTATTTGGGGACTTCACTGAATTGCTGTATGGAACCAGTAAAACTCAACGTGGAGGAACAGCTCTTGCCAGCTCAGCGTGAGAATGAGGATCCCAGTAACCAGGCGTGCCCTTCCCGCCTGCGTGGTATTGGGGGTTTAATTGCATTTGGTGTAAAGGTAATCAGAGCTTCCTAATAGATTTAGGAAAAATAATTCTGGAAAAGAGAAGCCAGTCTTGAGTCAAAAGTTCATTGGTTTTGAGAGGATTGTAAAAATATTTCAGGGGAGGCCTTAAATTCTTGAGTGGATTGCTATTTATCTATGGTCATGCACATGCTAAATAATGATATTAAATAAATTACTCTCCTGTTGTGTTTTGTAATAAAGCAAAGCCTCCCAGCTATATAAACAACGCTTTATTTTTCCAGCATTATGGAATAAAACAGGGAGCGGTGGCCTTGGGGGTTGGCTAGTTGAGGTTCATGACTGAACAGTAATTTCCAAAGCTGAGCCCAGCTGAGATGGGAAGTTACGCCTTTTGCGATGCTCGCTCATGCAAATTAAGGCAAGTTTTGAACAACCTGGGCACATTAAATTTCATATTTGGTAAACATTGCGTATTTCCCATCGTGTTGGATGGAGCTGCAACGTTTTAAAAAAGCAATTTATTTTGCTCTTTTTGAAGTAGCTGATACATTAGTGACCCTGCCACCTTTGAAATTAAACAGGGGTTTGGCTGCAGTTTAAGCACTCTGAAGTGTCTTCTATTTTTAAATCTCATACGAGTACTGGAAATGCCCTCAGCTCTCCTGCGAATGGGTTTTGTTTAATGATTGCTGTTGTCTCTGAATAGGTCTCGGCGTTTTTAGTCAGTTTGTGGTGAAGCAATTATTTTTGGTAATTGAATTTATAGGGGAATGACTTGGGACAGGGAGCAAAGAACATCACATAGTCACAGGCACTTTAGGGTTGAGAAGGTCATCCAAAATATGGGATAGCGGCCTTTGTATTGCAGCTTATAAATATCTCAATATATGAGTAGTTTTAATGTCCGTGATCCAAAGGCTTCATTACTTCCTCGAGGTAAAAGTGAAATATTCACTTTACATTTGTAAAGCTTGCAACACAAGTGTCCTAAGTGATGTTTGCCAAAGCACATTGGTTTTGGTACGCTGCTTTTTATCGTTAACTGCTCAAGTACTGCACTGGTGAGTGCAAACAGTAGAAAGATAGATACACTGTCAGATCCTTCCGATTACCTGAGCTTTTCCACAACAAAATCAGAACAATGGAAGGCACGATGGCTTTGAGCCAGACCTGTGGGTCTCAGTGTTGGTGACAACAGTAGATGTTCACGCATGGTGGGAATATAGAAGCGTCCCGGTCTTTTCTCTCCCGGTCCCTCACTGACTATAGCTTAGAGCAGTGTAAAAAATGCCTTATGGTAACTCCTTCAGCGTAAGTCGTCACCGGACATGGCATTAGATAAGTTTCAGGCTAAATCAACCATTTAATTCCTTCAAAGAATATGCAAAACATACTAATTTCTGCTGAATTGTATTGATAGAGAAAACTAAGGAAAGAAGGGAGCTTACAAATTGCATAGCAATTGAGCAGTGAGATAGCAAAGCTTTGGGAGAAGAAGTAGTTAACAAAAGAAGACTCAGGTACATTTTAGAGAGCA
>VUYV01000424.1:280467-455392 GCA_008711295.1 Anarhynchus alexandrinus | reverse complement strand
AGAGAAGGCTGAGGGGAGACCTTATTATGGCGTACCAGTATCTAAAGGGTGGGTTGCAGGAGGATGGAGCCAGACTCTTTTCAGTGGTTCCCAGTGACAGGACGAGGGGCAATGGGCACAAGTTGGAACAGAGGAGGTTCCGTTCAAATACACGGAAAAACTTCTTTCCGGTTGGGGTGGCAGAGCACTGCCCAGGCTGCCCAGGGGGGTGGGGGAGTCCCCTTCTCTGGAGATTTTCAAGCCCTGCCTGGATGCAGTCCTGAGTGATGTGCTCTGGGCAGTCCTGCTTTGGCAGGGGAGTGGGACTGGATGATCTCTAGAGGTCCCTTCCAACTCTGAAAATTCCGTGATTCCGTGATTCCGTGTGACATGAGAGACCTGGAGCAGTCAAAAAATCCAATTACTGCAATGTTGTACACAACCAGCTAGCAGGTAAACTACCATGTGCTTGACAAAGGACTTCCCTAATTTCCCTGTGTAATGGCTGGATGTGTACCGTGGTGTATGCAACACCAAATTTCCTAAAACTGCAAAGCAATCTGATCAGCTCTGGTGGGGAGTTTCTAAGAGTCGCAGATTGTAAAGTACTGATTCTTAGAAACTGCCAGAAAAGAACGTGAAAGAGAAAGCCGCGGAATCCCTTTAAAATATGCCAAACAAATCAAGGAAGGACAAAAATCAGGTGGCAGAAATTGCATTTCTTTTTGTGAACGGGCAAAAATGAAATTCTGCCGTAAGCAAAACGATGCTTTGCCATCACTTAGCACTGTTACTGCTGCACTGACGTTCCCTGAAAAAAACCCTCTTTGTCAATGTATCCCTGTTAATTTGACAGCATGGTAACATGCAGATCTCTCTTGGGTTGCTAATATGTCCTGGGCTGAAATGAATAGAATGTGTAAGCGTGGTTCAGAGCTCGTTTTAAAATAATTTTCTTCTTCAGAAGATTAAAAAAACCCAAACCCTATGCACCGTTTGAACTCTCCACTCTACCCGGGTGACGGGGAATGGAATAAGCCCAAATGAAAATGGGTCGGCATCCTTGCAGCGTGCTGTGGCACAATGTCTCGTCCCGGGAGGGCCGTGTTAATTTGACTGTAGCGCCGTGTGAGAGGAAGAGCGCTGCTGCAGAGGAAGGCTCCGCGTCCAGGCGGGGGCAGCGTGCCGCCTGCCTGGGGATGCTGCTGAGACCCCAAATTCTTGGGGGATGGGGCGGGGGTGAGTGTGTGTGTCTAACAGCCGCCTTGAAAATATCAGTCTTTTGAAAATATCCAGGCTAAAGAAGTGGACAAGTCACTGTGTTCTTGAGTAAGACGGCATAATTAGTTGGGGTTTTTGTCTTCCATCTGGTAATCACGGTCTTGCTCTTTCGTTAGATTTCCGCATTCCCATGAAAATGAAGTTAGGACGTGCACAGAAATACTGCCGTTCGTTTCATATTCTTTCCGACGTACTTTTCATCTACACATCATGGAGCAGAAAATGAGAGACTTTCGCTACCCCAATTCTCACAGGGGATCATTAGGATTCCCCACTGTTGTCTAATCATGTGCTGTCCTATTGATGTGTCGTCAATTGATAGGGTAATTGTGTTTTGTGCAGTAGATCTCGCTGGAGTACAGCAGTGTGTTTGAGATACGAAAAACTGGTACGGGTTTTAAGCTCTTAAAAGAACAATAGATCTTTCTGTGCTTCACAAAGCATAAGCACAAATTATGGAGGGATTTAGTGGGAAAAGGAACATTTAAAATATATATATATATTTGCAGATGGGCTTTTGTGTGGAAGAAGTGTATCAGATGGATGCTAAATCAGCTGAGTTCTTAGTTTTTATAATGCTGGAAGGAGTTTAAGAATGAGTGCCGGTCTGTTAGAAGGGCTGCCTTAGGGGCTGGAGTGTTTCTGTCGTAACACAGTGGACTGGCGAGAGCTGAAGTTCCTGCTGGGAGCCGGGGAGCTGCAAGGCCTGAGCACCACCAGAGAGAGCTAACGAGCGGCGTGGCAGGAAGAAGTTGTCTTTGAGCTCTTTCTTTATTGTGTATACTTTATGCTCTGAGCTGCAGTCAGTAGCCCGTTGGGGGCGAAGGGAATAAGACTGCAGCTGAAGCCGTACTGGTTCCCAAAGCCTCTTTGGTCTTGGGAATACTGCAGAGGTTTTTCTGCCGACTGAGGGAGCGCAGGATGCTGCCGTCTAATTTCCAGCTATATGTTAGGAAAAGAATCCCTCAGCACCAGAGAGGTTGTGTCCAGTTCTGGGCTCCCCAGTTCAAGAAAGACAGGGATCTGCTGCAGAGGGTCCAGCAGAGGGCTACAAAGATGATGAGGGGATTGGAGCATCTCTCTTATGAGGAAAGGCTGAGGGACTTGGGGCTTTTTAGTCTAGAGAAAAGAAGATTGAGGGGGGATCTTATTAACGCTTACAAATCCTTAAAGGGAGGGTGCCAGGGGGATGGGAACAGTCTTCTTTCAGTGGTGCCCAGTGATAGGACAAGAGGGAACAGGCACAAACTTGACCATAGGAAGCTCCATCTTAACATGAGGAGGAACTTCTTTCCTTTGAGGGTGGCAGAGCACTGGAAGAGGCTGCCCAGAGAGGTGGGGGAGTCTCCCACTCTGGAGCCATTCCAAACCCACCTGGACGCCGTCCTGTGCAACTGCTGGAGGTGCCCCTGCTCTGGCGGGGGGGTTGGACTGGATGATCTCCAGAGGTCCCTTCCAACCCTGACCATTCTGCGATTCTGTGATTCTGTTACCGTGAGCCTCACAATGCCTCATGGGCATACGCGAAACCTTATTTATAAGAGAAAAACTTTTCGCTACAAAGCTATAGACAGGCTGGGTCCGGGGAAGGCTCACGTATTTCATGGAAGTAGCAAATTCGCTGCCCCTATCTACATCCTACAGAGTGGTTCCTCGGCCCAGGAAGTGCTTCTGCCTTCAAGGGTTCCTGCCGGAGGGGAGCGTGCTCTCTGTCCCACGCAGCCGGTGGGGTCACCTCCTGGGGGACACACTTGGGTGTCTGGTTGGCTTTGGCTTTTGCTTTCTTGGGGTATGCTGGTCAATTTTGAAGCTAGTGATGTTGTTATGCTGAATTAAATTAAACCAGGAACCTTCATGAAGATGTGGGAATGTCTCTCCAGGGCTGCAGGGCAATATTGATTAGCCCCAGTGTGAATCTAAGAGTGGCAGCACTGGAAAGGTTAATATTAATATTATTTTGTGGCAGCACATATGTTTGCAAACTGCTGTTTTGAAGGTCAGCCATTTGCCCGTACCGCTTTTGCCAGTTTTCTTGTCTGCCTTCAGCTCACAGCCATGGTTATTTCCTTACAGTAATTTGTGAGATTGCGTTTGAGATGAAGGCAAGAAGTCGGGCAGATCCTCGGTGATAGCTGAGGAGGTGGTTATGCTGAGACATTAGCTAGGGATAGGAGAAAAGTGAGAAAATAATGCGTTTACTTTCTTGTCTGATAATGGTGTGGCAGCTTCTGTTTGTGCACGCGCATCGCCGGGAAATCGGCATGTTGAGAACCACTAATAGGGAGGTTATAAAGCCTGCAAAGTTATTCCAGCTCCTGTTTCATACAGACGCGCCGCAGTATGAGGTTTGCTTTTAGCAAGTTCTGCTTCCTCTTATTTTAATGTACTTCGTATACTAATGTGTTCTATTATAAAACTCCATTTTCAGTGACCCATACATTTCCTTTTAATGTGCAACAGCTTTCTCACACAAGGCAGGCACATTTTCTTTTTTCATTTGTTTCAGCAAAAACATGGAAAAGGAGTGTATGGTGATGGATCTTGTATACAAAGGCGCATCGGAAAACCATCAGAAACAAGACTTAAATAAGAGCTGTGAGACAGACATAAATCCTTTGGTTTATCATTTTCCTACTTTTCTTTCTTGTAGAAATTTTTATTTCCCTTTTCCCTAGTCTTTCTTTAAAGATTCGGAAATTCGTATTAAAAGATGTACGTGAGCACAGTCTGATCTTTTCTGCCCAGGCAAAATCATCATGACATCCAAATGCAGAATTCCTTCAGTCTACTGACTCTACTGATTTAAAAAGTGTTTTAGTAAAGTTTGGGAGGAATTATAAAGGTCCAATAAGATTAAGAGGGGCTTGGTTTTGGTTTGGGTTTGTTTTTTTTTTTTTTTAATGTAATGACTGAATAAACAGGTCCCAAGAAAAAATTGTGTGAAACTGAAACAAAATCCTCAGTTTGGCCATTAAAGTTCACTTCATAATTCCTCAGTGAAGTTATTTTTGCTGCTATAAGGTGAAAATGTAGTAAATATTACTGTAACATCACTGATTGTTAAACAAGGAGGCAAAAGCAGAGTATTCATGCTTTATGAGAAAGTAGAGGAGCAACACAAGAGATTTTTAAATATTATTTCATATTTTTATTCCTTGATAGAGCTGCTGAGGGGATATGGCATTACCATATCACTTTGTATTAGAAAATACAGACATGTATCCCAAATACAAATGGTTCCACGTTGTTCATTGTGGCGTTTTCAGGAAATCCCCCAAGTCTCTGTTCCATTCAGCACTCTCTTATTGCCTGCAGATAGTTAATACTTGGTGAGTTACCATCTGATTTCTGAATTTAAGAAAAATAAATATCCATTTGATGTGAATGGGGTGCTTCCCACAAAGAGAACGTTGAGGTTTGCAGATTTGTCACAAATTGCACGTTTTGTCTTCACAGTATGGCTTTACATTGTTATATGGATGAAGAATGCAGTCTATTACTACCTCTTAACAAACAGCAAGACCAACCTGTTAACAGGGATGGATGTGTATTTGAGGTAGCCAGCGTGCTAATTACAGCTTCCTCGGTGCGGGAATTCCGGCTTGTTCATCAAATGTGAAATACCAAAGCCAACAACAGTCTGGCATTTAACATTTTCATATTACCGTCGTTACTGATACGGGTTTTTGAGTCGTATTTGACGTGACTAGTTGCAAACAAGTGTTGGTTTTCAGTGTAAGAACAGCTGGTAAGAGCAGATTGGGAATGCGGCAAGGCGCAGAAGAATTGCCCAGGCCTATCAGTTGCACACCAGAGGGATACAGGAATTAAAATGTCACCGGTTTGGAGGCGGGGAGGTGATCAATGTGATTTTGAAACCTGTCTCCACCTCACTTCAGGTGACAAAATAGCGTTAGGAAAGGCACTCGTATTATGCCACCTGTGAATTGGTTAGAGACTCATTTGCGTGGCGAACCTTTGATATATCATCGGCTGAAATTCTCATCAGACTCACAGGAGAATTGCGCTATTGATACAGACTCACCGAGACTCAGCATTTCTTAGCGTGGACAAGAGAGTGGAAACCTCAGTGGTAGACTCATATTGCAGGAAAGTAACTAAAGGGTGTCAAGCCCACCTCACTCCAAAGGTAAAGGTCTTAAGGTCAGCTTTTATACACCCCGGTGCAGAAGCTCGAGTTTGCACCCGGTGGCCATCTGCTGACTGAAAAATGTAAACGAAAGTGTGAAGCGTTGGGCCTAGCGTAACGTTATGTCAGATACCCATATCTGTAATTTAAGATCGTACTACATTGGGAAATAAAACAAAAAGACCCCAGAAAAAATCTCCAGCCTTTTCAGACTGACTGTTGCCTAAGTTAAATCAATTGCATATTACATATGTAGAATTAAATATTTAAAAAATAATTAAAAAGCAGCTGCTCTTTTATTTCCCTGCAAAATGTTATAGTCAAGATTTGTTCCTTCTGTAAGTAAAATCAGAAATATATAAACTTGTGCCAGGATTTGTGTCCTGTTGGAAGCACAGAGATCAGCGAGGGTAGCGACCGCCAACCTATTCCATGCCTATCGTTAAACATTATTTGTAGATGACAGCCGTCTGCCTGACGTTATTGACTTGAGTAATTCCATTGAAAACCTTATACCTTGCATCACTTTATCTACGTGATCATTGACATGATGTGAAAGATTCTTATGAATTTCACCAACTGATGGAGCCATTCAGCTGCTAAAGGAAACAAAAACTCCTAGCAGTTAATTATACCCAGCTAACTATAATATTCAAATTGAGGGCAATGTCTCGGTGCCCGTTCCCTTTCATACTCTGCAATACCAACACTAATTATAAAATGAAGTAGGCTATCTGCTGGCCAAAATAAACCATCCTTGTGATTATCCTTTTTAATGAAACTTAGTAGGGTAAGTTTTTGAAATTATTGAAGAAGCTGATGTGGTTGGAGGACTGGTTCAAAGAAAGAGCTGATTTCCTCAGTGGACGGAAGGCAGGACAAACTTCCGTACATCTCTTGTTACCTCCTTGGTGCTTTTGGTTACCACACAGCAGAAGGAGACAAAAACATGCCTAGGCTTTACAAAAGGAATCCCTGAGTACATATGTCAGTAGATTGGATTGGATTCAATATCCCAGAAAAGTATTGGTCAAAGGTCTGCTGCTCTCAAAAGACCAGAACGATTTAATTAGAGGTGAATCTGCCCTTTGCCCAGACTGAGGTGGACGCTGTGGTCACGGGTGCTGGTACATAAACAGCCCAGGAGGAGCGAGGAAGAGGGGCAGTCACGGGTGACTTGCCTCAGGTCAGAGTGGGATGAAACTTTATCAGATTCCTCCTGCTTCTTCTCGAAATGTCAGTCAAAAGGCCAAGGCCTGCCTCTTCCAGGGGACTCTTCTGTGAGTCACAACGGCCATAAGCACAACCGCCTTCTCTAGGGGTGGTGCTCAGGCTGGAGAGATGTTCGGAAACACCTTATGTGTAACTGTGGATAAGCAACCTAAGGTACTAAATTTGCACATGTAATGCAAATCTGAAAATCAAAGCAGGACAAAAACACGGCCACGTATAAAGACTTGTTGTATTGGTGTCCTGGTGAGCAGAGTCCAAAAAAGAAAGTGGCCGTTGTTCAGTATATTGCTAGCTTCTTTGTTATAGAATCATAGAATCATCGAATGGTTTAGGTTGGAAAGGACCTTGAAGATCATCGAGTTCCAACCCCCCTGCCATAGGCAGGGACACCTCCCACCAGACCAGGCTGCCCAAGGCCACGGCCAGCCTGGCCTTGAACACCTCCAGGGATGGGGCCTCAACAACCTCTCTGGGCAACCTGGGCCAGTGCCTCACCACCCTCAAAGTGAAAAACTTCTTCCTAATGTTCAATCTAAACCTGCCCTCTTCCAGTTTGAAGCCATTCCCCCTTGTCCTATCACTACATGCCCCAGTAAAAAGTCCTTCCCCAGCTCTCCCGTAGGAGATGTTATGTCCTAAAATATTTGTACCAGTAGAATTTCTCCAGATGTCGGTAGGGATGTCTGCGTGAGCAAGGACTGCAAGGTATGGTTTACTAATGTCTATGCCTTTTGAGGTGTATCGCTGCTTCATTCTGTGGGGATTTATACCAATGGTAGCTCTCCATAAGCCGGCTGAAGTATGTACCCTTAAGGATTTATGTTGGTTGTAAAATTTCTTGACTGAAATGCAGTATTTCCTGTGAATTATTAGTGTAAGCCTTCCTAAGTCTCTTGTCATACATTACATTTTCTAAATTCGTGGCAAAAATGCTGTACTTTTTAGGCATCTATTTCAAAGGTCAGTATGGAGTTCTGTCTCAATTCATATATAAGAAAGAAAAATAATAATTGCAAGAAAGCGTTGCTTTCCATTGGCTTTTCCATATATCTGCTACTTATTTTTACTTCATTTACAGCAAAAGATTTCAGGGCGTGAAGCCAAAGTGGACTTTTCCATCAGCTCCTCTCACTTGTATATAGCAATTCCTTAATTATCGCTTAGCTTCTCCTTTACTGTGCTCCTTACTTTGTAGGGATTGCTTTCAGTAAGACAGCTAAACTCGATATGAATGTGCTTGGAGATGAAAAACCCGCCTGTTCATTTGTTCCCAGCTCCTCCTCTTGACTGTCAAAAATGTACATCATCTAGAAATCTGAACGCACCGGGTTTTGGCTTGTAGCTGCCAGTTCTTGCTGCCACCGAGAGTGTGAAGCCATACAAGAACTTGGGCTGTAGAGAGGAAAAAACCTGTAAATATGATTTGAATGCTAATTGTGCTTTAGTATTTCGACATCTTACTGTAGGCCTTGCGAAGTCTTTTGTGTTGTTGCATTTCTGCGCCGGTATGACCTGAACAGAGAGAACGAAATCCTAATTTCCCTTCTGCTGGGGGGGGTGGGGAATATAATTTATTTTTCTCCTTATTATTGGAGCCTCTTAACAGGAATTAAGACTCATTGCTTTAAAGACACATGCGTTTAATAACAGGGATTTGATGTGTTCTGATCTCGGTGCCCATATGTCGTCTCCTGCAGATCAGAAGCAGCGCACAGCTGCAGATATTTGGGCGCGTGAAGTGCCGTACAGGACCGCTGCCTGACTGCATACATTTTACATGCTTTCCTTCTGATACGGATCTAAAGCTGCCAACAGCAGCGTGGGAGCAGCAAAAATGAAAAAGGAAGGGAAGGAATGTTTCCAATAAAAGTCTGTCTCCCTTGCATCGTCGAAGTGACGGCGTGCATTCCAGCTTTGAGGACTTTCAGTTGGCATCGTAGGCGAAAATATTTCAAAGTGGGGAGAAAAAGACAAATATAAAGAGGGGGAGGAAAGGATCGCGGCACCGCTGGGTGTCATTCAGATTTGCAGCCAAGACTGTGAAGAGGGAAGCGATGACAACTGCGGAGTTATATGTGCATAAGAGCAAAGTTTCCCACACGTGTTCTCATCTGTAGCACGGTTTGGGGTGCTTGGTAATGGAGGCTTGGGCTCCAGCCAGTAGGGAGGCAAGGCCGACCACAAAGTTCAGATCTGGAGCCAAACTTCTGCGTGTTTGGGAATAGTTGGCCCTCTGGTTGGAGGTTTTACGCATCTTAAAGGTGCACAAAAATAAGTAAGAAACTCCAACAAAGATGATTCTCAAGTTGCAGCTGTAATACTACAAGCCCCTTAGCAGTTGTGATCAACCAGGGGGTAACACGAGATTTTGTTGTGGGTTTTATTTTATTTCAACAAATTTACTTTATATATGACAAATACTTTGTCATTTGCATTGCGTTTTGGTCTCAAGTGAGCCCGAAATCGGGTTTGGAGTAAACACCACTTGTGCTTCTGCATTAGATCTTGTGCTTTCGGGAGCACCTGGTTATCTGCAGGAGAGAGGGAGCTCCTGTCCCGCTCTAAACCCAGCTCTTCAACCCTACTAAGGAAGAAAAGGCTGTCTGGGAGCTACTGTGCTGGCAGTGGTGTGGCAGCCACTGGCCAGTGTCACCAAACCGTGGGTCCTGCTGTGGGCTGAAATGGCTGCATTGAGATGCAGCCTTCCCTTCTGCCTGGGAGATCTCATTTCTACCTCATTTCTGGGGTCTCTGCTGCTACAAGCATAAACGTAGACATCCTGTGCTCATCTTCTTGACCTGGTTGCATGAGGTAGAGTATGCAGAAGATGGTGGAGATGGCTTAATTTATTTGAACTTGAGAGAATGGCTTTGGTTGCTGGAGTTGGTGTGGCAGCTGCCTATAACCTTCTCCCTTTTCTCCTGCACTTCTGGTGTGGCAGGAGCTGCTTAATTCTTGGAGGTGCTAGAGAGACCCTGCTTCTTGTAAGACACCCACTTTTGCTAGAGCTCTGCTACCTGAAATCCTAAAAGGCATTTCCTCTGCACACTGGAGTTCTGCCTAATTTGGGGTCCAAAACATGTCCAGCAGCAACTTTGGAATAAGAGAGACTGGAACTGTGTCAGTCACTTTTCATTTCATTCCATTTGAACCACAGATAAAACCAGCACTGATTTATTGAAACAATCTTGCATGTGTTGATCAGACTCTGAAATTTGCATTTATAGCTACAGTGATTCGTGACATATTATGTAGAATGGACAGATTTTGAAGATGTGATTTGCTTTGGTTTTGTTGGTTTTGTAGCAAAAGAAGCTCCTGGCCCTTTGTAAAAACTCAGTAAGTAACTCAGGGAGAGTCTTAAATGGCAAATATCTGTCTTGAAAATAAGACTGTCCCATGCTCCCTTATGTCCTGGTGGTTAGGTCACATCAAGTAGACAGTTGAGCAAACACACTGCAGAAGTCTGACAATAGATGGGTAATTGGGAGGAATCATTCATGGCTTAAGGTTTTTTTTTTAAGACAGCATAATCTTTTTAATGTAAACCAAAGTTGTTTTTTTCCTGGCCATTCACAAGTAACACATCTAAGTAGTCCTCGTGCTCCTCCTAATTACACTAACTACTGATTTTTGGATTAATGTGATTCATTCCAATACAGACTATTCATGTTAAGATGCAGTTGGCATCAAAATGATCCTATCTTATGACTTCTACTGTATATGATGTAACTTAATTAAGGAGTAATGCCTTTCAAAATTGGTCATTAGCATTAGCTAACAATTTTCTAAGTTTCCTTCAAAAGGTTAATGCTATAGCTATGGTAAGCAATAACTAATTTCATGGGGATTTATTGCTATTAAAAAGTATAATCAATTTCTAATAGCAATACTTAATTTTTTAAAAAGGCTGTAGGATGGTTGAGTGCACTCACATTACTTTACAATGGATGTTTTTCTGGCAGATGAATAATTCTCTGCTAGTCAATTCAGTTTTGAGTTCTCAGATTTAGCACTTCAATTATGCATTCTTCGTTTGTTTTATTAATTGTTTGGTTCTATTTGACTATGATGAACTATACATGCATGCATAATATATGACATATTATTCATGAAATTTTCCAACGTGACAGGCTCTGGTTACTCGTGAGTAATACAGTATCTGTCACATAGTAAATAGAGTAAGGCGACTTTATGTAAGCTTGTTCTAAGTTCTTAAACATAATTATCTGAATAGTTGAAAGGAAATATGTGTGGAAATGATTCTGATGCACGATGTAGTAATTTGAGGAAAGAAATTCTTATGCATCAGGTAGAACTCTCCTAAATACGTTTATGACAGGAAAAAATGAGATAAGTGGAGATATTCTGTACTTAATACAAAGGTTGAAGTTGGCTGAGATTGTCACGCCACCCCTTGCTCTTCCTAATTAGCAGTTCGTTCTTTCTGGGCTGAATTATCCGCCGCTGTAAATTTCTGCAGCTTTGTTAACTTCAGTAGAACCGGATCGAATTACAGAGGCCCAGAATTGAGTTGTGAAGAAGGATTTATTGCCGCTGCGTGGAGCTGAGGTTCTCGCAGGATTGGCCCTGCGTGATAGGAAACACATGACTGATGAATTCCATGAGATGCGGTAGGCTGAACGCCGGGTTTTGTGTATCCTCTGGTCATCGAGTTCCCAAGTTCTCCTGCTGCACAGAGATATTCCTGAATTTGTCGAGCCAGTGAGAGTCTGACTGCGGACTTTGTAGGTGATGGGAGAAGGTTAAGTGACAGTCACTGGCACTACAGCTCCCATCAGGCTCCAGTGCTTGAGGATGGCGCTTTTACATGTAATTTCAGTCATTCTTCTTGAAAAGTGGCATTACATAGCGACTCAGGGAAATATATTCCAGTACCGACATTAAATGTTTTGAGGCTTTACTGTCAAAATGCTTTCGCTTGAATTGAAAGTACCAGAAAAAAACACTGACATTTTTAAATTAAAAAAAAAAAAAATCAGAACATTCCATTCTGTAAAGCATTTTGATTTTTAAAACCCCCCAGTTTCTCCGTAGGGTGCATGATGTTATATTGGTCTTATTTTTACATGGCAAAATATTTTTCAGCGATTTCCCGCACGATATGGGGCTTCTGTATACACAGAAGGAGACATAATGTTAGCGGATAAATTTTGCCTCTTATTGAATTCCACAAAATGCATACCCGCCTTCTTTGAAATTGCAGAGTAGCTTAAAATTATTTTTAAAATTTCCAAATATTTTGTTAAATCCTCCTTCTTGTTGCTTTTTTTCCCCTCTAAAGCCTGTATTAGCATTACTACTTTAGGACTTTTAGCAATTGTTTACATTCCAGTGAAAGTTTTAAAAAGTTTTAAAATTTTTAAAAAGTTTTTTTTTCTTTTAAATAGATAGCAGAAATCAATCGAAAAGTATGATTTGAAGTGAAATCACAGAAATCATTGGTACAGTAATCAGTTCCACTTTCATTATCTGTTTCTGGTCGATTGTTATTGACCTGGCAGTGCAGTCAGTAGCTTCACAGGAGAAAACCAGACCTCAATAAAAAGAACATCAACTAACCTGGCAAGGACAACATTTCTCCAAATTCACATCTTTTATAAGGCTTGTATGGTCTGGAGAGTTACTCCAGCTTTGTTAAAACAGGGCAAACGCAATGTAACAGTTCTTTCCTGGCTTTCTAGAATTGAACTCGAAAATTGTATCTATCTGTTCCTTTCCTTGCGAATCAAATTTTATCGAGAGGAACGCACTACTGAAAACAGTTCGTTTGTGGGGTAGGTTCTACAGCAGAGAAAGATTTAAAAGGGTATTCATTATGTGATGTTAATTTTGGTTCCCCTATTGCATTGTTGTGTTTAAAGACAACCTGGCAACCTTGAAAACTAAATATGAACTGTTACAGCTGAAATTCATGTGCATTCATTAATATTGGAAGTTATTTTTGAAATCTTCAGCCATATTATGATGTCTTGAAATGCCCCTAATGTATACTATTACTTTTGTTATGTTCTCTTCTGGTCGTAAGGATTAGATTCTGCTTTCATTTATTACAAATGCAAACTACTGACCGTGTAGTTCATTACCTGGCATGGAAAACTGTAGTTGAGTTGCAGCATCTCGTTTTGCCTTCCTGGTGCAATATAAAAAGAAATCTGATTTCCCCAAAAAGTACTTATATGCAACAGGAATTTTGGGATACTCTAAGAGAGTGAATTCAGTGGCTTCTGTATTACACACTCCATTACAGAATTACACAGAAAAATAAGACTTTTTTTCTATTTTCTTTTTTTTTAGGCAGAAGTAGGTTAAGCTTGCAGAGCAGTGAACCATGGTGCAGTAGAAAAAGTTCTGCGTGAAAATTTGCTGCAAACATAAATAGGAATATCTCCATCGACTCCCCTGGCATTGTGCATTTCAGGAGACAGAGCAGTGTAAGGAGGCAGCTCCTCACACAGCACAAATGAACATATACTTCCCTTTTCGTCTCATTATATTAGATATATGATTCAGCTCGCATCTGTGCTTTGGTTTTCATGCTACAAACGCTCTTTGTATCAGTTCCAGGGACAGATAAGTACCAGTTCATCCAGTATCCTGACTTCTCTGACACAGGTATGGATGTGGTCATGGAGGGTTTCGTTTTGAAGAGCACAGTGTTACGTTAGTCATGAAGTCACACAACAGTGGCGCGTCTATTCTTTTACAGGGAAGTATGTGTGAATGAAATGCACTGTTGGTATTGAATAAATAAGCTTCACTATGGCAATTCTTACGTATGGGGAGTAAGAAAGGAGATCTGTCTTTCTGTAGCATCTGAATAATAATTCTGAAATGCACCAAATGCCTAGTAGAAATGTGGTTCCTGGAGCTGTTTTCTTATACTGAATGCTAAATATAGACTTCTGAGATGGAAGAATAAAATCAGCATTCAAAGCATATTTGTGTTAGGGCTGTTAAAAGATTTACTTTCCGTTCACTACCGGCATTTTTGCTCTCACATTTCTCATCTGTTTACCTACAGACTCACCAAAGGGCTTCATTGTGTGCCCTCTTCCGTCACGCAAATGTGCTGGCTAGCAGAAAACCAACAAGAACATTACTGCATTGATTTTCTTTCATGCCTGCAAGCCATGAAGTTTCCAGGATTAATATAAATCAATATTTGTGGTAGAGCAGAAGGTGATCTGCATAACTGCTGATGAAAGAGAGAACACTGAAACTTTCATTCAGCGCTCTCTGTTATTTGTAAATACTTATCTTCAGAGGATTTCCACTGCAGCAGGCTTCATACGGTGGAGCCTGAAGTTTGTAGTGTGATATTGGCAGAATTTCCTCAGCTGTGACCCCCTCAAAAGGTTTTAGCACAAGGAAATAAAAAACAAAGAGCTAGAACCTGAGCTAGATCCCGTGCTGCTGTCTTACTGGTTGTTAGAGGGGAGATGAGACAGAATAGAACAGAACAGAACAGAATAGAATAGAATAGAATAGAATAGAGTAGAGTAGACTAGACTAGACTAGACTAGAATAGAATAGTGTAGAATAGAATAGAATAGAGTAGAATAGAATAGAATAGAATAGAATAGAATAGAATAGAATAGAATTTCAGTTGGAAGGGACCTACAATGATCATCTATTTCAACTGCCTGAGCAAGTTAAAGCATGTTATCAAGGGCATTGTCCAAATGCCTTTTAAACACTGATGGGCTTGGGGCATCGACAACCTCTCTGGGAAGCCTGTTCCGGTGTTTGACCATCCTCTTGGTAAAGAAATGCTTCTAATAGCCCGTCTGAACCTCCCGATGAAGGCCATTAAATTGTTCCTTGAAGACTGAGAGAGTTGTGTACATAGTGATGATGCTGGGCTTTTTGCAGGCTAGAAAATCCCAATCCTAGCTATGCTCCACCTTATCTGGTCTCCTCTGTAACAACAGGAGGCCCCGCTCACTGCTATTTCCTTTTTGCTTTCCTCATACAGGATTCTTTGCAGTCTCTTTTTTACCCATCCTCTCTAAAGAGATCGAAACCCAACAACTGCGTATTTCAAAATTGTAACTAATAAATTAATCTGTTAAAGGTATGTGTTCATATATCACATGTATGCAACTGAGCACAGTACAAGAGTGATATGCAAGTGATAGGGGGAGTGAATTTTGGATAAACTCTTTATAGATATTTTAGACGTGATCCATAGTTCAAATTTCAGCTAAGAGTCCACTAGAAGTTTTATTCTTCCTGTGCTCTTTTTTTCAGGAAAGAAGCAGCTACTGCTGTGAGCTTGGCTGTGTAATCATTTTAAGGCTTAAAAGGATGTGTACGGATTTTGAAAACTTGGTTATTGCTTTTCAAAATGGAGGAACTGAAGAGCGTGGTTCTCGCTCACGTTTTTTTTGGCTGCTGGTGCAAATTCTGCTTAGCACACCGGCCTGCCACGCGTGGGGCATAATACACAGTAGGGAACAGCTTTGCTATACTTCACTTCGCTCGCCGTTACTGACTGCCTTTCT
The DNA here is from genome assembly GCA_008711295.1 of Anarhynchus alexandrinus. Classification (NCBI taxonomy): domain Eukaryota; kingdom Metazoa; phylum Chordata; class Aves; order Charadriiformes; family Charadriidae; genus Anarhynchus; species Anarhynchus alexandrinus. The sequence continues at coordinate 440,221 of VUYV01000424.1, read as the reverse complement.
GTCAACAAATCCACCTTTTAAAAGCTTCACATTTTAAGCATTTAAGTAGGTCAGTGAAAACAGGTCTCTTTATGGGCTGGTAACTGAATGTACGGGAAGTAAATAGGGGTTCTGTATCTCTTTAAAGTTTTACATTGCTTGAAGGAAAACTGTATTACAGCTAAGCTAGCAACACTTTTAGGGCTACATATGGTTTTTATATGTCTAAAGAACACGGCATAGCAAATGGTCTAATCTGACTGTCACAACCTGTCCTTGGACTGGAGAAGTATGCGAAATGGCAGCGACGGTAATGATAATCCCTGGCAGTTTGCTGTCCGTGAAAAATGTCCGGTCTCAAACAAATGTCAGTTTTGTAACATTTTGTATAGAATCCGCGTTACAGTGTTTAGATATACAGTTTTAAAAGTACAGAAATGAAAAAGGGGGAAATGCTCACGTCCAGCCCGTCTACAGCATGAACTGAGACAGGAAAGAAATAAGCGATTATATCTTCACCAACTTTACGCGGGTGTCTGTGTAAAAGGACAAGTTTGGTTCCTTGTTTCTTGGTGTTAGCAATGGATGTCTGGTGCGAGCAGGATGCATTTTTAGTCAAGTCAGGCCGCTTGTATTTTTTGATAGAATTAATACTGAGAAATGTAGAATCCTTGCAAGCTAATACTGCATCCAGTGGTGTGAATTGTGAAATATGCCAATTATATGTTACTCTAGGTAGTCACTTCCTTTTAATGCTAAAGATTTTTCTCTGGCAGCTCCTGTACTTACGTAATTTGTGTGAGAGTTGTAACAGCTGGTGCAGCAACTATTTTGCTTCTGCGCTATTGCTACACAACTCAGTGTTCCAGAAACAAGTGATTTGCTGAGACAGATCGGATGCAGAAACGAGGTTTGCGTAAGTTCACATCAGTAGTTTGACCACAAAACCATCTGCCGTTTCACTGCTCTTGTCCTGTATTTTCTTTTGATACACTGGTATTCATCCCCACCAGATGCTTGTCAGTCCGGTACTTTTTGAGTCACTACCCGTGTCTTCTCTTTTTGAGTCACAGCAAGGACAGGTAGCTGCGTAGTTTCCAATCAAGAAAGAATGCTAATGAATTATACAGAACTTCTGACTTGGGCTTAGTAGCACCATGACATGTTATAAGAGCCTGCCAAAGCCAGCGTTTCTTATAAAACACATTTCAAGGGGCACAACTATCCACCTATCATAGCTGAGGCCTCTGCAAGAGTCAGTTTGAAGATGACATGATTTGCTCCACCTTAGAATCATAGAATCATAGAATTGTCTAGGTTGGAAGAGACCCTTGGGATCATCGAGTCCAACCATCTACCCTACTCTACAAAGTTCTCCCCTACACCATATCCCCCAACACCACATCTCAACAGCTCTTAAACACATCCAGGGATGGTGACTCAACCCCCTCCCTGGGCAGCCTATTCCAATGCCCGACCACTCTTTCTGGGAAAAATTCTTTCCTCATGTTCAGTCTAAATCTCCCCTGTTGGAGCTTGAAGCCATTCCCTCTTGTTCTGTCACTAATGACCTGTGAGAAGAGACCAGCACCAACCTCTCTGCAGTGTCCTTTCAAATAGTTGTAGAGAGTGATGAGGTCTCCCCTCAGCCTCCTCTTCCTCAAACTACAGTCCCAGCTCCTTCAACTGCTCTTCATATGATTTGTTTTCTAGGCCCTTCACCAGCTTCGTTGCCCTCCTCTGCACTCGCTCCAGCACCTCGATATCTCTCTTGTACTGAGGTGCCCAAAGTACCTTTTTCTGTTTCCTTTTTTAATGGACTAAATAAGATAATTTAGTATTTTCTTCCTGCTGCCCAACCCAGACAGCACTGTGCACTCGGCTTCATTTCTGGAAACACTATGATTCTTTTGCAAGAAGAAAATCCATTTCAGGCACGGTGTTTGAGTCATCGTTGGCAACGTGCCCGAAGTATTGACATCGTCTCCTCAGGACTCTGTACACCTGCATATCCATGCGATGTCTCATCTTATTTAGCAAGAAATCGATTTTGTATAAGTTTGCTAAATACTGACTGTTACATACTTATCTTTGTGGTCATACAGATGACCTGGAGCCTACACGCACCATTGGTAGAAACACTATAAAGACTGATGATTTATATCCTAACAAATGGTGGTACAATTTGTAGATGCAGCATAAGGAACCACTTACTAGTTCTTCACTAGACGGTGATGAGTGTCCAGCTACATTAAATCAAACGGATAAAGTGATTTTCTGATGTAAAACAGGGAGTGTTTGTTTCAGAATTTATCCTCAGGCCTTTGGGTAAGGAATTACTCATCATTTTCAGTTTTCAGAGGATCATAACAATAAATTTGCCTCCGCCATTTGACCTGATTAGCAGATCTCAGGACAGAATTCTTTGCGTATCGAAGAGGTCAAGTCATCAGAGAGTTATTTCTGTCTTACATGTGACATGAGCAGGAAGGAAGTGTCAGCACTCGGAGGAAATGTTCAGCCATCTTAGAGCTCTCTACGTTTTCTGTTGCATACCTGTGTAAGAGATCTGTACAGCTCTATGAGATACTGTTTGACTTCGTGGAAACAAGAAAGGCTAAATCCCCAGCTGGTATAAATCAGCCTTGTTTTACTGAATCGGTAGAGCTCTGCACTTACTTGACACCAGCAGGCAAGCTGGGTGAAAGTGCACATTAAAAAAAGAAGCTTATGTGCACGCAGGTATTACTTACTACGTGTGTTAGCGGTAATTATCAGTAATATAATCCTAGTTGCTGCAGGGGATACATTAATAAATTTTAAAATAGATTTAATTTAAAACGTAAAATAAATTTGAAAACAAAAAAGGGGATTAAAATGAAAAGGGAAGGCCATAGTTGTGCACAGCTGCCACTGGAAGTGCAAACCTGGTATTTATTTTATGTATGACTCATTCTGTAATTTAATTCAAACTTTGGTGTACATTAGTTTGGGGCTTAATTTATTTAAGGGTGAATTGTACCTCTTTTTTTGATTGAATCGTACTGCTGCTTTATGTGATCAAAAATCCTCTCTGGCCACATTGCCTGGTTTCTGTCATATTACCTGGTATTATTTCTGCGGTGCATAGATTGAATGCTCCTGTATTTGCACAAAAAGACTTAGAGAAAGCATTAAAACCAAAAGAAGGGGAAAAGGAATTGTCACTTCCACTTGTTTTTCAACGTGCTCTTTAGGATTAGCCTCAATTCAGTTGTCTTCATTCTTCCCAAGAACAGGTGGAGAGTTTTGAGGGTTTATTCGGGGAAAATATTGTGCACAGGCAAAACGAGGTCACGCCTGCCTCCTTTCCAACGGCTCGTTCCTCAGACCACTCCCAAGAAACATCTCTTGGCAGCGGACTCGGCGAATTATTTCAACAAGGGATGTTATCTAGCAGAGAAAGATATCATTATCTGCATGAAAGCCAGTTACACCTCTCTAGCAGTGTTTCCTGCTGTCCTCATCGGTGCCCTACCTTTGGGACTGATGCACATGGTGATTAACTACAGAGCTGATGTGAGATGGAGTTCACTAGGAAAAGGAGGAGGATGGCACAGATGCAGTAATAAGGAACAGGACACACAAATAAAAAAATGTGTGAGTGCATACATCATGAATTAATCGTAATAAATCTATGAATGAACTCCATGTGTTCAAAAATGATGAAAAAATACTTTAAATAGTTTTCAGTTTCCCTATAGAGTTATGCTTTTCTTATGTCAAACCTTGATCTACAGTTCTATGGAGGAAGAAGCATTTGCAATGTTAAAACAACCCCTTTCACTTTAGATTTAAAACAGGATGACAGAGATATAAACACTGTATTAACCAATATTGATTTCTCTTTTCTTTTGGAGGGAGAGAACGAAAGTAATGAGAAATCCCGAATTTCGTTTCAAAGCCAGTCCCTTCACCCTTGTTCTGAAAGTTTAGACTTTCATGTGAAAGACATGCCTGCTGACATTATTGAGTACATAAGTCAATGACAAATCTTCCACTGAATTAAATGCAGCCACAATTTCATCTCAAGATATCAAAACAGATCTTTATTTATGCGCTCATTCGCTTTCTGTTTTAACTTAAATTGAAAGCTTAAAAACTGCCTGGTATGCTATACATTTTCTAGATCGTGCTGAGGAGCAGATTAGCGATCACAATTTGACTTGTACTTTAACAGGAAGAGACTAAGATGCTTAGCCCTTTCCTGGAATATTTTGGATCACTTGCTTGATTCATTTCCTCTACTTGAGTTCAGTTACATCTACTTCAGATTTTGACCTATGTCTATTCTGTGTCGTTTCTCAGTAAACTTACGGATAATGTTTGGATTTGTAAAAATGCCACATAAGATACGAGTGGGATTGAATTCAGCGTGATGGCTGTTGTTTGTAGCGTTCTTAGCAGAGGGCTGTGTTGGTGGGAAGTCAAAGCATTGTAATTTGTTCATACCAGTCTGGCAAAGAGCAAGCATAATATGTCATTTGGGAACTAGTATGCAAGCGAAAGAAGCTTTTTATGTGATGGACAGATCTGCACAGGTGTTTAGATCCAGCTGACAGCTACAATATATGCTAGACAGGTACTTCTTTTCAGGAAAGAGAAACATAAGCATTTTACCAGATCACATTTATATTCTGTCTGGGAATCCTCCTGCCTTGAGACAATCCTACATGCCCCTTCCTGTCATCTGAGGTTGTTGAGTCGGCATCCTTGACCCACCCTGTGCATGTATAACATAAAGTTGTCTTTATAATGTATTTACACTTATCTGAGACGTGTGTGTTGCACCCGTAAACTTGCCCAAGTGGACTCAAGCAGCATTAACTGTCATTGCATATATCCCAGTATAGACCCTACACGCTTACCTGCGCACAGCCAGCTGCCCAGTATCGCAGTTCAGCTGCTTTGGCTGCTAGTGGGATTGAATTAAATAGTAATTGTGGAAATTAATCCGACTTGCTTAGATGCGCCTGTGTGAGATGCGATCCAATTGCTTTGTAGATGCGCTGTGAAAGAACCTGAAGTGGGCCATGTTAAGCCGCTGTTACAAAGAGTCTGCCTCCTTGCTCGCTTAGACCGTTCTTGGGAAACTTTTAAATCAAAATCTTGGTCCAGAAACACTGTGGTAGTCACAGATGCAGATGAAACACTGAAGGTCACTAAAGAGTGTCCTTAGTGTTGCCACAACGATGCATTCTGTTACTGAAATTGGGATTTTGGTCAAGTTTTCTGGTTTAGGTGCAAACTTTACAACTCACTGTTAGACAGTAATAATATAGTCATTATAACATTTAGGGCATGGAGTGATAGGATGAGGGGGAAAGGCTTCAAACTGGAAGAGGGCAGGTTTAGATTGAACATTAGGAAGAAGTTTTTCACTGTGAGGGTGGTGAGGCACTGGCCCAGGTTGCCCAGAGAGGTTGTTGAGGCCCCATCCCTGGAGGTGTTCAAGGCCAGGCTGGACGTGGCCTTGGGCAGCCTGGTCTGGTGGGAGGTGTCCCTGCCTATGGCAGGGGGGTTGGAACTCGATGATCTCCAAGGTCCTTTCCAACCTAAACCAGTCTATGATTCTATGATTCTATGATAACTGCTGAGATGGCCGTGTATTTAGGGGATGATAACTGTTAGTGAGGGTACTATGATAAAATAACGAGCAAATTCTACAAATTCAGGATTATGGGGATTGCATCATTGCTGTAAATGCAGAAATAGCTATTGTCTAAGATAAGGAAGATTCTCTGAAGGTATAGTCTATCTAATCAAAACATTTCCCACATGAAAAAGTAACAAAAGCAATAAAGTGATAAAAGCAACATTAAGCTGTACAAAGATGTGATATGCAGACAAAGAACCACTTTAGAAGGAAGGTTTCCAGTTATGAAAGACAATTATGGCTGTTTGGTCCCCTCAGAGTTCATTAACAAACACTTGGGAGCACTGATTAGGGCCTGTATCTTTGTTTTTCCACTGGCAAACAGAAATAATTAATGGCAAAAATGTGAAAAGATTGACTAAGAACTTGGTATTAGTTTATGGGACACATTCTTAGCTTTAAACTAATTAAAGTGAAACTGAAAAAGTCTTCTGATCCTCAGCAGTTGAAAATTTTCCCTTTTATGTCGTTTGGAGACCATTTAACAATACAGATATCATAAGGGAATAGCAGAATGGTTATTTAATTTGTTTACTCTCTTTGCTGAAGAACTGGCTTTTAAGACCTTCACTAATTTACATCTGTACAGAGCTATAAGAAGCCAAAAGCATTTTTTATTTATATTTTTCCTGTCTGTTACTCTGTTTAGGCTTCAGAGTTTGGACAAAATAACAAAAAAACTCTGATTTAGGTTTTTTAAAATAAAACAAACCAAAAAAACTCATTAAGATTCTGCAGTTTTAAAACACACTTGCTTTTGTCTGATCCTTCCATTATCAATGTGTCTTTTCCCATGGTTCATAAATTTCCAGTAAACCTCAGAGAAATATTCCAAGACCACAGATAATGTTTAAGACCATGTTAAATTAAACCCAGCCCATAACGATTATTAATTATTTTAAGTGCTTCCTCTTTGTGCTTCATTTCCACTATTGGCAGACTGAGTTTGAGAAAAGCCAGTGATCTGAATACCAAGGAACACTTGCAACTTAAAACCGTGGAAATCAGCGGAGTTATTTCAGATCTAAACCGCAGGCGATGTCAGTCTGGTTTGCTTCATGGATTTGTCTGCAGCTTCCCACATGGGATGTGATTTAAGGACCTGACTCAAAGTTCCCAAAGTCAGCAGGTTCGTTACAGACTCGGAGGGACTTTGGACTATGCCACCGAACTCCAGACCTGTTCTCGCATCTATGGATATTACTATGGGCACAGGCCATCTTCCCAAAATCTGTTGCTTGTGGAAGTCAGTTGTATTTTTGCCAAAGCCTTCTTCCATACTCACATGCCGTTCGCTGTGGTGCCATTTACAGCTTGAGGGAAGGACACACTTCACATCCACACAACCTTAAAATTGGTGTTGGAAAGAAGAGTATACTTGCAAACAGGGTAAGCAGGACGGTTGTTTTCTCAGGAACGGGGAGTTCCCTATCTGTAAGGTTGTTTGGAAGTTACTCATATTGCTAGGAAAAGTCAAAGAAAATAACGAGTCAAGTTTTGGTTGGGTGTTGAATTAATGAATGGGAAAGAATGTTACACCAAGGAGAAAAAAAGAAAGCATGTGGTCAGGTATATCCATGATTTAATTGTGTCTTTTTTGTGACATCTCACTCAGGTGCCAGTGCTGAGGGCACTGTCCTTGCTCCCACACTGCCCCAAAGCGTCACACCTTGGCACCTCACCTGAAGAAGGGCTTGGATAGCCAACAACTTGTCTTCTTTTTTCCCCTCCACGCTGTATGAGTTCTGATGAAAGGCGTTAGCTTTACTTAAAAACTGCCTCGCTTTAATACTTAACCCGTCGGGAATACAGTGATGCCACTACTCACCCTCTGAATTTACCCTCTTCCTCAGTCACCGTGTCTTAGTTTTGGCTGGAATGACTCTGACTGTCCTTGGACTGTATCTGCGGAGCAAGCTGCCGAGAAAGCGCCCTTCCCTCGGAGCAGCTTCTGCTCTCAGCTCCGCTCCCTCACTTTCTCTTTTGTTCCTTTCGCCGTCCTTCTTTTCAACTTCCTTCCTAGATCTTTTTCAATAGGAAGGCTGCCTGGGGACCTGCACTAAATAGAGATGCGGAGGATCAGTGTTTCCCTCCCCTGCTAGCTGTGGCTGGGCCCTGGGACACGATATGCAAATCTAGCAAGGGGTACGCTCCCTCCTTCCTTCCTGTTTGGGGCCAGGATTTTCCCTTCTCCTTCTCTGGCTCCTTTTAACTTGCATTTCACTTGTAGTCTTTAATTAGCACATTCCTTCTAGCTTGGCTGGCTTTTTCCTGTTTACAGCATCTCCACAATTGCTACTCAAATCTATAAATCATACACTTCGTGAGGAGTACTCATTGTAAATATGCGTGTTACTAGACTCATCAATTCTAGTTCACTGGGAGCTTGGAGTATAAATTCTGTATTACGTATTAATAATGCAAATAGTAACTTAGTACGGAATGTGACTTCCTAAACGGCCTTCCTTTTTACTGTGTTTGGGGGTGTTGTCATACCCGAGTGACTATTTCCAAGACAGAGAGTAATGCCCAAATATATCATGTGAAAAGACGTACAAAATAACTATATTGAAAATTAAACTAATCATTTTGTAAAGAGAAGTAAGTGGCAGAGTGTGAGGACGCTGCTTCTTAAAGGCAGAATTTGGCGCGTGTTACATCTCACGAGGAAGAGGAGAGGAGAAGGGTTATGATGTAACACCCATTAAAAGTCTGAAAACAATAGTATAACAGAGAGATGGCAGGAAGGAACGGGAATAGGGTAGTGCTTTCCCCTCGAGGGCAGTGTGTCCTGTGGGCAGGTCAGACGTGCAGTGGGACAGTTCTTTGCGATAAAGGAGCCTGTGCAACATCAGTTGATGTACTGCTCCAACAAGTTCTCGTTTAACAAATTTCACCATCAAGCAACGGACATGCGAAATACCTTGTGTAGCGCATTTTAAAATACTTTTGGATGGAAGATTATGGGCAAATAGTAGATGGTTTCATACGTCTTAAGTGATATATCAAGATTATGGAGAGGTCCTAATAAAGTCTCTGAAGTCTTTATGCATGAGCTAGCAAATCAGAAAACTAAATTACATCTCAGAATGGTGGAATCCTTTTGAAAGTAAATTTGATATGTGATTATGTAAGTCGATAAATACATTACTTACATAAAATGTCCAGAAATACATTGAAAATATGAGATGCCTTTCTACTCTATAATAGTATCACACAAATCATAGCAAAGTGATTAAAAGCTGGGCATGTGTCCTAAGCAAGAGCAGAATTTGGATCATATTAACTTCTGCAATTCAATATGGTTTGTATCTGTCTCTCTCTCTCTCAATATCAGTGAGAGAATAAGACCCTCACTGCAGTGTTGATCTGAGATTACCATACAGTGCTCTGAGAGATACTGGGTTGAGGGACTGTGTTGTAGCCATGAACGTTAAAAGAAAAAATTGAGGCTTGTAGGCTGAGGTAGTCTTTTATTAGACCTTCTGAAAGAATTGGAAAAATGATCAAAAGCTTATCTGTTTTTTTTCTCTAATATCAATCACTTAGGAAAGATACTACTTTTTTCCTATAAACCACTGCTGTTATACTTATCTTTCTAAGTGTAGAGGACATACATTCTTATGTCAAATGTGCACTTCTTAATATTGATTACTTGAGACATTGTATGCGACAAAGGTAAAGGAAATAAGGAAAGGAGCTTTGATGAATGTGTAGCAGAGTTTAACCTGGCCAGACTTCCCAGGCTGTGTTTCTTATAAAGCACAGATCTCGGATGAGCAGAGACTGCAGTGAAGTGGTTAGAACTGTACTATACAGTGGCACGAAGCTACACACTAAAAGGTTTAAACTGAAGTTTACACATTTAATTTTGAGGCAATTGCCAAAGCTGGAGAAGAGGTTAAGTTTTTCTTTTTCTCATGCTGAAAAGCAGAATACGCAGTGTGAAGCTCCAGTCTTTCTTTTTGTGAAACACAGACAGCAACATTTAAATCCCAATTCTTTCATTAAGACCAATGATTTAAGGCTGAATTAAAACATTATATTTTGGAAAGACATATGCTCTGGATGTAAGAGTGCAAATGCAGCAGAATTTATCCATGTCTCTCAAAACTTTTCCAAAAGTGACTCTGCTAACGTGATCATCCAATCAGTAGATTTTTCTACATCTTTTCCCCGACGGTTGAGAGGTGCCCAAAACCAAAAGGTTTTTGATAAAATAGATTGCAATCAGTTGCTTTAAACTTTCCGTTCTTCATGTGGCTAGTGTTTTTAGCACCATGATTTTTAATAGCTTCAATCTGCACTTGCAATTCCAGCCCTACACTCTGATACACCCGTATACTCCAGATGTTAGCCTTCTTGTGCTACGCATGCCTTGAGCAGCCCAGATCTTCATGCAGTGCCAACTAAATGGAAGACAGAAATGTCTGAAGATGTTGGATTTCAAGCATGCTGTGCGTACCGTAGCTTGACAGAGATCACTGGCTTGACTCCTATTAATTTTGGTGCTTTCTAATGCATGAAATGTTAACTGAAAAATGTTATCATATGAGTTTTTGGCCTTTTATGGACAGAAAGAAGGTTCTGAAATCTGAAGCTTTCACAGCTCAGCTGAATGTCATATTTGCTCGCTGAGTGAATGAGAGTCAGACAGATTCACCTCCTATTTCCTAACAACATTAATTTGAGACCTTAAACTTAACCATAGCAAGCAGATTAAAAGTTCTAAGAAATAAGAATAAGCAGATCATCGCTGAAAGCTTTGAGGAAGAAATGTGTTAATGAGGCAACTGAAGTAGGAAATGGTCATGCGATCCCTGACAGTTGAGAAGAGTGACAAAAAAAATGTCACAAAACCAGAGAAAGCTGCAAAGAAGATTTGCTCTGGATTTTGAAAGTTGAAGATACGTTTTCAGTCCCGCCAGAAGGAAAGATAGGAAACAGCAAAGGTTTTGTGTGGGGTAGAAGGCAGACACAGCGAGGGGAAAAGAGATTCTTTCATATTATACAAGAGACAGGCAATAACAGAAGACAATAGCTAATGCTATGCAGAGAATACAGAAGAAAATAGTAATCATCCATTGTCTTGATGTAACCCTCAATATAATATACTGGGCCAAAATTGCCTTCTATAACTCTTCTGATTTCAGTGGAATTACATCCAGGGTTGATTTTGTCAATATATTCCTCTGCTAAAACTCACTTTATAAAAGCAAAAAGTAAATAAAATTATTTTGGTTTTAAGTATTTGTGCAAAAATAGATATTTAATAAATGTGTGTCGTTGGATATAACCAGTTAGAAAGAAATCATTTAATGACTCCAGTATGAGTCTGTTGAAGTTGTTATATTTAAAGAAGCTATCAAGCTCCAAGGAATAAGCTGTTTATGCATGATATTGTTGTTACTTTAGCAGTGGTGCAAAAATGGAAGAGCTTCATTTGCTTCAATCATACACCCTTAGTGTGTCTTGGCTTCCACAGATGTGGAGGATCATTTGTAGAACGTTAGGTGTGAGCTGCAGCTCATATGGGAAGGGAAAATACTGATGGCAATGGTATGTCCTTGCTTTACTGAGCAGTCAGGAATGGCATGGGAGGTGTCAGCTTGGTAGAGTTTAGCTGTGATCTGGTTTAGCTCGAGTAAAAGTAACTGTGGAAGAGAAGAGCAGTGAGCACTGGGGAGCATAGAGGACAGCAATTTTTCTTAGATTGTCAGCACGTGGAATAGTTCCAGATTTACTGGACCATACTGGGTTTGGCTGAGGTGGAGTTAACTTTCTTCATAGCAGCCCATATGGTGCTGTGTTTTGGATTTATGACTAAAGCAGTGTTGATAACAGCTCTTGCCCCAAGCCCCAAAGCTTTTTCTTTTTCACGCTCTGCCCTCTCCTAGTGAGTAGACTGGGAAGGGGACACAACTGACCCGAATAGCCAAAGGGATATTCCACATGCTGTAATGTCTTTGTCAGCAAAAAAAAAGTCCTGGGGTCGGGGGGTGGTGTGCCTTCCAAGGTCACTTGGAGCCTGGCTGGGCATTGGTTTGCTTGTGTGAGGTGGTGAGGGATTGCCTCTGCATCACTTGGGGTTTTTTTCTCTTCCCTTCAGTTATTAAACTGTCTTTGTCTCAACCCACAAGTTTTCTTGCTTTTGCTCTTCCTGTTCTCTTCCTCATCCCACTGAGGTGGTGGTGAGGAGTGGGTGCTGGGTGGGTGTTTTATTGCTGGCCGGGGTCAACCCACCTCATGGCCTTTACTGCACAGGTTAATGGACTATACAGTTCTGCGCTCTCAGGTGCCGGTGATCTGAGTTCCTTAACAAATGTATAGTCATTTGGCAGCTACTCGTCCTTAAACTCTGAGTTGCTGATGGCCATTTTTAGTCAACTAGAACACCAGGAAAAGTACCACACAGTTAAATGTCAGGGCCTAATGCTTCAGGTCATGCATTTGCATGGGTGATTCATCTAATTAACGCTCTGTATTCTCCCTATGGAGTTGAATGAAACACAGACAGAAGTTCTTCCAGAAGAGGTGATTGTATCAGATGGACAGAGTTCATAACCATTCAATAAATAAGTACATCCTTCCATTTTAACTGCCTGCGGCACTTAGAATTTCCTGTTGAGGTGATGCCACAACTGAACACCTGTCCCTCATATTATTTCTCTAAATGTACCCAAGCTACCATAAAGTGCAATTTAGTCTTTGAGAAACTATTCTTCCTGGGAGGAAATGGTCATAAATGTGTGCCCTGAGGTAGAGCAGGAAGAGCAAGGGCATTTTGTGCCACAGCCAGTAAGGTGAGGTGGCTGGTGAAGGACAGCCTGCAAACTGGAAGGATTATTCCTAGTGTAGGGATGAGGCTGGGGAGTCCTGGTGCAATAGGCAATCAGTTAAAAATCAGATGGAAGGCAAATAGAGCAAGACTGAGAAAATGTTGCAGCATCATAGAATCGTAGAATCATAGAATGGTTTAGGTTGGAAAGGACCTTGAAGATCATCGAGTTCCAACCCCCCTGCCATAGGCAGGGACACCTCCCACTAGACCAGGTTGCCCAAGGCCATGGCCAGCCTGGCCTTGAACACCTCCAGGGATGGGGATCAGCATGATTTCATCTCGAGTTTGCAATTTGTAAACTTTCCTTTAGTGACTGAGTTTTCTTACCTTTCCTTGGTGACTATCTTGCCATGCGCAGTCAATTGAAAAGAGTCTAAAACTTGAAGTCAACACTGTAATGAAGAAAGGTAGGCTTGAACTTCATCAGTCATGAACATTTCTAAAACTGGCGTGTTCCTGTGATGCTGAACAGGTACCTGGCACCACTCTGCTTGCAACTTTTATGGAGACCAAATGTAATGATGTAGGGTTGTGCTAGTCTCGGTAGTTGATACTGTAGTGAGTACAAAGTGATGGCAGAGATGGGCCTTATAACTCTCCTATCAAAACACAGACAGTTGTCTTGGAAACACCGATCATCTAGTGCTGCTTTTTTTGTAGGGATAAATGCCTTTGAATGACTTTCTGGACTAGACTAAAACGGTCAACAGTAAGGGTGGTAATGATGAATATGCAGGTAACTGAATATTTTTTTTTTGCTTAGTTCAGTAGGTAATGTAAAGTAGGCCCTGGAGTACTGCTGAGGATGATTTTAATGCAGAAAATTTTAATTTTTTTTTAGTGATTTTTTTTTGGTGTATGTATAATCATTTGTTAAGAAAACAGTCTTTTACCAGCAGTAATACTGTTCAATAACATAGCAAATATTTCATGGATTATAATCTGTTTTTTACAAAGGTGATTACTATTAAAATATAGTGATTATCAAAAAAAGAGAGGAAAAGTCATTAGGAATGGGAGGGAGAAAATTACTTTTTTAGACAGCAGATGTTATTCTGCAAAAGAACTAACTAAATAATATTATGAAAATGTATTCTCTTTCTTCATTTTCTGCAAATCATCAGCTCTCAGGCTTGTGTACGAAAACACTGGATCACAACACTTTGAAGTCAGTGGGGGTTTTTCCATTGAGTGCCATGAGCTTTGTGTCAGACACTTGTGGCTTATAACTTGTGCTAACTTGCTGGACGTGGGGAATGTGTTTCTCCACTATTCTAATGCTGAAAATGGAGAAGTAGTGTTGTTTTCCTGCATCATAGGATGCAGGACAGCCGATAGGTTTTAACTAGTTCTGTGTTGATGAGCAAACTAATGGGTTTTTTGTGACTTCTTTCAGCCTGTGCAGAGACCAAGCATAACGTGTTCTTCTAATGCCAGCACATGATGGTTTTGAATATTGCACATGAAGGTTATATTACAGCCCAGATGCTAAAGACAGAATGACCTTAGACATTGCACTACTGGGCATCTGCCTATGATAGCTGATATTACTATACTCTCCCCTACTTCTTCTGGTGGCATTAAAGACCAAGGACAAAATTATCCTAAAAGACAGAATTTACTTCCAAATACCTGAACTGCTTTTGTTGGGGCACATTTCATAGAATCATAGAATAGTTTGTGTTGGAAGGGACCTTTAAAGGTCATCTAGTCCAGTCCCTGGGCAATAAGCAGGGACTTCTTCAGTTAGATCAGGTTGCTCAGATCCCTGTCCTTCCTGACCTTGAATGTTTCCAAGGATGAGGCATCTACCACCTCTCTGGGCAACCTGTTCCAGTGTTTCACCACCCTCATAGTATAAAATTTCTTCCTTATATCTAGTCTAAATCTACCCCTTTTCCTATTGCAACAGGTTGCTAAAAAGTTTGTCCCCATCATTCCTGTAGGCCCCCTTTAAGTATTGAAAGGCCACAATAAGCTCTCCCTGGAGCCTTGTCTACTCCGGGCTGAACAACCCCAACTCTCTCAGCCTGTCCTCATAGGAGAGATACTCCAGCCCTCGAATCATTTCTGTGGCCCTCCTCTGGACCCGCTCCAACAGGTCCATGTCATTCCTGTACTGAGGGCTCCAGAGCTGGATGCAGTACTCCAGGTGAGGTCTCACCAGAGCTGAGTAGACACACAGAGTAGACATTAGTAAGCAATTTCTTGGAGTGCATATCCGATGCTTCTTACACACATTTTTTTGTGATTAAATATCTGTGATCATTTAAGGGCAGGGGAACCCCTCATTTCAGTTGGTTCCAACAAAGTAAAATTGCAGCACGTATTCAGGGCCTCTTTCGAGAGAACTTTCGTACCATTCTTCCCATAAACCACGGATTTTTTTCTTTAAGCACTTAATGTTTGATGTTTATACTGTTTTTTTTTTTCTCTTGGATGGAAGTATAATTGAGTTAAAACAATCTTTCACTGATGAATACTTCATTTACAGTAAGCATAACTGTAGTAATTTTATCTGTCACTCAAGATGCTGCTACCTTGTAAAGCTGCATTTAAGAAAACCTGCTGTTTTCTTCCCTAGACTAATTGGAAATCACAGTTGGTTAAGCAGCATTACAGAAGGTCATTGTTCTGACAAATAAACAATAGAAGATAAAATTATCCAAAACAGTTGAAGAAAGACCTCTGGATATCGTTTCCACATAGAAGTACATTTTTACCAAACAATGTTTGAGAAATTGGCGTCTGTCTGTCAACCATAGGAGACAGTCTAATCCAAGTCAGTGGTTTCTGGTCAACAGTCCAGATATGTTTGAAACACTGATATTTAGCTTCTTTGGGTTTACGTCAGATGAACAGTTTTTACATTCCAAGAGGTTTGGCTGTAGCTTCACTCTGGGCTTATTTACTGCAGAAAACAGGGTGTGACATTAGGGCAAGTCGTAGGAAACAAGAAAAAAGGGTCTGAGCTTTTTGTTGTTGTTGCATCACATTCTTATGAAATGGTATCGTAATCCTCACAGGACAGGGAGAAAAGAAAGAAAACTGGGATACAGAGCTGTAGAGTTGGCTCAGACTATTTCTATTTAATGCAGAGCTCTGGGTCACAGAGAGGGTAAGTGATTTGCCCAAAGCCACAGAGGAAGTATGTTCCAAGTCAAAGGTTTGAAAATTGGTGCTCAGATTCTCTTACTCTTCCTTTACTGCAAGAATTAGTGAATATTACAGCCAAACAACACCATGTCTTTTCTCTCACTCACTGTCTTTATCTCTCTCTTCCTATATTTGCTACCTTTTTATTTTATTTTCTTATGTGACATTGCAAAAAAAAAAAAAATGCAGGAAAGCAGTAGCTGGTATATTTTTACTGATGTACCACAGTTTCTGGAAGCCCTATTTGTTATGTTATGTATTCTACATTCTGCACCACTAGAATAATGATTTGTGACTGAGTGTATAGCCAAGGGCTTGTCCTAATTTGCATTGTTAAAATTTTAACTAATACAATAATATCCCTGCAGGTCATTTGCAACCTGCGTAATCTATTTGCTGAAGCAATGTCATGTAAATTAGAATTGTGAGTAGATGATTGTAAATGATTAAGTTAGCATGTCTTAAGAAGTTACCACCCTTGAGCTGAGATGCAGTAACTGATTGTTGCGTGCCTTTATTTCATGACAGGTAGACTCTGGCTAATTTAATGCTAATTTAGGTCTCTGTGCAGTGCATAGCTGTCTGACCATACCTTACAATCTGTTCTTTTAAATACCTCGGTAATTTTATTTTTTCACAATTAAGTCTGAAGTTGCTTACAAGCTGTCTAAAACTCAGATTCATTAAGAGTGTCAACACAAGGTCACACGCTTGGCTCTTAGACGTTTCAGAAAATGAATTCTGTTCAGGGATGTGTTGATGGCACTGGAGGCTGCTGCTGGTTTTAGATTCTGTTTGCAGTGCAGGTGCATGGCAGCACCCCAGCCAGCCTGCTTGCTCTGGCACGGGCATTGGACAGTCTGTCCTTGGGGATGGTGTGGCCTCTGTACCCTCTCTACTGCCTTTGAGTTTTCTGTGCTTGCTGGAGCAAACAGTGGTAGATGTTGACATCTTTATATTCAGTAACTAACATGATAAAATAAATTTTATTTTCTTGGGAAGCGTCGCTATTCCCTGCTAAATGGCTCTATATACATATAATTTTGGCACATTTTAGAAGGAAAGGCAAGACATGAGCCAGAATGCTCACTTAAGATTCCAATGTGAGACACATAGATTAACACAGGCACTGTGTTTTCTTGGAGATCTGTGACACGCTGCATAGCCATAGAGTTCCCCTTGGAAGAAACAGATTTTCATAATGGCACCATAAACAGACGTGCTGGTTGGGGGAGCTTTGAGGACAAGACGGGCTTCCAGAATACAGAGTGCAGGCTGATAGTCGGGAAGTGCTCAGATCCTACAGTGAGTGCTGCCAAAGTAGGGCTCCAGCTAGACAGTTTAAAAACCTAGACAGAGATTGTATCTGGCTTATTTTTAGAAAATAATTATGCACATTCTTTTGAATATTTAAAATGATGGTGAAAACTGTATCATTCATCAGGCATGTTGGTTTAAAAAAAAAAACCAAGAGATGCTGTTAGAGCCTGAGAACAGAGACGTCGTATCTTTATGAGAGATTCACAGACACTTGATTTCATTCATCCACCCACACAGTCTGAGATAAGCATAAGAAAATTGCTCTTCTACTTCAAGATGGAAAGTTAACTGGTTTGAAAAGCTGTCTTGGAGGTCAAGGGCTTCTGTGATAAATCTTCTACATTTTTATTTGATCGGTGTGATGATGTTTCTTAAAGTTCATATAAGAGTTGGTTGGTTTTATGTTTTAATGTTCTCAGAGCAGAGAATTCACATTTTGACAAATGTACTGCTGTACATTAAAAAAGCATGCTATCATGAATCTGCTGTCATTACCAATTAATGTTCTTATTGCCATTTTCTTTCTTGTGATAATGTTTAATTCATTCTAACCTTAACAGAGATTCCTGTCAGAAAGAAATGAGAGTGAATCTCAGACAAAAGAATTCAGCAAATGAGTTGGGCCTAGGTAGAATATTTAACATTACAAAGAAAGCAACCAACTTCCTCCCTAATTACGTTACATTTTCATCACTCTTTGATGGATCCTTCACTGTTATAAATTCTAACAGTACTGTGTGAAATCTGCTTGAACTGTGCTGATAAGCATAGTTGAGGAACTGGATGGGCCTGATCATGACAAGTATGGCTACATTAGTGCAAGGGTCTTCCGCTTATTAGTGCAATTGAGAAATCAAATTAGTCCAGTAGCATGATATGCAGTCTGTTTAGCAACACTGCTAGAAACATTTATTTTAGTTTTATGACAATGGCTTTATTCATGATGCTGGATGTGCTTTGGAGTGATGTAGCCGGTTGAGTTCCAAGTGCCTGACTCATGTCAATTTAGAATGAGACTTCGTTCTAAAAATTGTCTTAGAAATAGGAAATTCCTGGGAAAAAAATCAGAAAACTCCCCAAACCTCATACAGATTATTGCTCAAGTTAAATGTGCTCTCCAGTATCACAGTAACAGTTGTATGAGACTGGCATTTCTGTAAAATACTTGGATTCTGCAACATGGAATTTTCTGACAAACCCATGAGTTAAATCTAATTTACAGATTATCCTTCAAGTGTTCAATATCAGACCCATTTTCTCTTTCCCATGGATATTCTCCTCTGATTTGTTTAAGCCACAGCTGCTTTCGGTTATCATCTCCAGAAGAGATATTGTTTGGGTAAAACATACAGTCAGGTACCCTGTGCCGTCTAACTCAAATGACTAAACTTCTGTTAAAATCTTACTTGCTTGAGAATGAAGTTTCTGGTCTGCTAATGTAAATGCCTTTGCACTCTTTTAAATTCATGGCATCTACAGAGTTGGTTTCAACTATGTCTTGCATGAAGACTGAGGGAGACTTCCTGAAAGCAGCATGAATCATGCAAGAATTTGGGTTTTTCCCTTACTTGGTGGTGTTATTGAGGCTTTTGGACCATACCTAGAAAGGAAAACTTGTATTTCCAGTGAGGCTTTGATTTGTGTGAAGCACAATGCAACATGACTATACAAGAATTGCCTTATTTTCCTGAAAAAGCCTTGTATTTTGGCATTATTCACAGGAGGCTATATAGCACGCTTTGACAGGAGTATGCATACCTGTAAAGCATACATGAACGTTTCAGAGCACCAGAAATGTGTTGAAATTATTTTTGAGATATCATGTAAAATTATCATCTGAAACCAAACCAGACCATGCATTTTTCTCATGGTTTTTAAGAATTTGCATATAGATTTCAATTAAGGATCTCTAGTTGGGGCCTACTGTGAAAACAACCCATGGAAATAAGTTGCCATTCATCCCAACCTGCTCTTCCTGAAGTGGCAAATAACATAGATTTCAATTGTGCACTTTCAATGACTCCAAGAAAAACAGCTCATATTATTTGTGCACTGAAAATGAATAGCAGTGAATGTTTTCCTACATGCATTATTTTCCCACATGCGTTGTTTTCCTATATACATTTATATATGCTCTACATTATTAGTTTTCTCACTTTCCAGACTAAAAAATACTTTCTTGTTTCTAAAATTCATTATAGACAACTTGTATAGGAGCCAGAAACTGCACGTGCTTTCAATATACAGAGAAGAGCATATTTTTGGAAAATACGCAGTTGATGATGAGTTATTTTTCTTCTGTCACAGCAAAAGTTTGACTACTGAGGGCTATTTCCTCATGGAAGAAGGGGAAAGGGGGAAGACAACCTTTTAGATCTTGTCACGTTTCCTTCTTTCAGTGGAAAAAAAAAAATTAAATTCTTCCAGAATTGTCATGGTTTTCTTGTGATACCTGTTTTGGACACATCAGTTTACGCACTAGTTTTCTACTGAACCTTCTTTCTGCAGTATTTTGTTGAGAGTATTCCTCCATCATGGGAGGGTGGGGAGGAGGAACTGGAAGTATTTGTTGTCAGCCTGGCATAATTATGTTTCCGTTGTGATTATGTCTTAAGTACCGTAATCTTTTCACAGCAGTTTTTCGCCGTGGCCTGATTCACTGAAGAAAGCGAGTAATGTCAACTGGGACTGCGTGGGCCGGGTGCTGGGGATGGCGGGGGCTCCCCCAGGACCTCAGGGCAGGACACGGCATCCAGGGCCCGTCCTGCTGCCCCCGCCAGGAGCAGGGCAGCCGGGGGCACCGGGGCAGCCCCAGCTCCGGGCTTCCGCATCCAGCAGCTCCCTGGGGATGGGGACAGGCTGGGGCCGTGCCGGGATGTGGGCCTGTGGGTGGGCCCAGCTTGGCGGGCTCATGGCTGGGCTGTGGGGAGCTGGCGAGCGGCCCTGCTGCCATGTTGCTGCAGCAGGGGTGGGTGGATGGATGGATGGATGGATGGATGGATGGGTGGATGGATAGATGGGTGGACTGCCCCAGAGGGATGGGGGGAGGTCCTGAGCCATGTGCAGGTGGCCCATGGGGAGGCCTGCTGGGGCCCTCAGGGCCCTGACAGGAGGCTCTACCACGTTTATGCTCTGACTGCTCCAGGGAGATGGGTGACAGCCTCGGGGCTTCCTGGTGAGTGTCATGGCGAGGCTCCTTCCCACACGGCCTCCACTCCAGGACACGGTGCCTTTCTCAGCTCCCTGCGGGGCAGGAGCCGACTCAGAGCTTTTCAGCTCCCAGTACAAGTATTGTGAGAACGTGAGCCCTCACAGGGCTCGCAAAAAGCACACCGGCTGTGTTAGTATTAAATTTGGGGCCCAACAAGTTTAGTGCTGGGTATCTTCCTAGGTGCTTTCCTGGCCTGGCACAGTCACCTGTGTTTGAGGGTGTAGACAACCCCCCGTACCGCCGCCGCTCTTCCCCCTCGCCTGGCGGGGCCCAGGCCAGCCGTTCCCCACAGCGGGCACCCCTTCACTGGCAGCGCTGCAGGTGCTGAGAGCCAAAATCACCCCTGCCGAGGCAGGCTGCGGCATCGGGATGGTGGATGCCCTACAGCAAGTGGACGAGGGGGGCTGCGCGGCCTCTCCCTGCCACTTTGGTTGCTCTTGTCGCCAGTTCTTCAGGGATTTGCCTTCCTGATTCATGGTGGAGCTTTTAAGAGTGCTCTGACGCTTTATAGGTTTTGGCTGCTGAGATGTCTTTCCCTTCTCTTTGTGTTGCTCGCTGTCTTGTTTTCTATATGATGAGTTCGCTCTGTAATGGCAGTGAACAGGCATGCGGTAATCTGCATAAACGGAGAAAGGCAAATGCAGACTGAAAATGTGCCAGAGAAGTGTGTTGGAGCTACCAGCCGATTTCACAGCATCACGCAGCCAAGACAGAAGACATGAAATAATACATGGCCCCTTAACTGGCATAACACGACCGACGCTGTGCCTGCAGCTGTACTGCAGCATGGCATCATCGACGTCTGCCACAGGGAAGTGTAAAGCCAGGAATCCCATTTCAATTGTGGATTTTATGCTTCTGTTATTTTCCAAAGAACATTGAGTTTATTTTTCTTTTTAACTGTAAACCTTTTGGATACAGTCAAAGACTCTTAACAAAATTCTTTTGTGTACCAAAGTGCTGCTGATGTGCTCCGTGGCCTTGGAATTACATTCAACCTCTTTATGATTCAGTTCTGCATTGCCATTCTTCACAGGGCTGTTATAACACTTAACTAATTAATGTCTGAACATTGTTTGATGTCCTTGACCAAATAGAAATATAAAGCTGCAGATATACCGGGCTGCTGAACTCTGCTTCCAACTTTTAGTCACAAAACTGAATTGTGAAAGTAAGAAGCGGCAATGAGGAAAGGATCTCCAAAAGCATTATGTTTTTTTTCTCCCTACAGATGAAATGCTCCATTATTTTACTTTCTGAGTTTGAAGAGTTATTAGTTTTTGATCCCAGTTCTTTTCAGAAAGCATTTAAGAAGTTGTTATTCCAATAGCAAGAAGAAAAGAAAAATTTCTCCCCAAAATCATAGTTCTGAGGATGATCTGGGTGACAATTTCGGTATGGGCTAAAAAATAAAGAACTAATATTTTCCAAGATTCATTGTTCCATTAATTGCAACTATTCTAAGGCAGGGCTTTTTCCAGCTAGTTTTTGGGATTTACATTCAGGATCTCTGCTGCAATGCAATCACAATAATAAGCTACAGTATTTGCAGTTTTTAAGTCAGCCAGTGTGTTTGCAGACTCAGCAACTGTCACAATTTTAGTATTTCAGTGTGAATTTTTACTACCTAGTTCATGGTTTGTTCATTGAGTTCAAAAATAGCAACAAGAAAGAAAGATTTGAGCTGATTTTGAATGATTTTTTGACAGATTTATAGTTGCTTTCAGGGATTCCAAAAGTAAAGACAGAAACTGCTTTTGGAGGGTAAATGATTTGTTGAAAAGTATTTGCTCAGCTCTAATTAGGATAAACATTTTTACTCATGGAAATGAAGGGAATGTACAGGCTCAGATGTTTATTAATGCAAATATGTAGCATTTTTGTTTGTGAATAATTTTGAAGCTGATAATACCCAAGTTCAATTATTGTACGGCTAGTTACTATGGATACTTGGTTTGCAAAATGTGTGGCTTTATGGCTAAATTTCTGCCAAAGACCATATTGTTAAATAACATGACTTTTTTTAGACAAACACATGAAGCGGCACGAGAGTACGTTCATAGTCATGCACATAGATCTGGCAGAGAGGTCTGAGTAAATATCAGTGAGCTTTATTTTGCAATCATCTCTTTGTATGTCTTGGAGCAGATTTGTCAGATTTGTATAAATAGGGCTTTTTTAATAATGATTTTTATGTAGACATTTGATCATTATTTTTATTTTGACAAAAAAGTCGCTGCTTCTATCTCCCCACACACCAGCACTAATGCAGCTCTCCTAAACCCTGCTCTTCTTTCCTGCCCTTTTGCTGTTGTTGCCCAGTCCCATGGAAGAACATTGGTACAAATAGACCATCCTTTAGTTTTCAAGACTGAGTGTGCTTCACTTGGTTTCTCACTTTAACGTGTTTCCTCTGGTAAAAGACTTCTGCATTTCTTTCATTAAATATAGAATCATAGAATCATAGAATGGTTTAGGTTGGAAAGGACCTTGAAAATCATCGAGTTCCAACTCCCCTGCCATAGGCAGGGACACCTCCCACCAGACCAGGCTGCCCAAGGCCACGTCCAGCCTGGCCTTGAACACCTCCAGGGATGGGGCCTCAACAACCTCTCTGGGCAACCTGGGACAGTGCCACTGGAATACTGTCAATACTCTCCTTAAATATTGTTAAGTATTACTCAGCGACACGTTTACCAATAAGCAACGTGGAAAAAAAGCCTCTCCACAAAGTTGTTACTGTCATGTTCCCATCTCATGCACAGGTCCTGGGGCTGTCACTGACTATTCTGCTTTGGGAACCCTCCCAGTGGCCAGATTCTGCATGAAAATCACACGCCTATTCAGTAGAAAATAAGTTTAAGGTTAAAATTACCTTTCTAACAGTAGTTACATTGCAGGGTCTTTAGACACAGTATGACACAACTAATTATAACTGAGAATAACAGTACTCAAACAAATGGATGAACCATTCGCGGGATGCGCATTGCAGGGCGACTTACCGAAGCAGGTAAGAAACGGCAGCAATAACCTGTGAGCCACTCCTTTGAGGTTAGTGAGAAAGCTTAAATGAAAACAAAACTTTTCAGTAAGTGCTTGCATAAGCAGGGCTTCTTATGATTTATGTCTTCGTCTTAGGATTTATGTCTTCGTCTTCAAATGTCTGACTGGTTTGTACAAAGTTAGGTGACAATCTTAAACGTTTTACTTGTGGAGCAGCAGAAGAGAATCATTATTCATGCAAGGTATCAGTACTCATTAATTCAATTATTCCTACAATATGTGAGCTGAAAGTGCAATATCCATGTGTAGGTGCTAACTGGGTGAGAAGGTATCAACAGATGGGTCCCAGTATTTGTGCAACCCCATTTACAAGGCAAGGCATGTGATTTATGTAGCATCAGTTGTCCTGCAGATAAAGGCCTCCTCAGTTAATAAGAGGCAGTTTTTGTGAATTGGTGAGCAGGGCTTGGAAACGAGGACCTTGAGATCCGCAGGTGGGTGAAGCTTCACCTTCACAGGGCTGAATTCAGCCCTGCATTCACGTGCAGAGGGAAAGAGTGCTGCTGGCTGTCGTTTGCTGCACTGGCACCTTTGAGAGCACAACAGCAGGCACGTACAGGCAAGTATGCGTCAGAGCTGGATTGCTGCTTAGAACTGCTGAGTGAATTAAGATGCGTAATAATTTTAAAACCAAAACACTATCTTTTCCTATATTCTATTGGGGCCTGCGTACTGTAACACCTTTCAGCAACAGGTGGTGGAAATTAAGCACCACTGACCTTGACTGGTATTTTGTCAGGTCCTCTCCTCCATACTCCTTCCACAACAAAACTTTTAATAAATGCTCATTAAGAAGCAAGTGATCTATTTGAACTTGGTTTTTTGAATGCATTATCTTAGAATCATAGAATCATAGAATTGCTGAGGTTGGAAGGGACCTTTAAGATCATGAAGTCCAACCATTAACCTACCCTGACAAAACCACTTCTAAACCATGTCCTTAAGTACCACATCTTCTCTAGTTTGGGTTTCTATTTTATTTCTCCTACTTAATTCAGGCATTTTATAGTTTTTGTGACTTTTTCTCCTGCTTCTTATCTTTTTGGTTAAGAATCGTGGGTGTGTAACTAAAGGGTTGGCAGTGTAGTTTGGAGAAACAGATTTAGAAGTCTATATATTCTCCTAAAGGATAATTTTCATATGTTTGTCATTAATATCTTATGCAAACTGAATGATTGATTTATATGACCCATCATGCTGATAGCTCCATAGACTGTTCGATGTGATGCTATCACAGTGAGTATAAAATGTCAAAATAACAAGGAAATTTAAGAGAAGTGGGTGCTTCATTCATGGCTAGGAAGAGCCTCACCAATGAAAAGGGGCACCTGTTTCAGCTTCACTGAGGAGGTGATGTTACTGACTGACTATGGGAAAACACTTGGCCTCTCTGGAAAGGCTGGTCATAAAGGCTAGATCATGATTCAAACTTTCAAAATGTTTTAAATTTTCATTAGGATGAGCTCAATATTTAAAAAAAAAAAGAAAAGAAAAGAAAGAAAAAAGAGGAGGTATTTGGTATTTAAAAGCTTGCTGTTTGAAATTCTCGTTAGATGACCTAAAGGTTACAATTTTATAATTTCACACAGCTGATTTATATTTGAGATGAATGGCCAAGAGTAGCACAGCATGTAAAATACTTCAAAAAAACCATTTTAATTGTAACTTAAACAGGAATTAAGGTAACAAATTACTCTTTTCTGTCATAACATCTAAAAAAGAGAATTATTTCCACATTTATTGGTGAAAAAAGGTATTAATTTAATTTTTTCTCATATAGCTCTCATCACAAGAGCTAACAGTCAATGAAACCTTACATAGTGTGATTTTGTAATTTTTGTTTTAAATTCATAATGAATGGATCCTTAGAGGGAAACGTCTTGGGTTTAGGAAATACTTTGTAATTTTACCTCATTCTATTCATGAAAATGTAACAATTTAAAGATAAAATTTTCATAGGCAGTCAAATCAGATGAGAAACAAGTCCTAGATGAAAGGAAAATAATAAGTGCTTAAATAATCATAGCCAGAATATTGAATTTTAAAGGAAGAATGTATTTTGGCATGTAGTTGTTGGCATTATGCTGGGGTAGAAACAGTATGAACATAAAGAGGAGAGTCAGTGTCAAAATGCAAACTGTGAGGAGAAATGCAACAGTAGATTTGAATAACCTTGTGCCTTGTGGCTCGTATTTCTGACCCAACTTTGCACGTTCTTTCCACAGAATCACAGAATGGTCAGGGTTGGCAGGGACCTCTGGAGATCATCCAGTCCAACCCCCCTGCCAGAGCAGGGGCACCTACAGCAGTTGCACAGGACGGCGTCCAGGCGGGTTTGGAATGTCTCCAGTGTGGGAGACTCCACCACCTCTCTGGGCAGCCTCTCCCAGTGCTCTGCCACCCTCAAAGGAAAGAAGTTCCTCCTCATGTTAAGATGGAACTTCCTATGTTCCTTTAGTTCTGTGACATTTTTAAGAGAGCTTAGAGTTTTCATTGGAGGTGGAGATGAGGACTTTTCCAGGATCCACTAGTATTGTTGTGACCAAAATTAGTATGTTCTTTCCTGTCACTCTAGGTTTTGTCAGGTGTAATAGAAATGCCAGCTGCTCCTTGTTGCTTGCTGAAATCCCTTTGTCCAGCTGGTTTGCTTGTCTTGGGTAGCTGTAAAGATCTGGTTTGCACAAAACAACAAAAAAAAACCCCTCAAAGTAAAGAGTATGAAAACTATAGATAAATTTTGCTCACAGTGAATCTGCGTATCAGAAAAAAAATAGCATGAAGCACTGGGAAAGCGTTGTGAATCAAAGGAGCATTTTGTAAATCTGTAGCTGGTTCTGTAAGGCAGCAGAGCCATCTCAGTGTAATTTTCTCAGGCTGCAGTGAATGTTGGGATGTAGAGATCATGTCTGCTCTTAAAGTTTCTGAAGTCATGAATCTCAGTTATGAAAACAATTGAATTGGCTTAAAAATTGTAAGATAAAGAAAATGAAATGAAAGCATATTGCTATTCATCAGCTTTCTAGGGTATACTACTGGTATTTATTTTCCTGGTCTGCATATATGAGGGAAGATGATACAACTTTTCCTATAAAGAAATTTGATACTTGCTGGTAGGCAAAAGTGTCACTTTCACATGAAAGAATATATGGTTATAGCAGTCACTCTGTAAACGGCAGTATATCATTTGAATGCTGGGAAAACACAGACATTTTTGATAAATGCAAAGCTTCAGTGCCTTTCAAGCTATCTCAAGCTAGGGGGAAAAAAAAGAGTGAAACAAAATTGCATGTTATTTTTTAAAATGTTTGCTCAACTTTCACTAGTCAGGCTATTTAATGATGCCACATCTACTGTTTATTATTTAAAAAATTCTGTCTTTTTATTTTAGTATTGACGTGAACTTGAGGCATTTGTGGTGAAGAGCTTGGGTTAAGAACGAAGCAATCAAAAGTTTGCATATATTTAATGGCAAGGATTTGTTGTATCTGAAATGTACAGAATTTTAAACACATGGTGCTAGATCCCCCAGTTTCAATACCCATAGAAATTTTAATTCTAGTTCAACTTGTAAACTTTTTTCCTACCCGATTCTTGCTTTGTGTAACTCATTTGATGCCACTGAAATCACTGCCAATTTACATTGATATAATTGCAAATTTTGTGCTCTTATTTGTGTTAAAAGCTTCAAAAAACCACCCACGTGGAGTCTAAACAAGGATGAATGAACAGGGAGTGGATCATTTTGTTTCAAGCTTATTTGTATAGAAGTATATATTTTATCAATTAATACTTGCTAAAATCATGTTTTTGAGAAGTTGACAGATTCTGTTCCGGGCTGTTAGATTTAGTTCATCTCATAGAGGTGGGGAAAGTCCTGTTCATTGCAGAAATCCTCTTAGGAGGTTTCTTTGCTGGTGAGTTTGTGGAAGGGCAAAGGTGAAGGAGTGAGGAGAAAATTCTTCTGCTAACGCAAGTATTTCCTGTAGACAGCAATTACACACAGGTCTGTGAACTTTAGTTAGCTACCCACAAGCATTCGAACTGTGAGCTCAATGTAGTGTTTGTCTAACCTTCCTTTAATTCTCTATTTCCAAGAGACTTTTCAGAATTAAATACTTTTTCTTTATCAGTGGAAGATTAAATAATGCAATTATTTGACTGTTTTCTCACCAATTTACAGTCTGCATACCATAAGAGAGTTCATTAAGTAGGAGGCATACATAGGAGTTGGGCTTTTGCCTGACTTTTTCTGCAAGCTATGATTCTAGCTGTGCTACTAAAAGCTACTCTATATGTAGTTGTTTTACAGTTCTTTTGTCACCTCGTTGGATGTCACGTTGACTAGTTCTCTGTTTGAACTTAATTTATGAGCTTATTTTGGAGTAGATCATTATATTTTCTTTACTCGGTGGCTCTTACTCAAATGAAAGTGTAGCTTAATGTGTAGCTCCAAGTATTGTGGCTTTTCTTCCATATAATAGGGTGTAGTAACAATACAGAAAATCTGTTTAATGGCTACTACTAATCTAGTACAATAAAGAAAAACGCTGTGTCAAAGGAAAATCTTTTCTATTCAGTTGAAGGTAGAACACTACACTGGGAGTTATTATCTGTTCTGTTGAAGTAACAGCACTTCTACTAAGGAACTCTGATGGATGAGATGGTGACCTTCCCTCTACCGGTTTCTGGGGTAAAGGCATTATAGGTGCCGTAAGCCTTGTTCCCTTATAACTGCCCAAAATATGTCCATGGTTCCTTCTCTTGGGGAAACAAACCAGTTATTTTCTACTAGTGCTTTCAAAAGTCACAAAGGAATCCGAACAAAATGTGACAGGGAGGTTTCTCTTCCTCTGTACCAACTGTCCAGGAGTTTCTGAATGGAGCAGGTTGTAGCATCCAGAGCCTCTTCAAGCAGAATGTCCCACCCTGGCCTACTGACGGGAAGTGCAGCTCTGAGGAGCTCTGGGTTAGATTCCAGGTGGCAAATGCACCCTGCAGATCCAAAGGAGAAGAGCAGGATTATTACTTTTTTTCCTGACTCAACTCCCTGTCGCTTCCCAATATGGTCAAATACAGCACACAATGCTAGCAAATTGTCTTGGGTATTGTTAGATGTCATTGACTGTCTGTGGTTTACCATCAAATAGGATTATCCAAGAATGTGGGACTAGCATTATGGGAATGAGAAAAAGAGTGGCATCAGCGTGAAAGCTATGCCTCACAGTAACTAGAAGCGTATGTTCTGTGTTGAGACTAAACACGTCCAGTGTTATGGAATTCTGAAAATTAAATTATTTCAACTGTTTCCTGATCAGAGCAATGTTTGAAATAGCCCAAAAAAGAGAGATGTAGGAGAAAAAAAAAAAAATGCTGGCTGGAAACCCTTGGGGAGTTGATTTTTCAGAGATACTAAGGATGCATGGCTGCTTTGGAAATCCAAGAACTCGCGAGCGCTTATGTTATACAGGCCTTAGGATTACTGCTTTAGCTTTAATTTGTTCTATGCATCACATCACATCTTTACCTGAAATGTAATGCTGTTCTATTTTGTCCCGAGAAGGAAATGGAGTTTGACTTATATTTGCTGCCTTACCGTATCCTGCTGTTTTCTGATATGCGCCCTTGTGCGCCAGCGCACACGCTCACGCGGCAATCAGTTTTCCCTGTCAGTCAGAGAGGGGTCTAGAGCTGTGGTCTGGATTTTTTTAATAGGCAGTTACCCTTTTTTTCCCCCAAGGACTTCTCACTAAGGCAATCAGCTGAGGATTTCGGTGTTTCAGGATTAAATTTTGTTTCACGGTTTGACTTTGTCCTGTTAAACTTCTAAACGCCACCTGGACTTCTATGTGATAAATATCAGCTGGTGCTCCACTCTTTTTCACTGGCCACAGGCAGCTCTAGAGCATCTCCTGCAGAACACCTCCTATGGTACAGTGGCATCAATCGTCGTACCTGACAACACCGTTCGTATGCTGTCTGGGGAAAGGAGTAAGGGTGAGTTCAAAAGCATTTTGCGGGCATATGCTAATCAAGTTCTAAAAAACTTGAAAAGGACGGTATTTTTATTTATGAAATTCTGCACTGGCGTTTTGCGAACAACTCATCTAATTTTCAAATTATACTCTTGCATGTAATGTAAATGACCTGCTCTCAGCAGGTGTTTGATCTGCCAACTGTCTGGAAGAATCATAGAATCATAGAATGGTTTAGGTTGGAAAGGACCTTGAAGATCATCGAGTTCCAACCCCCCTGCCATAGGCAGGGACACCTCCCACCAGACCAGGCTGCCCAAGGCCACGTCCAGCCTGGCCTTGAACACCTCCAGGGATGGGGCCTCAACAACCTCTCGGGGCAACCTGTGCCAGTGCCTCACCACCCTCAGAGTGAAAAACTTCTTCCTAATGTTCAATCTAAACCTGCCCTCTTCCAGTTTGAAGCCATTCCCCCTTGTCCTATCACTCCATGCCCCAGTAAAAAGTCCTTCCCCAGCTCTCCTGTAGGCCCCCTTTAGGGACTGGAAGGCCGCAATAAGATCTCCCCGGAGCCTTCTCTTCTCCAGGCTGAACAGCCCCAACTCTTTCAGCCTCTCCTGATAGGAGAGGTGCTCCAGCCCTCGGATCATCCTCGTGGCTCTAAACATAGTGCATGTTTCCTATTCCCTTACTTACTGATNGGTATTCTATCTATAGGGAAAGGGCATAAGAAAAAGGGAAGGAACTGGCAATAATATCAGTATTCTTTTGGGTCTCAATATGCAAACATTCCAAGAGGCTGCGATTTTGTCTGGTTAATACAAGACAAAGCAGGCTGTAGTTAGCCTTGCTTTGCAGTGATCATGGACACATACAGGTTTACAGGATTCAGGCACAGCATGAGTGGTTTCTGTGTATTTTTTTCACCATACTGAGAAAAAAAAGATCTCGGGTTCAGTTTTAAAACTTCCCAGTCATCTCTGGTTTAGGTTGTAACAAGTAGCAAAGTGAGACTAGAACTGGTTCAAAAACTACATGCTACTTATTAAAAAAAAATAGAAAAAAGGTGTGTTTTTTTCTCAAAAAAAAAAAAGTTTTCCATGTTTCTAAAATAATAAAGATTAATATTTGTGTTGCCCTTTTCAGAAGAATTTCCAAAGTTAGACCTTTTATTTATGTTTTTTAAAGTTTTTAAGATTTTAAAAATACTCATTTTATGCCATCACATTTTGAAAGAGAAGTTTCATTTTTTGTCTACTCTTTTTGAAATTTCCTCTTCTTCAAATTTCCTCAGCTTTTGTCCTTTCAGAAATTTCCTGGTGGAAACAATTTTAAAGAAATGGTAGGAAAGAAGTTTTTCCCAGATTTTTATCTTTCCCTCTCTTTTTTCCCCTCACCCCCAGTAGAAAAGATATTGTTGGGCAATAGCTAAAAAGTGAAAAGGATAAGAGGACAAAGAGGCAAAAATCCACAAAGCCAAACAGAGCAAATCCAAAGACTTAGAATCACAGAATTGTATAGGTTGGAAGAGACCCTTGGGATCATTGAGTCCAACCATCTACCCTACTCTACAAAGTTCTCCCCTACACCATATCCCCCAACACCACATCTAAACAGCTCTTGCTTGACTTATGCTTGATGAACTTCAAGAGGTAAATATACTTGAAGGTCCAGTTCAACAAGCACCTCCAGAAGGAATAACAATTATATTGCAACTCTGAGAATAAAGTCGGCAAACCTTGAAACATTCAGGCTAGGTCTCATCTCAACTAACTTAGGCAGCCTAGCGGTTATGAGTCTGGTATAAGGAAATCATCTGGGTCATGGCAGGAGATCATAGAATCATAGAATGGTTTAGGTTGGAAAGGACCTTGAAGATCATCGAGTTCCAACCCCCCTGCCATAGGCAGGGACACCTCCCACCAGACCAGGCTGCCCAAGGCCACATCCAGCCTGGCCTTGAACACCTCCAGGGATGGGGCCTCCACAACCTCTCTGGGCAACCTGTGCCAGTGCCTCACCACCCTCAAAGTGAAGCCATACCAGCAACTGTAGCTGAATCTCAACCTAAATTTTTCATATTAAGTCCAACATTTATTTTTTGAATATACCATTACAAAGCAGATAAAGAGCTATCTGTAGCAAAATAGGCAAGACAAATACAAAGTCAGTTAACTATTCTTGACTGCCCATAAAGTTTGATCTCATTCAATAAACAAGCAGTTTATCTTCAATAGGTGGGCAGGCAGTTAATAACTCTGCCCCATTTCACAGGAGTGGAGTTACCAGTAGGAAAATGAGGCCGAAGAGAAGGATGTCATGCCTCTACCCCACTCCAATTAATAATGCCAAATGCTGCAAGCATACTGTAATATGATCCATTAGTGGCTTTGCAGTTCCCTCTCTCCAGTTCTGCTCCAGAAAGAGATGCATTTCAGTTCTGTTCCAAAAAGCAGGAATAACAGTAATATTTGCAGAGCTGGGTAAAAGCTAGAATATCACCAAGGGGAATATGAGGCTTGCTGACTGTTGTCAGAGGAGAAATTTGGGAAAAGTTTAACACAAGTTGCCCAAAATTTTTAATGAAAGTTCTACAAAACTTCAAGATCTTTTATTTTAGCCAAAGAGTGCGATATTTTTCCATGTTTCAGGCTTTAACTTTTCAAGTCTCAGATTTGTAACTACATCTTGCACACACTTAAAAAAAAAACCCAAGACCAAAAAAGTGCCGATAGCAAACATAACATTTGTCCTCGTAATGATGGCTTTGAAATTCTTAGTAATCAAATATATTTAGCTGCATAGCTAGATATTTTTATTTGAAAGATTGGAGAAGTGTGTGGGGGGTTAAGAAGAGAGGAGGTAATTTGCCATGACCTATTTTCATTCCATTCCAATCAAAATTGCACCACTTAGCTGAGTACTAAAAAGGGATGCCTGAAGCACACTTGCATTAAATCATCTGTTAATGTCAGGCCAAATTTATCTGGTCTACTGGCTTGTAGGTGGTGACAGCCCTCTGCAAGGGATACCTGTGTTCTGCACACTCATCAGAACCTTTTATGTGCTAGGATAGCAAAAAAGGCCTGAAATATTGACAGTTGATGTGAAGAAACATCTCCAAAGACATAAGATGAAGAACTAAGAAAACAGTTGGAAATACACATCTTTGCTGGAACTAGCTCTGAAGTAATGACAGTCTCTAATTCAACCCAAACATTGATGTTTTGGCAAAAGAGATTAATAGGATGAATTGTTCTTGAAGTAAAATGAAATAATTGTGAATTCAGTCGTGGTGTGAAAGAAATGTAACTTCTCCAAATTTCATGGCAATGCAACAAAATTTGGCTTCTGAGCAAGCATCACAAGCATTTCACTACTTGTCCCCTTTCCTTAATCTGAAAATCTAAATGAGATAAAGCTTTCCCAAGGCCATTCTAATATATTTTGATTTCTGTCTGGAACAAAACATGCAATAATTATTTTTTTTCTCCATTTATTTTGGTCCTTCTGATGTCTCTTTCATCTAATTTTGGTTCTGTGGCCCCCAGTAGGTAGGTCCCGAGTACAATGCAACATAGAATTGGATTCAAAGTTCCTGCTTTAGTAAAACATGCAAGTGTGTCTATATAAGCTGCAAAGGTCTAGTTTGCGTATGTGCCTCGTAACTGGGCTTCTTTCAGCACAGCATTCTGGTAGCAGACACCTTCCCACCTTGTCCCATCTCCTCTCTCCCTCTCCGATACCCTGTCCAGTGGACCGAGCTGAGGTTTCAGAGCGAGAAGCTTTGCCCGCGTGGGAAGCTTGGGTGTCATGGGCTGTGGCCGTGACCTGCTGAGCGAAATACACTCAAAACAGGGGTTTGACAGGTCTGTCGCTGCCGTGGCATATTGTGCATTTACAGTTTAGCGCTGTTGCTGTGTTTAGCGCTGTTGCTCTAGCGCTCCATGTGCCAAATGAAGTCATTAGCAGATTTGAGATCTATCAACCATCTGTGCCTGGTATCTGTTCATCCTTGAATGGGAAAGAGCGGTCGGTGCGGAGCCGTTGTGGGATGTAGTGATGCTAGAAGGTCTCTGGGGTACATCTTGGTCATTTGAATTAGCGTGCCCCTCGGGTGCCATTTGCTGCCTGTCCCTTCCTCCTGGATAACGTTCGAGTGTCTTGAGAAGGCTGTTAACGTGAGAGCTGGTTACAGCATCTTGTGTTAAGTATTTGCCAATGACCAGGAATACCCAGCCAGCTTTGGTGTGAATGAGAAAGTTAATAATCCATGAAGGTTTTCTTTATATCTTTAATTTACATTACATTGGGTTCATAAATTAGGGAAAAAAGGGTTAGTTATGGCTTTCTTCCTGGTGGTGGGTTAGAATACACCAGCTGTGACACACCATTTACCGAGATGGCTGGAGTCATTGTATATCAAAGCTGAAAATGATACTGACCCTATCAGTGCAGTATACCCTTTGGTAGTCCTTCTGGTGAGGGTTTCTTACGCGTGTTATAAGAGCTGCCTCGCTGTGTTGCATTAACATACAGGAACACGTGGAGACAAAATGATTGATTATTAGTCCTGGTGTTTGTAATTTGATCTGTGCAGCGTTAGCCGATAATGATTTGTTTTCTTTCCCTTTCTCCCTTATTGACATTTTTCATTGTCTTAGTGTCTGAAATTCCAAATCTGGAATGTCCTGCTATCAAGCCTGAGTCTGCTTTATTTAAACCAAATGCAAATCTATAGCATAAAGCAGTATGAATGAGGTCTGAACTGAAAGCGAATTCAACTCATTGCGTTGCCGAACTGAAGCCCTCATACCCTGTCAAATGCAAACACCAAAATAAATCTTCGTGGCTGTCCGCTAGACTGTGGGTCTGGCACAGACAGAGATTGCTCAGGCAGTAGCCCCAAATGTCTTGAGAACAGAGACCTCCTTACAGGGTGAATTTACCAAGTCTTCATATGTCGCTCAGAGAGGAAATAAAATTTAACAGATATTGCAGTAATTTTTATTTTTTTTTCTGATAAAGTATGCCTGAGAATAATGGTCAGTAACTAAAGTTGGTTTACTCTCTGTGTGCTTACCAGTCTGGGAAAGATTATGTCTTCTACTTGGGTTACCTTTCTGAGTACAGGATACCTCTCTAAAACACGTGCAGCCTCTCAAAAGAACGTATCTTTTTATTTAATTCAATCAGTTTATATAATATTGTTTGTTGTTTGAAATAGCAGTTCCTTTTAAATGAACTTGCAGGATTTATTGCCGTGGAGCCAACTCAAACACGGAGAATCGATTCTTTAAATTGTTAGTGAACTGTGATGGCCAATGCTGATCAGTAATGGCGATGATGATAAGCCCTGAGAGCTCGAGGATACCTCTAAGCAGGTTTTGCACTGAGGAGGTTCGAAAAGTCTGTGACTCCCCTGAGAATTTTCCCTCGGTTCTCGTGCTGGGAGAGGTATTATTTCAGAAATTTTAGAAATGGCAAGGAATTCAACTTTGCAGCTCTGAAGTTCTGAAATAGGTGGGCATTTTGCCTTGTCTGTGGGTATAGCAAACTCTGTGAGTACTCTCTTCTTTCTCCATGTGCGGATATGCAGTTTTAGTGCTGTGTAGCTGCATAGAGAGGAATTTTTAGAGGAATCGGAAGGGACAAGCTGAACAACAGCGCAAATTAAATAACTGAGATAAATGATTCTGCAGGAGTTAAGATGACAAGGGCCATGCCTTTGTAAGGAAGAATGCATTTCTTGAAGTGCCAGGTTGCCAAGAATTGTTTATGCCTTCTTATTTTAAAATCTGGGATCACACAGAATCAGAACCTGATTGTAGTATAAAGAATAAGGTCAGTCAGTTAAGACAGAAAAAAGACAATACAAGGTGACCGTGAAACCTGAAAGAAATAATATGATAATTGATAAAGGTGTTGTTTGTTTTGCCTTGTTTTTTTCCACACTAGAAATGGAGTTAGTTAACTTCCAGTGCCAGTAGGTTTTGATCCATAAGCAATTTCCTCAGGAGCAAGCAGCTTACCCGTGCTCTCCTGCAGCAGTGTTAGATACTCCAGATTTAGCTGTTATTTGAGCTACACACAAACGTCTGTGAATCCTGGGAAGCTAGGAAAATGGATTTTTCTCCAGGCGTTCTGTACAAGAAATGCCACCTTCCTTTTGGTTCTTGAGACGTGTGGTCTACAACAACTCTTGTGGTGGACTTTTGGGTTGAAATCTCAGAACTCCCCTTGGTAGGACTGATCTTTAACTTCGAGATTTAAAACCTCTTCAAAGTTTACGTAAATAGAAATGTAGAGGAGATTCAGTCGGTTTTTAGAGACTTTGTAACAAAGCTATAAAGAAAACAACCGACCAACCCCATCCTCGTGGAGATTTTGTATTTGATACCCATTACCAGCTGCTCACTGTCATTGAAGGATTGTCATTATATCAGAATTTCTCACACTGTAAATGATGAGATCTTCCTCCCACCACCACCACCGTCTCAATTCCTCTTTCTCCACTTGCTGAGGACAGAAAGCAGCCATAACAAAGGATGCTCTCTGTAGTATGCTTTATAGATGTATCACTGTTTATTTTCGTACCCGAGTTTGAAAGGGGGGAAAGATTGTCTCCTAGGGGGTTAGTCGAACCTCAGAGCACCTGAAACTTCTTATGCCTCTGGTGGGATCGTGAGCAAAATCACCTAGTTCAAAATTCATGGGACCAGTTAGACTTCTGCCTGTGTTTATGTACTTAAATATCTTTTCAGATCTGGCCCTGTATACTTTAGATTCCCAGTCTCGTATTTGAAACTGCAAATAATTAGAAATTAGGTGGTATTTCACTGCCTCACTGGGATATTGAGATGCAACAGCAGATTGTGCAAATACCTCAAATAGAGAGGTTAAAAAGCGCCTCACAGCAAACTATTCTTGAAAGAAGCTCTTGATGTCTGAATCTCAGAGCATCCATTCATCTCACGTTTTCCTTCATATGTGTCCTGGTATAAAAAGCTAATGCGTGTTTGTGAAAAGGACAAAGTAAAACTATTGCGACTTCTGTGTGTAAAACTTTTCACATAATAGGATACATACCTTTAATAGAAAATGGTGAAACAGTGTCTATAACTCTACAGTGATTAAAGTTCAATATCGTTAATATAAACAGTTTTACGGTAATAAAAGGAGATTTGCAAGGAAGAGGGACTCATTTAGTTCTAAGAGATGTTTGACCTCTGCTACTTCATAATCCGTTAGGGAGAGCTAAGGTCCACATAAGCTGGCTTGCTTTCTCCTTTACCTGAAAGGCATTATTTTTTCAATAAACACCAAAATCAAGACAATATTTTTAGAACCAGGATAATTGCCACTTTAAATGGACTAATCTTTGCTCAGAAGTTGTCTGACACTTTATATCCAATGGCAGCAGGAAAGAAGTAATTAAGATGTATGCTTTTGGTAATTGATCAGGAACATTTGAATGGGTTACATAAATAATAGACTAATAAAAGTATTGTCTAACCATTTAAAAAACACATGCCCTACTGCATGTACATTTATTTAAATTAACGTTGCTGTCAGAATTTATGACAAATTTTGAAAGAGGATTTCATTTTCACCTCATGGTTAATGCTCTCATAAATAATAATTTGTCAATTTATAGGATAAGATATATTATTAAATGGTGCAGTGTACCTCTTCAAAATAGAGGTGTGCATTTACTGTTATGGGCGATTACTCTATGGATAAAACCACAACTTTCAAATCTCATTTTCACGTCTGCCAAATCCTGCTCTAACTCATTTTCTGTTCTAACGAGAATTAATGATATTAGTAATCTAATGTTATGCAGAGGAGACCTGAAACTCTTCTTGTAGATGCAGTATCATGCAGTGTTTTTCTACGTAAAATATTTTATTAGTATGTTATTGATAACTGACCAACAGATTATCTAAAAAATAAAAAACCATACAAAACCAACTGTTCCCAAAAAAATCAGATATTTAAAGAATACATCAGGAGTTGGGTTCTGGTTATTGTTTAAGACCATAAAATTGATACTTGCTAATCATTTACAAAATGCTGATCTATCTTGGAGTTGAACACCAAGAAACTTCAGTCGGATAGTTTGGGGTAGGGCTATATCTACCTGCAAGCAACTTCCATTCTTCTCCACTCTTTTCTTAAACNTATTATTATTATTAGGGAAATGTTTTCTTTTGGTTGAAAAAAGCCCCTGACTGCAAATGAAGTGGCTATCTATGTTCTGTGATAATGCACTGCCAAGGGATGCGAGAGACTTTTTCCCGAGTCAGTTCAGAGCAGTTTTGAGTTTTGCTGTAGCGAATCACTCTGAGCTGGGAAAACTGTAAACTGAAGTCTGTGGTTCCCAAATCCTAGGCAAATGCCCTTCCAGATGAATTCCTATTCTTCCAGATGACATTGTCACCAAACCCACGAGTGTTTCCATGAGATGAAATTTGATTAAAAGTTCTTTGTTTAGTCTTATGAAGAGATTGTATATTGCCACATGGCTTGATAGCTTCAGTGNTCCCCCCCCCCTCTGGACAGGAAAGTAGGGCCTCTGCATGTGTTTAACCCCACATTTTTGCAGGGTACTAATATTTCTGCTTTTAATTGACTGCAGTTTTACAGGAGAGTGCGTCCCAGATGTGATTGCTCTAAAATGAAAAAGCGCCAGTGTTGGGCTTGAATGTTTCCCATCCAATTACCGACTGCCCCTTCATTTTATTTTGAAAGTTTTTGGGTTTGTTTTTTTTTTTTTTCACTTGAGTATGGGGTTTCCGAACGATTCTGGTAATCCTGGATTTTTTCCCTTGTTTTTACAGGTGACCTGTAACTGTTTCACCATCAGTAACGGGGAGATGCAGGATGTTGGTGTTGGCCTGTATCCCAGGTACTGTGGACACTGTTTCATTCACAGGCAAAATCTATGTCAGGTTGGTTTTTTTTTCCTTTTTTCCTAGGTAGCTGCAAGGGCCATCAAAGCAACAGGTAACATGTCTAAACAAGAAACTGGGAAATGGAAATAAATTAAAGGAGGATAAAAAAAATATGATCAAGTTGAAAACGTTCTTAATAGTCTCAATTACAGAATTCAGTTCAAATACGATGCATCTTTATATTTTGTTTTTATGGAGGTGGTAGTCTTTTTTAAGTAAGAAATGCTGACATCAAAAATGTGTGACTGGGACTATTAAAAAGAAACCTGTTCAGCTTTGCTTTAGAGTACAGATATTTTGCAGCTGAGAGCCTTCGGAACTGGCAATTAAAAGAAAAAGATTGAACACGTTTATTAGTAAATTACCATAACTAAGAAACCAGTAAGGTGAAAAGATAAGCCCCTTGAGAGATGGATGTTAATGTTCTAATTCCTTACTCCTATTTCTTATTTGTGTTAGGTAAATACATACGTCCCAGGGAGGGGTTTGCCTTTCTAGAATTAGTTACCTGTAATTATTAATGCAGAAAATTAGTATGTATAGTTTAAAATTATATTATTATATTATATTATATATATATATATAAAAATGATATTTTACTGTCTCAATGTTTTGTTAATGCCCAGTTGAACTATGTTGTCAGTACCTCAGTGGGCCGGTCACTGGTGTTTCTTTTCCTACTAATGTCACGTGTAAGATTTGACTAAGGACACTTAATATCTTGAGGTCTGCCTTGTGGTAAAGATAGGGGAGAGGCTCTTAGGACGACACGGGAATAAGTGTTATGAAAGGTACAGAAGAGTCATTCAATTTTGTAGTGAAATGGAAACAAATCCTTTCACATACTTGGGAAAAATGGAACATTAATTTGGAGCGTTATTATTATTATTAGGGAAATGTTTTCTTTTGGTTGAAAAAAGCCCCTGACTGCAAATGAAGTGGCTATCTATGTTCTGTGATAATGCACTGCCAAGGGATGCGAGAGACTTTTTCCCAAGTCAGTTCAGAGCAGTTTTGAGTTTTGCTGTAGCGAATGACTCTGAGCTGGGAAAACTGTAAACTGAAGTCTGTGGTTCCCAAATCCTAGGCAAATGCCCTTCCAGATGAATTCATATTCTTCCAGATGACATTGTCATCAAACCCATGAGTGTTTCCATGAGATGAAATTTGATTAAAAGTTCTTTGTTTAGTCGTATTAAGAGTTTGTATATTGCCACGTGGCTTGATAGCTTCAGTGTCCCAATATATTTTAAAATAGATAAAATCCT
Source organism: Anarhynchus alexandrinus (assembly GCA_008711295.1). Lineage (NCBI taxonomy): Eukaryota > Metazoa > Chordata > Aves > Charadriiformes > Charadriidae > Anarhynchus > Anarhynchus alexandrinus. The sequence continues at coordinate 400,759 of VUYV01000424.1, read as the reverse complement.
GTGGTCCTTCCCTGCACCACTTTGCCTTTGGGAATATGCCCAGTGATCCCACAAGAAGTGAAATGAATACTCTCTCCCAATATACATCACTGGGGTCATGTGGAGATAAACCACAGATATTTGATTAGTCCAGAAGGGATATCAAAAGAATCAGGGTCCTGTTGATGGCTCCGTTAAGAGTTTGGTGTAGGACTCTGACCCTCGGCAACATCATCTATTTTGCCTACAATAGTTGGGATTTTGAGTGACTGAATCAGGCAGACAAGGAAAGCAAAAAAGGCAGCCAGGAGCTGGATAAACCAAAAATTCTTATTCCAGCCTAATGATGCCAGAATTGTTCTTTCAGTGGGTCGTTCCCAGAGGGGAGGAACTGCCAGCCCCGTGTCTGCTATGGGACTGATGTTGGCCAGGCAAAGTCAGTTGTTTCTCAGCTAATGAAACGTGGGGCTCAAAAGTATATAGTGGATATTGTTGATGTTGTTCTTAACAGTCTCCTTCAAAGAAGAGGGAAGGACATGTCTGTGTCACACCTGCGTGTGTGTCTCTTGGGGGTGGCAGCAGCTCCCCAGTGACCTGTGCTGCGTTAACCAGAATGTGCAGAGGCAGTGGCTGTATCTCTTTTTTCAACTCTATACACCAAGTGCTTTGGTTTTGGGACATAGTATACTCCGTTTTCTACCTGATATGAAGTACAGGTTGATGGCTGACCCCTTTGAGCTGCGGTTCCACTGCTGGTCAGGGTAACCGATGAGGTCAGCGCCCTGAAACTGAGCAGAAGCAGCAGAAATAAAGCACAGTCCCAAGCCACTAACCTTTTGCCCCGAACTGTCCGGGTTGCCTTGTTCCCCACTGCCCTCTGCCCCGAGTCAGGACTCCTGGAGAGTCACTGGGAGGCCACCAGCTCTCCCCCACCCGGAGCGCGCAGAAGGCAGAAACATGTGAAGAGATCCGGGTATGGCTCCTATTAGCCATGAATAGAAATCTTCTAAGCATTAATTTTCCTTCCCTAACCGAGAGCGGCTGATTTATCGGGGATTTTATTTGTTTCGTATCTTAATTGCTTGATACTTCAGATGTGATCACGTTAGCTACTTTTAAATGATTAAAGGGGAACGGCAGTGGAGGCTCCTCTGTAAAGTTCTTTCTCTCTCTCTTTCTCCCCCTCCACCACCCCTTGCAGCATGTCCTTACTGAACCACAGCTGTGACCCAAACTGCGTCATCGTTTTTGAAGGATACCAGCTTTTACTTCGCTCTGTCCGAGAGATCCAGATTGGTGAAGAGGTAATTAACTTGTCCTCCCTTCCATCATGGACACCTGCAACAATGACATCTCCCTAAATAAATTCCAGACCGCAGGGCCACCAGCTTAGTATTTTGATGATATATTGATGCCACTTTCTAGCACATAGCTATCAGGGGGAAAATGATAAATAGAATCATCTCTTCACACTGCCTGGGCCCCATAATCATTACTTCTCATAAATCACTAGCGGTCTTGATAAATTCTTGTTCTTTCTTTCCTCCTCTAGGCACTTCATTTTGTTTGTATTTGAACGTCTTTACCCTGATGGAAACACTTACGATATTTCTGGGTGGAATGCAGCGTTCACTAAGTCATTGCAACAATAAGCATTTGTCAGGCTGCAACCAGACCGTTGTAGTAAACCTTTCATTGACAGGGAAAGTAGCAAGACGAGGTTTGTTTTCTTGTCCATGTCGCTAGAAAAGACTTCAAAATATCCCTTTCAAGAGATTTCTGATTTGAACGAAGGTGTTCTCAGCTTTGTTTTTCTGACAGCATTTGTATTACTTTGAAAATAATCATTTGTGGCTTGGAAAGCATTTCAAATTAAATGGGGTTTGCAGCGATACACTATTGAATTTGCTCTGTAAGGCTGCAAAGACGTGTGTATGTATGTAACTTTACATGCACCAATGACCTATGCAGTCCTAGCTGGTGGTCGTTTCAAAATCATGACTTAATGTAAAAACGGTTCACTCCTGTGCTTCAAACTCTGGGAAGATCAAGGACATATATATATATCCTAATTTAGAAGTAGTATCTCCTTTCCACCCTATGAGATGTTCTCTTTTTTAATGCATCCTTTTTCTAAGATAATAGTCTATCGAAATATATAAATGGTAAAATATTTTTTTTAGGCAAAATATTGTGGAGAACCAACAGAAATGCTTTTGCATAATTACCTTTTTGACAAGAGAAATCCTGTAGGATGCAATATACTTTTGTGGAGCTACTAAGTATAGACATCATTCTGTCTGGCATTCTCGTTCAAGCCAAATGATACACACTTTCCTTGCATTTCATCCGTATATATTAACCTTCCAAGGTATATATTAACCTTCCTCTTGGCTCCCCAATTCACCAAGATGAGTTATTTGTCTAAAAATGCAGCAGATTTTAATGTCTTCCCAGAACGCATTTGAGTTAATTATTAGAGTTCTAAATTCTATCTTATTTTTATCTACATGAATATATTTTTCCAGATAAATTTAATAAAGCAATTCTTTGTAACAAGCAGCTTTTACAAAGTGGGAGAGGCTCTTGGGTGGCCCTGGGTGGTTCTGGAGTGACAAGTGACGTAAAATTCCCCCGCAGGCGTGAGCACCGTGCGGACTGCGCTACGGCTGCGAAGCTCTGACCCAAATCTTAGACTTAGTGTCAGCGGTCTGTAACCCACAGGTGTCTCTAGGTTAAAATCAGTGGTGAAACAGATCCAGTGTAAGTTAGAAGTAGTTTGTAAGGCAATCAGGAAATAAATATAAGGGCAGCTAGGGCCAGTTTGTTTGCAGTGACTTTGGCAGTTGAGTGAATATGGGCTTTAAAATGATTGCACCTTACACGGGCATGTTATATTTTCTAAAAAACTTTTCCTCCAATGAGGCAGTAAAATAAAGACAGGATTTTCCAAAGAGCTCAAGTTTTGGTTTCTTCGTTGCAACTATTGCTTCTGGGTTTCGTACTGAAAGGAAAACTCATCTTCAGGAACATGTAAGGTTTTATATATATGCATTTATAGAGACTGTATTAAAGCAGGTACCCTCTTGACTTACCTTGAAATAAAAGTCTCAGTCTGAGGTATGTGCTTCTTTAAATAAGGATTTGTCTAAAGAAGAAAACAGGTATAAGTGAGAAAGCCAAGACACAAAGTGAGTGTTAGTTTAGATCTGTTATGGGAAGAGGAAGGAAAAGAAAATCACTACGAGGGTGCGTACAAGTCAGCAGTTTAATATTATTTTCAACACCCAATTACTTTTCCTCTTACACAACTGCTACCGCTTTTCATTTTGTGTTCTGCATGGTGGCTTTAGTATCACTTCTTTCCCCGCTGCCTTACTGTTTGCCTGCAGCAGAGTGAGCTCAGTTTTCTTAATAGCTATGTGTTGAATTTACACACCTATGTACGTGAAACTACATCACCTGTTATAAGCTGAGTTTCTACTTACATTGCTGAGGTCATGATCTGAGCAATTGGGGGAGAAAATACGTGTTAGGGAGGAATCTGACTGGGTTTTCTGAATAAATCAAGTGTAGTGGTAAGACGAACGTTGTTTCCAGTCATGAGGCAACAAGAAAATTTAAATAATTATGAGCAGCAGCAAACTTGCCTTACCCTGTTCAGACTTACACGAGATGTAGTCAGAATGAGATCCCCTATGGAATAATTAATAGAAAGCAAATAAGCACTGAGATTTATTAGAAATTAGAAGCCAAGTAGCAAGTCAAGCTCAGATGAGTAGAAGACGACTGTGGCTTTACTATCCATACAGGAAAAAACTTGATAGGGCTCCTGGACCCTCGCCAGGAAAATATCAACCACTGCAGTATAATGTGTTCACTAGGCCCCTGAGAAGTAAAAAAATTTGGCACGTTTGTAGTGCTTTCTGTCAGAGGACACTACAACAATTTACTCATGTGAAGGAGTTGTTGACCACCTATGTAATTCATATAAGGATGTATGGGCCTATCCTAATACCCCAAATTCTAGTTCTTAACCAGCTGGTAGTCATCACCACTAAATTTAAGTGTTTTCTGTCCTGCAAGTGGTATAAAGGGGATGAACTGAACAGATAGAGGGCAGAGGAGAGGACAGAAGAAGTGAAAGGAAGACAAGGTTTGGGAGGAACTATTGATCTCTGTGCATAGATTGGGGGTTGAGGTGGCTAGAAAGGGTCTCCTAACACTCTGTGGACTCTACTCTCTACCAGGTTTTTGAGCATAATTGAATCTAATAGCAGGAAGAAAGAAAGAAAGAAAAGAAAGAAAGAAAAGAAAGAAAAAAGAAAGAAAAGAAAGAAAAAAGAAAGACAGAAAGAAAGAACAGGTTTTTGTGGGGATTTTATTCTGTATGTCCCTACTTAAAAGACTATAGGACTTTCTGAAACTTGCTTCCAACAGCTCAAAACTAATTATAACATTGTTTTGCTCCTCAAGATATTGTTAGTTGTAGTGCCGACTATCACAGCTTTTGTACCTTTAGGTGATGTTACTTCGACAGGATACAAAGATTTCCTTTTCTTCCACTTTATTCTTTGCAAAAAATGAAATTTAAGTATTGAAAAGAAAGGTAAGGTATGGGGAAGGATTATGAGAAAGCAAAACCAATTCACCTAGAGATCACCAGGGCTCCTTCAGTGATAAGGTAGCCTATCAGCTAATTTACTTTCTCAAAAAGACAAGCAGCCTGCTTTGAAGAGGTCTTCATCACTTCCCTACCCTTTTGTAACCACTTGAAACAGCAGCAAGACGTGTGCTATAATTTCAATTGACTTTTTGTTAATTACCTGGTGTTTTTCAGCCAGCCATGAGCTCATTTTGCCTGTTCTCCAATCAGAAGTTGTATAGCTGTGGTTCGTTCCGTGCAAAGCTCAAATCAATTAGTCCTGCTGAGAGACAGGATGTGTTAGCTGAGGTCCAGTTCTGCTCCAAAAAAGGGTGAATGGCTTCTCATCAGCTTCAGAGTTCAGTTAGAGCAAATTTGGATCTTTCTGCAGAAAGTCACATAACAAACCATACTCTCACAGAGCAATTAACTTTTAAAATGAATACTAAATGCAAATCATAGTTTCAGGTGACCAGCAATGAAATCTATCTTCATGACAGATTTCAACCAAGATATGTAATATTTCTGTTGTTACAATTCTGTGAGGAGAATTTTTATGTCTGTGTGTTTGACACAATACGTTTGGTCACATTACATTTTTTAAAACAAATTTTTTCCTTGAGTTAGAAGGCACTTTGATCATATATGCTAAAAGAGAAAGAGCACAGACTGGTCACCATTTATATAACTCTGTCTCAAGAACAGATTTTTCTATGCAACCCTCCCTAAGACCTTGAGACCAACGAGAGCAAAAACAAGAGGACTCAACTTTTTTTCCCTGCTGTTTAATTAAAATAATTGATTTTAAATTTCTACAGAATCCTCTGTCTAGAAATTTTGTAGCTTATAGCCCGTTACAAAAAAAAAAAAAAAATTAAGTCCACTGCAGGATGGCAGTACTGGAAAACTGTGTCCACCTCATTTGGCAGATGAGGAACATGAGAAACCGAGCATCGTACCCGTGGTTAAAGAATTTTTGTGTCAAAGCAAGAAGCAGACAGTGCTGCATTTTTAAGGAGAAAGCCTCGAGAGTCAATAAGTCTCACGGCTGTTAAATAATTCCCTGCCTTCATAAATGTTATTTAATATATACTCTCCAGTTCGGGGGAAAAGATTTACTGCATTCTTTATAAGCGATGCAATAAAGAGGCAAGCTTTGGTCAGCTGAAATAATGTTTTAATTAATACCATACATCCCACATGCAAATACCATTAAGACAACCATTGATAAATGGGCATATTTCCTAAATATGTACAAGTTAAATGAGCCTTGCGTCTAATGAAAGGATCCAAAATTAAAGCAAGTGTAGGAGAGACTCGAGTACAGAATTTTTATGTTTAAACGATTAAATTATTAGTATAGACTTAGTCACCGTTAGGTTGGTCATGTTTCTAAATATTCTAATTACATTTTCCCACTCAGTCTGCCAACTACAAACATTTTTTCACTTATGGATTTCTGCTGGCAGGAGTGGGAATTCGGACTTGGGCCTCTGACAGCAAGCGAAACCCGAAGTTGTTAAAACGTTAAAAGGAGGTATCAGTGTGACGAAGCCTCTTCTCCTCCTCCTTCTGCCCACTCGTACGCTCTAATCCAGAGCAGGTTGTTGTGTGACTGTTAAGAGCCACGACTGTTTGGTAACCTCTGAAAAAGAAATTAGTGGTTTCAAACTTCTTCCTGCTTCCAAGGTTTTTGCAACATCAAAAAAAAAAAAAAAAAAAAAGCCAAAAGAGAAAAGAGAGAAAGGGATGAAGCCTGTAGGCTGAAGATAAAGCACGTTCGATGTTGGCTATGGGTTTGTTTTGCACTATTAGAACTGAACCCTGCCCAGTGATGGGTTCAACAGTAATGATAGGGTTTAAACCATTGTCTTAAGTATTTTGGCAGAGAATAGACTAATCTCACATGAGTTATTTTTCCCAGAAGATTCCTACAGTCTCGCACTGCGCCTGAACTTGATTAAATCCCTTCTACTGCTGGATGCCACCTTAACCTAAAGCACAGCAGGACACGGGGCAGAACCAGAGATGTTTTTGCAGAGGATAAGCGAAAGGGAACAAGCTGGTGTGTGGAATGATTTTGACAGAAAACACTTGCGAGTTGCGAGGAGACAGGAATGTCAGAGGCTTGTGATGGGAGAGGAAAATTGGGCTTGGAATGGCTGAAGAATGAGGTTAGGACTACAGTCTAAGTGGAAACTGGTTTGTGGGAAGGAAGGGAGACAGATCTTTCTTACCACACCAGGAAGGATGCAGAGTAGGACCAGCTGGGGAAAGAAATGAGGACAAAGTTGTTGAGGTCACTGAAGATGATTGAGAAACCAGAGTAGGGCAACAAGGACTGTTACCTTGGGAGAATAAGAGTGTTGGTGATCAAATATGGGGAAAATGTGTGAGAAGAGGTATGCAGGGGAGAACTGAAGAAGAAAGGCAGAAGGGCAGATCTGGGACTGGCAGGATGATGGAATCGGCCCATTGTACCAAGCAAGGCAATGTAAGGAACTAGAACTGAGGGCTGGAAACCAGGTTTAGATAACCAGGTGTGGAGAATACGACTGGAAAATGCTACTCATGTCCTTGGGCAGAGAAGAGAGAGAATGAGAAGAGGGACGTGTTGGAGAGAATGGAGCAGAAAAGGCCAAGCTTGGGAGAAAAGAGCGGAAAAGAAATAGGCAAAATAACTTCCATCCGTTCACCCCAGAAAGCTCAGAGGGAAGCCTATAGCTCCAGCATAAATGTAGTACTGACTGTTCTGCTCCAAACCAACAGGGGTGAAACTAATCCCCTCTTGGCTCAGACAAGCACAAGCTGGGACAGAACAACGTTATATAGAATGCAGAACCTAAGAAGGTTTTCCCACTTCCTAACTTTTGATTATCTGTGGAACTTTAATTTGTCTCTTTCATTAATTATACTATTAATTTTATTTTTTTTTCCGCAGGCTTTCTGCTTATGATCATTTTAAATGCTTGACTTTGCCATCTCAGTAATCTTCTTTTAATACAGTCCTCCTTCAATAAGTAATCAAATTACACTGTAATAATAAATGAAAAAAATGCAGGCGTTGGTTTAGTTGCTTCTTAATTGCTCGTTTAATTAGAATGCTCGCTAATTTGCAAAATGCAGGTTCTGACAATGGATTTCATAGTCATTACTGCAAATTGGTGAGGTTTTCCTGTAATTTCTTTGAGTGGACTCTCATGATTTAACTGAGAATCATGTGAAAATTCTCCCAATTAGGTGAAGTGTCTAGGAAATAACGTGACCTGATTTTTTTTTAGCTCTGACCTCTCTGGAGTGTTTCAAAGTGTGTTGGGCATCTGCTGTAATCACTCAACAGCATGTATGACCGAATGCTGGTCTGAGCTGGACTGTTATTTCGTTATATTATTTCCCTTATCAACACTTTGTGCCTGTACACTTTAAACATTTGAAGAACTCTACAAGTGGTTAGCCCTGCAAAATTCCTCCTAGTAGGCGTCAAAGTGAACAAACTACAGACTTCTCTGTAGTTCGTTGGAATTCACTCTGTACAGCGTGAGGAGCTGAAAATGGCACAAATGTAAGCATTTTCTTATATAATTTTAATAGATTTTCTTGACAATAATTTCAGCAACTTCGCAATGCTTTCGTGCTTCCTTGGTCACAAAGGAAATGTGACAGACATACTGGAGATGGGCATGACATAAGAGAAGCTTTCCTCAGGCTCAAACATATATTTGCAAGAAAGTAGGGGCTTCCTTGAGACCAAATTTTTAGAGACAGTTGAATGTTGTATAATTCTAGGGGCTAAATACACGCGTAAGCTTCGGAGCTAGACAGAAAATGAGATTTCATGCACAGGGAATTCAGACACTGAGCTGCTTTCTCCCTCTCTCTTCTCTCTCTTTTCTTTTTCTTCCAAATTAGGATGAAAAGTTGAAATAGTGATAATTTTGGGGGGATTAATTATTTCAAACAATATTGATCTGGAAATGTGGAGAAGTGCTCCTCCATGGAAATTATTTTTGCCCTTTTTTTCCCTTTGAAAAAGTTGTCAATTTCTTCTAGGAAATAATCTCTTAAAATAAAATTTTATTTTATGCTGGAAAAATGTCGTATTCAAAAATGTTACCTTAGCTATATATACACCAAATATGGATTATTTTTTTTTAAAATATACCAACTCTGGGTTTTTTTATGTACTGCACACAGCTCACGATCAGCTATATTGAATCACTGATGCCCACGAGCGAACGCCAAAAGCAACTGATGCGCCAGTATTGCTTTGAATGTGACTGTCCTCTCTGCCAGAATCGAGAAAAGGTAGGTTGAGCGAAGAAATTCCTTGCCAGTGAAACAGAATTTTCCAAGGCCTGTCAGCAGCTTCCTTTCCTTTACGTAATAATTATCTTTTGCTACTAATTGAATGGCCAGAATGGAGAAGAAAATGACCTCTGCCCTCAGTGCTGTTTATGTTGCTATGAAAGACAACCGTGAAGGAAAGAAAAGCAGGAAATGTTGACGACGTGATAAGAAGAATTTCTTGCTAAAACATGCACTGTTCATAAATCTAGGAACTGCTTTCAGTTCCAAGATGTGGTTCAGATCATTTTGAGATTCAAGGACCTCTGAACATGAGAGTTAATATGACTTTAAGCTGAAAAGAAAGGATTTCTTTTTTTTCTATTCAAAAGAGTAATCTTGGGACTTTAACCGAATCCCCTTGTCTGATGCTGCAGGAAGGCTGTGCTTATCCTCATGATCATGTTAAATTAATTCTAACAAACACCTGCATCAATAATTTTTTAAGAACTACCAGTCATATTCAGCAGTTGTTAGAGTGATCAACCTCCCTGGGTGACTGTTTGTAGTTTTTATGCTCTCTTTCACAAGTTCTTGGAGTAGCAGTTCAGTAGTTGTAGTAGATAACTTTTTTTCAGTGTGTCCTTTTACTAGGGTTCAGCCTGGCCGAGTTTAACGATATTCTGGGTTGCTTCATATTTGTACAGCCTGGCCAGGATAATTTTGGCTCCAAGCCTGATGAGAGATCAAATGGCATACGCAAAATGAGGCTGACATCATAGCAGTTTCCACACTTTGTCTCTCTAGTTATATGTACCCTTGTTCTTATTTTTACAAATGCCCGTTTAGGGTGAGTCACGTGCCATAGCTATAAATGCGTTCCAAGTATATTGGAAATGGTAAGAAAGGTATGATGAAAATGTGTTTGCAAAGAGCATGATATGAATCATGAAATCATTGCTGTACAGCAAAAAAGAAAAAAAAAACAACAAAAAAACCCCCAAAGTTTAAACTCTGTGTTGGGTAGGACAGTTGTGTGTGTATAGTCTTGTTCAAGCCAAAGTACACCCATTGATTATAGAATGTATCCTTTGATTCATCAGTAAACAGTTCAAAAAAGAGAACACAGAAAAGTGTCAGACTTACGACATAATGCTAAATTACTTCCCATCCATGTGCCAAAGTTGTCATTCTGTGCCTGACAAAGATTGCTGCAGTGCTACTCCGAGGCAGTGAAGGGAAGACCTCTTTTTGCCTTTCTTTTAAAGACTCTGACTCAAGTGCCATGAAATCTTCGATTAGTTTTGGGGAATGGCATTCCCACAACTGCAGTGACAATTAAGAAAAATAAGCAGGCTAACTCGTCTTTAAGGGTCGCTTAACAGTTTGTGAAAGGGTAGACAAGTGGTGTAAAGACCCTTCAGCATGTGGAATGTTTTAAGAAACAAGATCCACAGGCTGGAGTACACTTCACTGTAAGAGTCAACATACAACATCAAAAAATATTGTCGTGAAATTGTATGTGCGTATATTGATGAATACAATAGTTTCATACATAAGTTAAAAATAATTAATTATTTTTTTCTCTTTGAAATTTTTAGCTGTGGTTTGAGTTGATCTTCTAAAGATCTTTTTTGCCCATTGGCAAAATTCCCTGTGGGGATGATATTGCAAAATGTTTGGAAAGCTCTTTGTGCCTGCATTCTGAAATTCTGTAGTTTCCTCATTGTTACCACGGAAAGAGGTCTGTGAAGGGCTCGGAACCTCGTGTCAACTTTGTCTGTTGGCGTCTATGAAGAAACCTTTATCCTCAGCTTCAGTCTAAGATGATGAGAAATAGTCTTCAGCAGTCCTCATAGTACTGCATTTCATTTCTTTGTGACAGAGATTTTATAAATACAGCTGTTTACATGGCTAACTTGGAAATATAGATTATTTTTTTTTTTCATTGATCTTGGTCACTGTTGGTAAGCCGAGAGGTGTGTAACGCTGCAGCTACGGTGGGAAATAATATTTTCAGAAATATTGTTTTTTAAAAAAATACAGAATAGCTGTATATAGATGCTTAAAAGTCATCAATGGGCAAAATTATTTGATAATATCCCTGCTGAAATACCCCTGATACTGAGACAAATTTCGAAGGCATCTTGGAAAATTTTTAAAAGGCAAAGTCTTTTGAATAGGCAATGGCTGTAACTTCGAGTCATCAAGGGCGGCAGATTCAACATAGTGATTCCATCAATATAATCAGCTAACAATAAATTCCCATATTAAAACATTGCTTTGCAAGTACCATGGCTTAGTCAACAGCGATCCATCTCATAAATCCTTGTTATAGGTAAAATTGCAAAATCCATTTTGGCTGAAGCCTTCAAGTAAGTTCTTGGGTGTTGGGGATTTTTTTTGGTTGTACTCATCTCATTAAAAAGCTAGAATCCCTTTTCTAAGGAACACTTACAGGGATCATAGCTTCTTGTTATGCCCAAGTTCCAGTCTTGCTGAGTGTGAATGCTGGCTGCTGAGCGCATACTAGGGACCAGGGAAAGCAGAGGAATCCCTCCTGAGATGCACACATCCATTTACAGTACAACTATAAGTCAAGGCATTTCCATTGTAGCTTTTATTCTACATCTTTTGTAATGTTTTAAAAGCGATCTTGAGAATTCTGTGGGCAGTATACATTAAAGCTTATACGAAGGACATATAAACCTTATATCACGGAATCATGGAATTTTCAGAGTTGGAAGGGACCTCTAGAGATCATCTAGTCCCACTGCCCTGCCAAAGCAGGACTGCCCAGAGCACAGCACTCAGGACTGCATCCAGGCGGGGCTTGAAAACCTCCAGAGAAGGGGACTCCCCCACCCCCCTGGGCAGCCTGTGCAGTGCTCTGGCACCCCAACCGGAAAGAAGTTTTTCCGTGTATTTGAACGGAACTTCCTCTGTTCCAACTTGTGCCCATTGCCCCTCGTCCTGTCACTGGGAACCACTGAAAAGAGTCTGGCTCCATCCTCCTTCAACCCACCCTTTAGATACTTGTACGCAGTAATAAGGTCTCCCCTCAGCCTTCTCTTCTCCAGGCTAAAGAGTCCCAGCGCTCTCAGCCTCTCCTCATAAGGGAGATGCTCCAATCCCTCAGTCATCTCAGTTGCCCTACGCTGGACTCTCTCCAGCAGTTCCCTGTCCCTCTTGAAGTGGGGAGCCCAGAACTGGACACAGTATTCCAGTTGTGGCCTCACCAGTGCAGAGTAGAGGGGGAGAATGACCTCCCTCGACCCACTGGACACACTCTTCCCTATACAGCCCAGGATTCCATTGGCCTTTTTGGCGATAAGGGCACATTGCTGGGTCATGGATAATTTACTATCTACCAGGCTCCCCAGATCCTTCTCCTCAGAACTACTTCCCAGCAGGTCCACCCCTAACCTATACTGGTGCTTAGCATTCTTCTTCCCCAGGTGCAGGACCTTGCACTTGCTTTTGTTGAACCTCATTAGGTTCTTCTCTGCCCAGCTCTCCAGCCTGTCCAGGTCACGCTGGATGGCAGCGCGGCCCGACTAATATGTATTAGTACTTAGTTACATGTATGCTTATTTATTCATATTCATAAAAATACTTTGCAGGTTTCTTATCAATTAAATTAATATCTCCTGCTATATTTTCTAAAGGTTTGTTCATTTAGTCTTATGTGCTCAAATGAAGAAGGAAGATGGTATCAAGTTTCTGTTCTCAAGTCAGATACTGGCTTCGTAAGTGACCTTGGGTAATTCATTTTATTCAAAAGCAACCTTTGTGTTTTCTAAGACCCTGCCCTTATTTTTCATAATTAGTGAGAAGCTACTGTTTCAATTGGAGCCAAACAGATTTTTTTTACTAGAAACCAGACCAGTCTGTCTAAATCGGGGACCATTTTTGTTTATGTTCTGTGAAGCTCTTTTTTGCTCAGTTTCCCCAAATGCAGCATGAAGATGGCAATTCGCGCTTCTGCTGAGTATTCTATTCTGATGTCCAAAGGATAATAAAGAAAGATGCTGCATTTTCTAAGATCTTTTAACTTTAACTGTTGGTTTTGTTTTAATGAGAGTGATTCCTTGAAGTGGAAGGGTTTGAGGTTTAGTTGAGTTTTAGTTGTGTGCTTTATGCAGTTCCCCATGTGGTATCTTAGTGCTGTTAAAAAAAAAAAAAGGTCATATTTAAGCTCAGAGACATCTACATGAGCAAATAACAGACTTAGCCTACAAAATTCTACTGATTTCTCCTAATTTTAATTAGGCATCTAATCTAAGCCAGTTTTTAGCCTCCCTCTACACCCAAAGAGAAGAGAAGCAGCTCATTCATACTGTCCTGCAGAAGAAATCTATGAAAACTGGAATCGATATAGGAGAGGTTAAAGGAACTCTTTCAAGTAAATACCCACGCTTTAGGCAGATAAGTTAGGTGAGATAAACTGTGCTGCTCCATGAAGTATATAGAAACACAAAATCAAGAATCACAGGGTTATGTTTCTGTGCTAGCTGACACGGATAGCAGCATGCACTCGCAACTATTTAGGTTTCAGCACACTAATATGCCGATTGTCAGTAAAAGCTGTTCATGCTGATCACTTCAAGCATTTGTCACTGACTGCTGCTGTAGACAAACATATCTTGCAGCCAGTGTCACTGCTTCTTCTCTGTTATTTGTGCTAAAATTGATTAAACTCAGATGCGGTTACATCATACTACAATCGCGCAGTTTAGCTATGCACACAAACAAGAATAGGGTGTAAAAGTGCTCTTTTGCCATTCTGGGTTACATCATTCTGTGTGAGCTTTTTCTATTATTTCAGGTCTCTGATGAACTATGATTTAAGGGGCAACTTATCTATGAAGAAATATTCTTTATTTCTCATTTATTGCAGCCTTCCAGTCCCTAAAGGGGGCCTACAGGAGAGCTGGGGAAGGACTTTTTACTGGGGCATGGAGTGATAGGACGAGGGGGGATGGCTTCAAACTGGAAGAGGGCAGGTTTAGATTGAACATTAGGAAGAAGTTTTTCACTTTGAGGGTGGTGAGGCACTGTCCCAGGTTGCCCAGAGAGGTTGTTGAGGCCCCATCCCTGGAGGTGTTCAAGGCCAGGCTGGCCGTGGCCTTGGGCAGCCTGGTCTGGTGGGAGGTGTCCCTGCCTATGGCAGGGGGGTTGGAACTCGATGATCTTCAAGATCCTTTCCAACCTAAACCATTCTATGAGTCTATGATTCTATGATTTCATGTCACAGCTTTATAAAACAGCAAAATTCACTCCAGCATCAGCAATGACTTTAAAATTTACAGTCACTTGGTCTTTTTAGCTAGGTACGGCAACTTCATACTGCATAAGAATCTTCCCTAACCACTGCCTAAGTATACACAGTTCACTTGCACTTGTCTAGACCTGAGACTGTAATATGGCAAAGTCTGGATTTTCAGGTATACTCATGCTTCAGCCCAACCACAGGGACCCCGTTGAAGTTGAAGTTGTTGAAGTTAAGCATCAATTTCAGCTGATGCAAACTGGCACGCTCAGTGTGAGCAGACGCAGCCCTAGACCAAATGGAGATGTCCATGGCTCTGCAGTCACAATTGCATTGCATATCAGGGGAGCAAACGTTCCTCACTGGACATTGTAGATGAAAGGACTTCAAAGTGAATCTCTGCTTGCTCTACAGTAGTGGTTTTTTATCTGCCTCTCCAACTGTATGCACAGCCATGGAATAATCCAAGTCCATAGCTGTCATCAAGGATGAGAAAATATGGAGGCAGACAGAGGCAACTAGCTGAACCTGTGGAACTCAAATCATTTTTGGTGCCTGGGCCTCAATGTCAGCTGTATTTTGATTCTAAGAGGTCATACCATGATGCTAGCCAGTCTCTTTTAGCAACTGGTCAAGCAGCTTGGCTGCTGATTTGACAAGGGAAGAGTAGCAAGTGCTGACACACCAGTGTAAGCTGGTTAAGATAAGATTAAGGTGCACCTTTTGGCAGTACCCTTATTGCCAAATTAAATGGCACTAGCTGCAAATCAAACCAATATTTTTAATTTATTTTGGCCTAAGTTGAAAAAAAAAAATCAGTAACTAGAAGAGGAAAAAACCCATGTCTTTCTAAAAGTCACTCATAGAATATTTCCTGACTGTCACTACTTTAAGTTATTGCTGCTGTAATGTCTTTAGTTCATTGTATCTCTGGCAGCTTTATACAGTATTATTTGCTCCCTTTTAAGATCAATCTTCACTGTAATTCGGAAATGTGTGCCTTCCTAAAAGCTGAACTCTTGGCAACATTTTACCATTCCAGCACATAAAAGCCCCTTACATTAATTATAATTAAAGATGGGATTACATTGATGACAAACATTTTAAATGGAGAACAGTTTTTTTCCACAGTCATGAGCCAGCGTATTGTTCCTATTCTACATTTTCAGCCAAGGATTTCAGGGAGATTTGTGCTTATAGAATCACTTTGTTATGAGTCGTCTTTCTCCTTTGGAGCCAGGATTTAATATTTTAGTCTAGCTTGGGTTTTGGAAGGCTTTTATTTATTACAAGGTCAAAAGCAACGGGTTTGACTCTGAATCATTTTTATATTTGGCCGGTATTTGATAGTTGCCAAAGCTCATAATGACATAATGCCAGAAAGTATGTCATTCCTTTAATCAGTTTATTGCTTTGCTTAGTACTCACTTATATTGCAACCTGAGTTTTGGTAGAGAACATCACAAGCAATCTACATAAAAATGTCACCTGTAGTTCTTTAGCTGATATTGCACTTACATATATCCACCAGCTCTTTTGTAAAAAAAAACCAAACCACTGAATAAGTTCCTGAAGCTGCTAGAAGTTTTGACGTTCTTTTCTATCCTAGGAAACAACACAGCTGTAGTTTAGGATTTTCATCAAATGTAAATGGTCCTCTGCGTAAGTTGATCAAATTCGTTGCTAGAGCATATGTCCGCGGTTGATTTGCCTCACTGAGGTTGAATCCCATTGAAGAACATGTGCTTAAATCACAGAGGCATTGTTACATGAAAAATATTATTATGGACTATTGTTTTGAATCAGGATGTAAAGGCTTCCTTTAAGATCACTGTACTGGTGTTAGTACAAAAATATGACCCCTCCCTCAGAGAGCATATATTTGGACACAGGAAATACAAAATCATATGTTAAAAAGTGCCTTTTTAAATTGCTGAATTGTGAAGTTCCAGAAGTTTGTGTCCCAGTTTCCCCAATATTTATTTATTTTCATGCATTTACATTCTCACTAAGTTTTCCACGTACAATACGAGAGATGAGCTCTCCAGATTAATTCAGATGATTGTCCTGGTTTGAGGTAAAACAGGACCAATTTTCTGTTCAGTAATTTTACTCTTCAGTTAAGCTTCTTCTAACCAACTGAACTCTCTGAAATTTATGGCATATTTTTTAGACAGTAGTCCACTCCCAGAGTGATAAGACCTGATTGTTTATAATTTATGCCGAGGAATGGTATGCAGAGAGGCTCTTGCTTATGCTTATTGCTATAACACCCAGGATCAGCTAAATTTTTTATTTCCCCATTGGAGGGTCGGAAGCAGAAAAGCGTAGAGGGGTCCCACCTGCGGGGAGGAGTGGACAGGACAGGTGACCCAAAACTGACCAATGGGGTATTCTCTTCTCCCACGTAACAAAGGATAGGACAAGAAGAAATGCCCTCAAATTCTGTTGGGGCAGGTTTAGATTGGATATTAGGAAAAATTTCTTCACCAAAAGGGTTATCAAATGTTGGAACAGGCTGCCCAGGGAAGTGGTGGAGTTGCCATCCCTGGAGGTATTTAAAAGACGAGTAGGCGTGGTGCTTAGGGACATGGTTTAGTGGTGGTTTTTGGCAGTGTTAGCTTGATGATTGGACTCGATCTTAAAGGTCCCTTCCAACCTAGAAGATTCTATGATTTTATCTGCATCATGCTCAGTATAAAAGCTGAGGGATCAAAGGGTCAGCCCTCTTTCTTCAATGGTTGGCGTCCAAGGAGGACTCTTTCTGTCTGGCTTTGATCCCAATCTGTGCATTCCTGAATCCAGATCCGGAACCCAGTTCCCATCTGTCACCGAGTCCAGTCTGGGACTTTCCCAGTGACTGCCGGTGACATGATCATCATCCTGGGAGCTCGATACAGTTTTTGTGTATGTTGTATGTATTTCATTGTTTTCTTTTATTTTTTTATTATAACTTTCATTAAAGTAGTTTAGTTTCTTTTAAGCTCATAAGTCTCTGTTTTCCTCCTCTCGCTTCAGGGAGAGGTGGAAGAGAGCATCTGTCGTTCGTTTCAGTGGCCAGTCCAGCCCAAACCACGACAATGATGAAGACTGAGAAGCAAGGATTAAATAGGATTGTTGAAAACAAGTCTGTTCATACAGCAAAGTGAACATAAAACCCCCTGATCAAAGCAAAGAGTAAAGTAGGAGCATCTGTATCTCTAGTCATGATTCTAAGGTACTTGCTAATTACTAAGGTACTAAGTGTGTGTTAAAGAAAAAAAGAATCAGGTCTTTGTTCCAACAAAATGCTGGTGTAATCTGTTTCCTATCAAAAGATAGGGTTTACAGTAGTTTATTTTAGAAATCATCTGTTCATTCCTCATCTTCTTTTTACGGTTTTGCCACTAGAACTGCCTTTGAAGCAAGCTACAGAAGGAAGTCAAGCCAGAGCTCAGTCATATTTCACCCACCTACCCCCTTTCAGCTCAACGTTAGTATAACCAGCGCCTACAAAAGCCAGTGGCAGTAATTAGCAGCCCACTGGGACACAATGCTGATTCTTTCCATAGGTGGTTGGCTGATTAACAGCTCCTTCCTTCTGGCAAGACATTTGGTATTGACATAAACCCTGGATTGGTTCCTGAAACCCAACAGTCAATCTAACACTCTTCTGTTCCCTTTCAGAGGATCTTACCCTCTTGGGATGTATTTCCAAACAGCCAAGGACAGAGGGCTTTTTTTTTCTAGTGCCAAAAATGACACTAAAAACCAAGGCAACCGCTTCTAATTTCTGGACTCTCTTGTTCATTAACAAAGGCATCATCTCCTCAGCTTCTTAGCATTTCTTACATGACTTCTGAGGCTTCTTCTGTCTTTCAACATCATAATATTTTTCCATCAAAGGGCAGTCCCACAGGCAGTGTCAGACAGGGACAAATGGACTGTGATCATTTTTCCATAACTTACCTCTCCCAGTTGCTTCAGGACTGCCTCAGTCTGCTCTGGTCACGACTTGGCAGCAGTCAGCTGGAGCTCACTTGGGTTGTCAAAGGTCACGAAAAAGATGCTGCTGTTCTTATAAACAGATGGGAGTTCAGAGCTGTATGCAGACTCCTTTCTTGTTCAGGGGATACTCGATAGGGAAACCTACATCAATTTGGTCCAACAATTTTGTATTTCAAGCTGACGTAGGAGTTGGCGTGTGGCACTCTCCTGGGAGCCCGGCTTTCTGCTCATCTGAGGGGAGCAGAATCTCATTCCTTTCACACCCAGCCATCGAAGAGGAAATGGGAATCTGGCAGATATTTTAAGCAGAAACGCTTTGTTGCCAAGGGAAGGGAATCTGCACTCATCACTGTTTCAGGCTATAGTGGCTACATTGAAGTGCCCAGCTAGCAGTGTTCCCTTTTTCCAGACGTCCAGCTTCCTGGGGACAGTCGTTAGAACGAGTTATTACTGTTATGATTTCTTTTTTTCAGATGGAGTCACTCCTATTGCAGTTACTATTTGGTCTCTGCTAAATAATAAACAGAAATAAGAAAAGTCTTGCTCTGGATTAGCACTCCAAAATGAACATACAGAATCACAGAATGGTCAGGGTTGGAAGGGACCTCTGGAGATCATCTAGTCCAACCCCCCTGCCCGACCAGGGGCACCTCCAGCAGTTGCACAGGACGGCGTCTTGAATGTCTCCAGAGTGGGAGACTCCACCACCTCTCTGGGCAGCCTCTCCCAGTGCTCTGCCACCCTCACAGGAAAGAAGTTCCTCCTCATCTTAAGATGGAACTTCCTATGGTCAAGTTTGTGCCCGTTCCCTCTTGTCCTATCACTGGGCACCACTGAAAAAAAGACTGTTCCCATCCCCCTGGCACCCTCCCTTTAAGGATTTGTAAGCGTTAATAAGATCCCCCCTCAGTCTTCTTTTCTCCAGACTAAAAAGCCCCAAGTCCCTCAGTCTTTCCTCATAAGAGAGATGCTCCAATCCCCTCATCATCTTTGTAGCCCTTTGCTGGACCCTCTGCAGCAGATCCCTGACCTTCTTGAACTGGGGAGCCCAGAACTGGACACAATACTCCAGATGTGGCCTCACCAGGGCAGAAGATAGAATATGCTGAGAGAAACAGCCGTAATTTAAAACATAAGACTAGACCAGACGAATCATTTTCCAAACACCTTTTCCGCAGTGATTTTGGGGATACTAGTTCACATCTTTTTTTCTAGATATATATTGAAGCCAGTTGTTGCTTTATCTGATCTTGAATCTCTGAATTCTCTTCCACTGGGGCTGCTTTAAGGTCTTGTGTGTTTCAGGCTGTCAAGGTGGTTTCTAATGTCAGTAGTACCTAAGGAAATAATCTTTATTTTGAATGCCTTTTCTTTATCTGTTTATCAGTCACTTCCTTCTACTCTGCAGGGTGTTTGGTCTTTTAAAATCCCATAAATTAGGTAATTTGCTTGAAATATGACAGTTTTTAATTCAGATCCCATTTCAATCAGAAAAAAAAAAGGTGTTGCAACTTTAAGCTGTAGAGTTTTCTGGACTGACTGGGATTCAATTTTCTGGGTTCAAAAATCTCTTCTGTTGAAGGTCTTCCACTTTGGACAAAATAATATTTGCATAAGAGCGTGAACGACATTTTATCGTGGGTGTCAGAGCACTCCCTACGGGGTAAGGGGACGCCATGATCCGGACAGTGCTTCAGGCAGTGGGTGAGGTTGAGGTGAGTTCAGGATACAGATAGTTCACTGTGTCCTTTCTAGATTCCTGCTCCAAATCAAGTAGAAATAGGAGCTTGGATCTTTGTCTTCCCAAGTCTACATTGTAGCTAAGGGGCTACGAATTTTAAAGAAAAAGGAAAACACATTTAGCGATAATACCTTTTTCTCATCAGTTGTGTGGATGTAAGCTAAATCACTTTCTGACAAGGAATGGATTTTACCATTTACCTTTAAAGGCCTAAACCAGGACATGAACAATAGATGGGCTGATTATAACTTCAACCTTTGCTGGCATGCTGTGGATTTTGCTCCCTCCATTTCACTCTCTTCTCTCCTGCTAGACGCTTAGCTCTTTGGAGTGAGTATTCTTTTTACTCTGCACAGTCTAAAAACCTGCAAAAGAGTGTAGCTGTGATTCTGAGACTGCCAGATTTATACATAATGGCAACGGTAAAGTC
This sequence comes from Anarhynchus alexandrinus, assembly GCA_008711295.1. Lineage (NCBI taxonomy): Eukaryota > Metazoa > Chordata > Aves > Charadriiformes > Charadriidae > Anarhynchus > Anarhynchus alexandrinus. The sequence goes on along the minus strand of VUYV01000424.1, from coordinate 380,421 downwards.
TACACACGTTCTGAGTCATGAAACATGGAGGAAGAAAACAAGACGGAAAAGGACTCTCTTTATCAGCAAATTTGTGAGTAACTTGAAATAACGCACAATTTTATTGTCTCGCTGAAATTTTTTTGCAATAGGCCAACTTCAAGTAATTTCAGCAAAAGCTTTTGTTGTCTCCAAACTCATTCCCTGTTGAATACGTCACCCAAAACTAGTGCAGAGGAACTTTTTTTGTTCTGGAAAACCGACTTTTTTCAACTGTGGTTCCTATGATGCTCCTTCATATCAGTGCATCCTGTGTCTTTCTCTTCAGATTCTGAATATACTTTCTTCATACTCCAAATTCCTGGTCTCTAATGCCATCCTGACTATACAATGTATAATTTCTTTATGATGTTGGGCAGTTTTTGATCTTTCTGATTTATTTTCCTTAGCTGAAAAATTGTGCTAATAAATCTTACCTTTCTTACAGTGTATTTTTTCTGAGATCAATTACTGTGCATTCAATGCCAGGAAATCGCTAGAATGAAGTACTACATATAGAATGGGTGTAAATGCTTGATAAAACAAAAGATTAGCTTCGTTGCTTTGTCTGTTGTCCTAGTTTTCTTATAATTCCAATGAGAGGGATAATGAGTGGTTTTGTAAAGCAGACTTGTGCATAGCGGGCCCTGAAGTAAGATCACTGTTTTACTTGATGTGGGGCAAGAATGGGTTAAAAAAAGTCTGGAAAAAAAATAATCTAGCAGTCCAGATTTTAATCTGGCAATCTGCCCCATTATTAAATCTATGAACATAAACAATCTCCTTAACCTGTCTACTTGCAGCTGTATTCTGTGATCCATTTCACTGCAATTACTTTTTGTGGTGAAGTGTAGATGTATCTACACTGGAGAAAAAGAGATCTTAAAGGGAAAAGCTATATTGTATGCATATATGTATATATATGGGTGTGTATGGAACAGACAGGGACAATTGTAAACAATTTTAAAGATATTGTATCTTTTTAGTGAGCAATATATTACACATGGTGTACATTTTGGGGTTGTTCTCTTTTGCTGCTATTTTTTTGGTGATCTTTGGTAAGTAATGTACAACCCTGTTTCATGTGTCCCTCCATAAAATAGATATAGAAATACCCATTATACAAGTAACATTAAAAAGATTAATTATTCTTTAGAATATCTCGGTATGAAACTTACTTCAAAGACTCATGTTGTTATTTCCCATGCCGCATTGTGGAAGTGCATCTTTCACTCTACTCTTCTTATTTAAATGAAGAAGGATGGCTTTCCTGTCATCTGCCTCTAAATTTTAGACACTCTTTGCAAGCCAAATGTTATTTTTAATTTTATTTTTCAAAGATTGATTTAGGACCCTCTGCCAAGGTCATCAGGTATCATGACTTCATTCTAATTTCTTTTTTCAGTGTAATTCTTTAAAGTTTGGGGGTTTGACTGAATTGGTAGGAAGCACCATAGCTTAAGAAAGACAAAATTAGGCTCTTCAGTGCCTAAATCAATTACAGTCCTTAACTAATATCCTCTGAGGTCTATTAAAGCAAGAATGAGCTCATCTGAATAGCAAGGAAGTCTATAACTTTTGAGCCTGTAAAACTGCAGAATGAACGCTTGGGATTGAAAAATTGCTCTGGAAAGCAGTGTGCCAATAATTTAATTAATATCGCAACAATGCAGTAATTAAAGCTGTGGTTATAAATTTTGCATTAGTGAGCTTTATTTTTAGACATGAATAGGAACTTTCTGTTGTGTATAGGGCAGAAGGCTTGAAAAGGCTGAATTTACTGTAGCCCTGTGAGTTACAGCAGAGGACTGGGTAATTTGTTGACCCATTGCAAGATGTCCTGCTATTTTCCATGAGATTGCTCAGAGAATTGTACGAAAGCTGTTGATTACACTGCGAACAGTGATTTGAATTGGGGAGCGTGGTAAAACAGCCTATCACAACTTTGCCCAAGATTTACCTGACCAGTCATTAAGAAAAACATGTTGCTGTATCATATTGCTTTAGAAAAGATAAGGCATGAATCTGTCTTAGTGCTGACAAGTGATGGATATAAACTAAAGTTTCTGCACTTCCTTTGACAATATATGGACAACTAAATTTTACTCTCAAAATATTTCTGGTGTAAAACTTTATGTTAAGTTTGCATCATTCCTGGGCCAAAAAAAAAAATAGAGTCCTTCTGAGCTTTGAAAGCTTTTGATATGTTTCCAGCTACTGCCTAATAATACGATAGTTTGAATCTAGAGACATTTGTTATAGGGGGGGAAAGACACTGTGAAGTTTTGAGTAGTACATTGTATGTGGTTAATGAGGGTGGGGATCCATGCAAAGTGAGCTGCTTCTCCCCTACCCCAAACCCTCACCTGCAAAAGAAATGTAAAGAAGGGAGGGGTTGAGATAGCATGCTTTTTAGAGGGGTGACACTCATCCATCTGATTGGGAAAAATATTTTAAGAGAACGGTGTTTTTTTGAGTGAGAGCTTCACTCAACGATGAGTGAAGTACTTAGTGGACAGTACTTATCATGGGCCAGAGAGATACGGTACTAATACTGTCAACTGTTTTAGAAAATTGGAAATCCAATATAGATCATGTGTCACCAAATTATGTCGTTCCAGCAGGTCCCGTAATCAGTTACTTCCATGTCAGTCAAGAAGTCCAACTTTCAGCACACGTTTTGTGATCCAGGCTACCTCTCCTTGCTTCAGGTCAGCTTGGCCGATCACCGGTGGTTGCTGAGTCGCGTAAAAACTTGTAACAATGGCAGTCAACGGGAACCAGCCGCATGGTAGCTATTCAAACAGTAGATGAAGGCCCTGAGAAATATTCAAGGGCCTTATAATAGTTTCCATGACATTATGACATTTTAGAGAATGTCCTTTTCTCTGTCTGGTATGTGGCCTTTTTCCTGGTTTTCGTGACAATGATTAAAATGTCTGTATTATTGAATCAGAATGATAAAGTACTAGAAAGGTACTGGAAACAATTTGTTTCAAGCACTCATTTGCCCTATGGAGTGTTTCTAGATGCTTCCCTTAAAGACTGGTAAAACCTTTACTGGTTTAAATTGGCATTAGTTGGAGGATGTCAATAATAATTCTCCAAAGCCGAAGTTCTTGAAATGACTAAAACGCTGTACAAAATCTTCTAAAGGTATCTGCATGCTTCTCCTTTGATTATATGAAACTAATATTCAGCTAGGGGACGGTCAGATTTGATGGCAGAATTCTAGAGGATGAAACTCCAACATACTGTGCTCTCTTAAGAGCTGTAGTTGTACAAAATTAATTCAACTTTTTTTTTATTCATGACTTTAAAAAACGTGGAGAGTGGTCAGTGTGGATTTGAGCATTGGCACTGAATATTTAAGCAATATGCCAGTGAGTTAGGCAGTCAATTTTTATCAGCACTCCAGGAATTGCCGCTCTCACTTTTGAGATCTGTCAAATATTTTAAGGTATAGAGAAGATTGATCAACTGTGTATGATCTTAACCGTGTTGCACATGCTTTTCTAAACCCTAAACTCCCTGTATTTCACACCCATTCATTTAGAAAATGTATGCTGCAGTAAATACTGTTATTTTACATTGCAATATACATTAAAAAACATAATTACTATAGATACCATTATATCATGTGATATACCATGCATTAAGATATTAAGTTGTTTTGATATTAGTGTTCAAAATAAATATCTAACTTCACGTCAGTGTACCTTCAGTTAGAACCAATCACTCAATGGGCACAAATTCTTTAATCACTGAAGCATAAGTTGAACTTTGATGCACAAATTGCTACACCTCTACTTAGTGAAGTGTTTAGTCATTCGCATAAATATTAACTTTAATGGGATTTATGCATGCATTTAAACTTAAGTACATATTCCAATGCACTGATGAATGTGGATTGGATTATGCATTGTGAATACCGAAATATTCTGAGGATTTCAGACCTACATATCTCTTTTGAGCCACTAAATGTCCTCAGTGGCACTCTGTGTCTCCACAGGTCGCAGAATTAAGCAAGAAAGCAGATTTGCCTTATAGCTGTCAGTTTGTTTGGTAAGACAGACCTCGAGATTGCCTTAGCAAATGTGGAATGTCTAAGACAACCTGCAATACCAGCCTCACAGGTGCTAGGGGTTAGGCTGAACAGTATCCTTCCTCAGGTAACCAAACTACCCACAGGGTTTTTTTGGACTGATGCTGGAAATGGCAGTGGAAATACAAACGTGCCAAGAATTTTTGGGTGGTCTGGCATAAGGCTCTATTTCCCTGATGCTAAGCTGTAAATACTTTCCTTTGCTTTTCTTCCCTTCCTCCCATCCTCTGGCTTTTATGAGTTGATGAATAGAGAACTTCTACTTATTGCTCTTCCCATGGTTCAATCAATTTTTATTTCAGGTCGTAGCCTGTGCAGCTTGGATGGGAATTTTGCAGTCACCTCCAAAGTCCTAAAATTAGGAGGTTTATAAAGGCAGTGCTGTTACAGACATAAAACTCAGTCCTGTTGCTCACGGAATATACTGCAACTCCCATCGTCTTGACTGGGAGTAGGCACTGGGGTCTTGGCCCTGCAAAGTTCCAGTCATCCCCAGGGGCATGAGCTGTGTGCGGCACAAGGATTTTGTAAAACAGTATGGAGAAAGGGCAGTAAAAAGAACTAGGAGAGCCCTAGTGGAGTCATGACTCCTTTTTCACCAAAAGGAGTAGTAGTATTTAAGGCACCTAGTTTAAAAATAAACATGGGAAATGCTTTGGTCAGCAACAAGAATGACCAACGCTTAACTGAAATGACATCAGAACGTGTTAAATACATGTGCCTTTCATTTGAAGAGCCTCCAGGTCCCGGCAAGATGCTGTGGTGAAGTTTGGCTGCTAGCCCTGTACATTGTTTATATTTTGACAGATCTCTTTAGATAGTATCTTGCTTTCTTGCTAAATAGCCTAGCATCTGTGTATGCTGCTTTTTGTGAGAGGAAATACTGTCTGTAATATTATTTACTTAGGTTTTTATCACAAAGAGGTAAACCAGAAAAGCTTTAATAGTAACGCTTGATCTCTGAGCATTATTGGTCTTTTAAAAATTCAGTCGGGCTGTGACGTTCGAGACTAATGAAAGCTTTGAGCTTTTTTGGTGTCTTTTCTCTTACTACAGGAATTTATACATATACACTCTAAATATATATACGTTTGGGGTGGGTTGACCCTGGCTGGACGCCAGGTGCCCACCAAAGCCGCTCTATCACTCCCCTTCTCAGCTGGACAGGGGAGAGAAAATATAATGAAAGGCTCGTGGGATTTAGGACAGGATTAGGACAGGGAGATCACTCACCCATTACCGTCATGGGCAAAACAGAATTGACTTGAGGAAATCAATTTATTACCAATCACAATCAGAGTAGGATAGTGAAAAAATAAAAGCTAAATCTTAAAACACCTCCGTTCTTCCCAGGCTTAACTTCACTCCTGATTTCTCTACTTCCTCCCCTCCCAGTGCCGCAGGGGGATGGGGAATGGGGGCTGTGGTCAGGGATGGGGAGTGGGAGCTGTGGTCAGTTCATCACGCGTTGTTTCTGCCACTCCCTCCTCAGGGGGAGGACTCCTCACACTCTTCCCCTGCTCCGGCATGGGGTCCGTCCCCTGGGAGACAGTCCTCCACAAACTTCTCCAACATGAGTCCTTCCCACGGGCTGCAGTTCTTTATGAGTGGGTCCCCCCCAGGGTCACGAGTCCTGCCAGCAAACCTGCTGCAGCGTGGGCTCCTTTCCCTACGGATTCAGAGGCCCTGCCAGGAGCCTGCTCCGGCATGGGCTTCCCATGGGACCGCAGCCTCCTTTGGCTGGCTGCTGGGGCAGACATCCACCTGCTCCGGTGTCCTCCATGGGCCGCAGGTGGATATCTCCTCCACCATTAACCTCCATGCACAGCAACTGGTTTTTCCCTTCTTAAATATGTTATCCCAGAGGTGTTACCACCATCACTGATGGGCTCAGCCTTGGCCAGCGGTGGGTCTGGCTTGGAGCTGGCTGACGTTGGCTCTATTGGACACAGGGAAAGCTTCTAGCAGCTCCTCACAGAAGCCACACTTGTAGCCCCCCCCGGCTACAACAACCCTTGCCATGCAAACCCAATACAACAGTGTAAAGGTTGGTCTGACAACACACTTAAACATTAAATGACTGTAATCATCAGTTATATATAATGCTTACCAAATAGTTTCAGAGTGTGTCCATAATAACACTGTTCCTACAGTACCCAGCATTTTCATGAATGAATTGGAAGTAATTGCGAAATCATTGCCAGTAAAATTCATGGATGACAAAGACTGAGAGAATAATAAATATTTATGAGGACAGGTAAATAATACAGAGTAACTGGAATTGCTTGGTAAATTAGACCTCTTGAAATATAATATGCCACCACTGCAAAGGTAGAACACATGTTCCACATCTGAAATGGGGATGTACAGCTATGATTTATTTCACCAGATCTCAGACAGCTACAGTGTAAATGTCGGCATCTGAGCTAGTTACTGTAGACTTCCTTTATGGAGAAAATGGAGAAAAATGGACACACTTGGACTCTTATTCATCTGATGTACTTTAGGAGCCTGCTTTAGGATAATACAAATTACACCCTGAGAGTGCCTCTTTTTGTCTGTCAAATAGAAGCGTAGCCCAAATGTCTACATTTGGTCAGGTGAATCTCAGCATGGGTGTCTGAATAGAAACTGAAAACATTGTGTTCTCCTCTGGCAAAGGAGGCTAATGTGACCCTTGAATCTGTAAGCAGGGGAGTCAGTAGGAAGAGGGATGTCATTTTACTTCAATATAAAACATTTATGAGATTCTCTCTCTAACAGACAATATAGAGATGCAGTGATCTTTGAAAAGGCTGTTTAAAAATGTGTGTGTCTAAGAAAAAACATGGAAATAGCTGAAGTGGGATTGCGGTGGATAAGAGTGGAGTATGAGTCTGACAGAAATGCAATTGCTATTTTTGGTGTGCAGAATTGGGAGCCTGACAGATATTTGACTTGCAACTGGAGAGGCTGAGAACTGTCAGTCTGTTTGCTCCTCTCTTACGTTATACTTTAAGGTTTAATTAAATATAAGATGTTATTGGGATAAACTTATCTTAGTTCTATTTAATTTTATTAAATTGAACTGACTTCTTAGAATGGACTTCTTGATCTTAACTTTCTCTTTATTAAAAGCACCTCATTTTAATAAATTTCCCACAGTTGTTTTTGATGCCTCTTTTTAAATTTCTGAGTAAATATTGTAATGTTGTAACTATGTTGGATAAAGTTAAGGGAAGGTTATTCATGTTACCACGTGAAGGTTTTTTGCACTAATTGTACGCAGGGGCTGAGGAAGTCTCCATCTTGATTTGAATGCCTAAATAGAGCACTTAAACATGAATGGTGTCAACGACTGTTCAATTTTTCAGTACCTATACAATTTAGAGTATTACTGGTCTGTGCAGTTCTTATACACTTCCAGATGCCAGAGTCAGTAATCCATGACGAGCTGATATCGATTAAGTGAGGTAATATAGCCAGCCTAATACTGAGCAATATACTGCACAGCTGCGATACGGCATCCAGCTGCAATGTGTCTTATCTTACTGTCGGAATTAAAAAATAAAAAGTGCAAATTCAGTTTGTTCAGAAGTCAGGTTCAGCACCTCCCAATAGGCTCACAGGGAACGTGACATTGGTTTTGTCTGCAGACAGAGTGGCTTTGGAATTGCCACGTGTCCCATTCACCCTCTTCAGGGCCATATGACAGAAAACTCGAGGTCTTCTCTTCTGACAGCTCAGCTTCTGGTCACGACAGCCTTCTGCGGGTTGGAAAGTATTGTTGAACTGGCATTTATGGAGCTGGCATTATTTTTCATGGAGCAGGGCAGGGGAGCTTTTGAAACTTCAGAAATCACATGTAAATCTTGAATCGTGACAGGGCTCTGTGCGCCGATCATTTCACACACTCGTGGTTCTTGACAAAGTACGTTCACAAGAGTGAAGGTGAGTGAAATCATAGAATGGTTTAGGTTGGAAAGGACCTTGAAGATCATCGAGTTCCAACCCCCCTGCCATAGGCAGGGACACCTCCCACCAGACCAGGCTGCCCAAGGCCACGGCCAGCCTGGCCTTGAACACCTCCAGGGATGGGGCCTCAACAACCTCTCTGGGCAACCTGTTCCTCAACTGAAGCTGCAGGCTTCTATAAACCACAGCCCTCGTAATAAGACATGAGGGGTCTTGAATTCTGAATTTAAACTTCATCCAGTATACGGGTATAAATCCAGCCCAGATTCCAGTGTGGAGTCAAACTCTAGTACCACAGTCTGCTTCACAACAGCCCGTGCTGCCCTGGGAGTATGCATTTTTCTTCAGCTACACAGCCCTCTATCGCAAACTGCTGTCCCATCACACAACATCCTCGTACCCTCTTTGCTCTGAAGCCCTCAAGTCACAAATTCAGTTTAGCTGCAGTATGGCAACTTACCTATCCCATTTTCTCACCGACATTTTTCTTCGTCGTACTAAAAGTGAAGCTTCAGAAGATCTGCAATATCTTCTGCTCGTTTAATGCTTTCCTTTTGCTGCCAAGTATAAAATAACGAGTTACTGAGTTTACTAGAAACATACATTCAGTAGTTGCTGCATTTTTAAATAGAATCAGAAATAGAAAAATTGTTGTTTATGCTTTCAGAGCTTAATGTGTGAGATCTGTTTTAAAATGTCATGCCCTAATTTAAATGGGTCTGAGGTCTTCTGACACCTTCTTTGAACAAAACCTAAGAAAACCTCTTTTGATTTGAACCTATCAAGTTGATCAGAATTGTTCTGTCAGATGCACATCCCTAGTTGCCACTTAAATTTTTAGAAATGAAGCAAATAGTAAGCCATGGTCAGCAATTTATGTGGAATGTTCAGATATTTGTGGTATCTGTAGCTTTTAAAGTGTTAAAATATTACAGTCCAGAAAACTTCCTTTTTAAAGACATTTTTCAAGCTTCCACAAAAAGAGAACAAGAACAGAATTATATGCTGCTGTCTCACACGATAATCGTTATATAGTCATAGATTTTGTGTCCAGAAGTAACTGGTTTGATTATTTAGTGTGATTTTTCTGTCTTGCAAAAATATCATACCCAATAGTATTTCATATTGAACCCCTGATTTCAGTTTGAACCTTAGTTTATAGGCTTTTACCATTGTAAAACTGACATTTGCTGGTGCTTATGTTACACTCTTGTATTCCATTTGTGTATTTGGAAGAGAAGAGACTGATCATAGAGAACTGTAGATGTTTTTTACTCCTCTCAGGGCAGCCTGGCACTCCAGTACCCCCTACAAAGCTCTGCTTGTTTCTGCCTATGTGGGACTGGATACTTGATGACTGGAAACGGGCACATAATGAAGATGCCCTTGGACCTACTTCTTGTAGGGGAAGGGAGGGGAGAAGAAAAAGAGGTGTAGGAGTTTCTTACTGTTTGGGTTTTCCTGTCCCCACTTCTCCCTTCTGTGGAGGGAGGCAGGGGGTGCTTCACGGTTCCTCTCTGTGGCAAATCTCTGGCTTGTTTCTCTACCTCCATCTGGGAGAAGGAGAAAGATGAACTTTATAGAGAAGACAGAAAATCCACCTCCTATTTCCATCCTGTAGCCGAAGTGTGAAAGGAGGAGTAGCCCTTAATCAACCTTTTCAATGTTCAGGAGATCTTTGGAGGTGCAGCGCGTTACAGATGAGCAACGTTGGGGCTGTGGGAGTGCATTTGGGCCGAGGGGGCAATGACACTGACTGGTTGGCATATGCTTCTTTTGGTTGCAGGGATATCTTCTCTCAGAGAACACGCTGTCCATGTGGGAATCTTTTAACATTCAGGATTTTAAATGTTGGGATAGTAAAGAACAGTGACAAGAACATTGCTTGTAAAAACAGCGGCGCTTGAAATGAATAGGTAGGGAGCACTTTTAGGAAGTGGAAGAAACAGAAGAGTAGTCAGGGGAAGAGGGGTGATGTAAAGTAACAGGAAGGAGAGAGAAACATGTATCTGTACTTTGAAGGTTGTAGTCCTTTCGAAGGAGAGTTCAGTTAAGGATGTGTTCAGGACACTAAAATAGCAGAAGAGATGGGAAGAGAACTAATTCTTACAAGCAACGTGGGAGCAAAGGAGAAGGAGGGAATGAGACAGGTGAACATTTTCAAATGCTTATTTCTGTGGTGGTTGATGTCTGTCATTGTTTCAGGACACGGTGCTTTTATAATAAATCTTCCTGTCACTTAAAGCCAAAACCGCAGAATGTTTTATATTTGATCACTGTGCAAACAGATTATAATCCTCATCAGATACCCTCTGGTTTTTTTATTTCTCTCTCTTTTGTTATAGCTTTGCTATAAGTGATTATAGCTTCCTTTTTACAAGGGTCGCTAATGGAACCTAAACCATGGAAAAGTGGGTAATATTTGAAGCAAATACTGACATTTAGTGGTGTATTGTGTACCACAGACTATTTATATGAGCGTTTACAGGATGCGCTGGGAAGAGCTGATCATGTCCATTCTCAGGCTCCTGAAACGTAGATCGCAATGAGTATCTACAAATTTAAAAATCTGGAGAATAATTGGATATAAACCTGGAAGTATTCTGAAAGGCAAACAAAAACTGATGTTGTTCTGATCTACAAGCTGTAGAAATTATGATGTTCAAGCAAATATTTAAAAAAAAAATGTATCTTGTTCTTACGTTCTTTATACAGCAAAATTATTGTGAAATTTAGGGGAGGAAAAATGATTCTGTATGGCAGGAAAATTTTGCTTTGCAGAATATTTTGCATTTGCCCCTTTTGAAGAGCCAAATAGATTTCAAGGGTAGAATTTTGTCTGGTTGAATTATGTAGCTGACCCTTTGTGTTTTATGTACCCTAACTCAATTCAAGAAGATGTGAAGCTACACAGCGTCCTTCTTTTGAGAGGTGTCATGTGTGAAGAGTTTAGCTTATAGCTTGTTTTACTAGAAGAACTGGATATGACTGGAAATTCTTCCATCTAAAGGTTTAGAAGCACAGGTCTAAGCAGTCAGGGATAGGTAGTCCAAGGGATAGGTGGTCCATGGAGTTTTCCAGAAAGCTTCAGTGTTAAGATGACAAATCCCCAGGTGTGTTTGATCAAGAAAGATGTAGCAGCGCCTGCAATGGTCTTGGGAGAATAGAGAGATGTAATTGAAATGTTGCTGTTGCATGTTAACTCACCTTTTAATGAACAAGTTTCTCCACACACACATGCTTGAAGTGGAAAACAGGTGCTGGAACCAGCTTCCATCTGGAATAATTGCTCAAAATAAGTCACAGGATCACTTTTGTCTTTCCTCGCGTGCTAGATTGTGGGTTCAGCTAGCACATCCAGTGGCACTTCTGCCTCCAATGGATTGTACCTGTGTTATTAAGAGTATTGCAAGGTTGCGTTCTTGCCATGGAAGAGCGTGTGTTGCAGCTGTCTTTTCTGCTCTCCCCATGAGACTTCAACACTTCTCTCAGTTTTCTCCAGCACGCCTCCACGTGTGAAAGCTGAATTGTAAAGAATGCCATTTTCAGCCATCATAAGGTTCTCATGCATTTTTGTGACTAGATTATCTAGTCTAATTTTTTTTTAGACGAAAGCACAAGTATTTTGTTGTTCTCAAGAACAAATTCTTATGTTCAGTGTCAATTTTTAGAAATAAGGAAAATAATTAGGCACAAGTCGCTAACTCTTCCTTCTTTTTCAAAAGCCTCTTCCTTGTCTTCAGCTAGGGTTCTCCTTTTCTACAGACGAAAACCTCCTGTCTTCCCTTGTTGCTGGCAGCTCTGCGCACCTGGAGGTTTGACTGGGAACACGTTCTGAAAAGAGATGCTTTGAATGGGTGTTACTCTGTGGAAAGCTAAATCTCCCATAGCTGTTACTGCCATGCTCTTAGATTAAATTATACAGTTTGGCGTAACTATTAATCGCTTCAATTATTTCCGTAATTCCAACTCCAAGGCAGCTTTGTATGTTTAGCTGGCTTAGTCATATCCCATGGTCATGACTTTCAAGGCATTGTCCAAGGGAGAGAAACAACTTGGAAAAAACTTCCTAGGCTGGGGGGCAGAAGTGTTCCCAGTGACAAGCCCTCCTGGTCGTTTTGCAGCCCCAGCTTGGCTGCCTGTGTGGTAGCAGCCTCTGTGCCTTGAACTAGAGTGTTTAGGAAGGGACAGGACTTCTTTGGTATATGAAAATCTGATGAAGAACAGTAGAGGTGTAAAAGGCCCAGCTAGCCAGGTCTTTGGTTGTTCTTACATAAGCCAATCCTCAAAATGCCTCGTCTTGAGAACACAGAAAACATCTTATAGAGTCATAGAATCATAGAATGGTTTAGGTTGGAAAGAACCTTGAAGATCATCGAGTTCCAACCCCCCTGCCAGAGGCAGGGACACCTCCCACCAGACCAGGCTGCCCAAGGCCACGGCCAGCCTGGCCTTGAACACCTCCAGGGATGGGGCCTCAACAACCTCTCTGGGCAACCTGGGACAGTGCCTCACCACCCTCAAAGGGAAAAACTTCTTCCTAATGTTCAATCTAAACCTGCCCTCTTCCAGTTTCAAGCCATTCCCCCTCGTCCTATCACTCCATGCCCCAGTAAAAAGTCCTTCCCCAGCTCTCCTGTAGGCCCCCTTTAGGGACTGGAAGGCGGCACTAAGATCTCCCTCTCATTGAAACCTGTGACTTAAATCCTTCCCAGAAGTGGGCATCCTGCCCAGCTCCCTCCATCCTAAAGTCCCTTACAAAAGGGATAAAGACCATGAATCCAGAGAGGGCTGGGAGATTACTGGTCTAACAGACACTCCCCGTTCTCTACCTGGATATGAAGCCAGTAATGAGTTAACCCTACGCACTGGTGTAAAGGTTAGAGGAAACCCCAACCTCGCACTGCTTTAACGAAACGCTTGAAGACAATGAAAAGCAACTCAAAAGACTGCACAAGAAAGAGAAAGATTAATTCTGTGTCAATGAACGCTTTAACCTGATTCATCCATCAGTCCCACTGTGTGCAGAGTGAGCCCTAATGATGCATCAGTCATTGCCCTGTAACAACTGTATAGTTGGGTTTTTTTCTTCACTTATAAATCTGTCCCAATTCCCATGTTTCTGAGGTTTTAGTTCTAAGGCTTACAACATGTTGCAGAAATACTGAGAATTATACTTCAGCCAGTGGGAAGAGATCGCTTAAAAGAATTTTTCTTTTTCAGGTATCTCCTTTTAAACCTAAAATTTCACAGACGTCATTATTAGTACCTTACAGGCCAGATTTATCTTTTAGATCAATCAGCGAGCAGCGCTTCATCTACAAAGGTGTTTTAGAGACAGATTATTACAGGTTAACTGGCTGAATTCAGAAGTTGGTGTAGTCCCCTAAAAACTGGCAGAGGTTACCTTAAAGCTAACAGATTCCGTGGAAGTCTATCACAAAGCTGTAAGAGGGCTGAGTATGGCCATTAACTGTGCTGATAAAATTTCTACACTATGAGCTTGTTTGTCCTAACATTCACCTTATGCCTTCTGGTGGCAAATTCAGCTATGAACAGCATTATTTCCAGGTGATCTTTTTGATCAGAGAACTGATTGTAGGGGAAGTAGATGTGCAAAATGCAGTGGGGTCAGGCTGCCCTCCTTGTAAGGCCCCACAGAACGGCGGGGCAGCTGAGACCAATCTTAATTTAATCTTGATTTAATCATCCCAGGGATACACAGAGGTCGGCTGTTTCATGGAGCAGATGGAAAGACAAAACTGCAAATCAAATGTGAAAGTGAGTGCTGATTCTCACTGTAAATATTTTCTCTTCTGAATTTATGGTAAATAAGGAGCAGCGGAATAAGAAAATTGTGCAGTTCTAGGCAGATACAGATTACAGGCTTTTTAATAGAGGTACTCCTGTGATGCCCAGTGAGCATCGGTTGGTCACAAAGCGCTTGGTTAGATTTTCACGTACCTTCTCTGTTCACCTCCAGGCCTCCACCCCCGCTGAAGGCTGATTTTTTTCAGAACTGTATTTAAAATATTCCTGCAAGAATTTGCACTTACAAAACCCTTTTGCGAGTAGCGGGGCCTTTTATAAGGAGAGAGAGATAATGAACTGCAATGTCTTAAAAGCCAGATATTTAAAGATATTCAAGTGCTTATAGCAATGGAAATTTAATATCTAGATGCTTTTGGAAATCCCTCAAGATGCTTAACTGTGTCTGTAGATGCTTTAATAAATTTGTTCCAAGTGGTTTGCCTAAGGTGCAGTTAGTCACTGCTAGAAAGTTGAAAAGGGAAACTTTCTCTTACTGCTGTAGCCATTAAGCATTTTTACCTTCTTCATGACAAAGCGATGGGAAAATAGAACTGTTTATAGAATCCGATGGAATGGGGAAGAAATAGCAATGAGATATAAAAGAAAACTGAAACTCAGCTTTTTCTGAGTGGTAGGACTTCTCCTGTAAGCTCGTGCTCATAACTGTAATGGCTGAAGGTAGCCTCCCACTATTTATAAAGTCTCTCCAGTCATCACATGGTTAATCAAAATTATTTGCTAAATCCTTTCTACAGCGTGGTTGAGAATCTGTGAAATATTAGGTAGCAGGTCATTGAGAGAATTCAATCTGCTCAATGCATTTTGATAGTAAAAATCACATGCTATTATTTCTCTTTTCTGGTCGATCGTAGTTCTTGTTGCAATCCTAATATCTGGTGTGAGTATTCAATGTTTCCAAGTTTGCATTCATTTTCTTGATGTCAGCTCATTTACTTAAAAACAGAGGGTGAGTATGAATGCCAGGTGAGATGATTTTTTGTATATTTTCAAAAAATAGTGATACAATCCCCACAAGCAGCTTTCGTCAGTGTAATCTTTTTATCCTGTTTTTCATCATTACTGCATATTGTCACTTTGCTGTTTTTCTCATCACATGCTTTTGTTTCCATTAACCAGGACGCTGAGAAATTGGCTGGTGAAGAGTATGCTTGGAAAGAAGTCAAAGACGCTGTAAATGAAGTGAGATATCCAAAATCAAGAGAAGGTATCCTTTCTGTCACAGGCTACAGTCTGTCACTCAGTTGTGAAAACAATCCAGAGAGCCCCTTAGTAAGCACTTAATCTTTTTAGATTTCTTTCCTAAAGGTTTACATTTTTGTGTTGTTTTAAAATGTATTTTTAATTGATTTGATGTTTAAACCATGTCATATTCTTAATTGTATTAATAATAATAGAGTCTCTGATTACTTGGACTGGAACTGCTTCATGGCAGGGATGGGAGGTACCTAGGATGCAAAGGGATATTTTGGCTCAGGTGTAGACTTTGGCCATCACGGCCCACCACGTCATATAAATCCACTTCTAAATGAAATAAAGCTTAATCTGAACATTGTTAAATTCTTTGTCCCATTACTCCCATTGTGAAAAATTCCAGGTCCTCGTTCTTTGCATAGCGAGGACAATAAGAAGGACATAATCATAGTCAGGTTCACTGCAAACACTACAGAATCATTATAATAAGTTATAGTAATAATAGATAATTAAGCAAATTGAATGAGATGATCTTGCACTAATAAACAGAACTGGACCCTAATGGCTATCATGTAGATATTCAATCCCATTATAAAAACTAGTGAAGGGTAAAACCCAAGAAAAGATGAGCAGAAGAGAGGTGGAGATTTTTACTAGAAGACTATGAGTATATTCATCCCTCTGTCATCTTAGTCTGTGCAGTGGAATCTCACTGCGAATTTGGCCTATTGTAGCAAGGTGCCTTACCATTTTCAGAAACATGGGCTTTCTCTGGAGCTAGAAAGAATCAAATCTTCCAGTACTCCTTTTCAGCAGCATAAACCCCAAGTTTCATCGTGATATTCCAGGCGCGAAACAAGTAATCACAATTTTTGTTGTAACAATGACGACAAAAAAAACCCACCACAACTGAGTTTCTTTCTAATCCAGAGAGATTCATTTGTTAGCAAGAGGGAAACACTCATCTAACTTTAATCTCCATATAGTTTCTAGTCTGTCTTAAGTTCCTCTGTAGCCACTGGGTTGAGACAGACAATACTGAAATAGATCTTCAGGCATTCAGTTATACTTCAGGGCCCATTTTTTAACGTGAAAGTTAAATTATAGATATGCAACGTGCGGTTGCAATCATTTTTATGCTGAAAATACGGAGCCAGTCCAATTTAATGTCCCTATTACCCACAATAGGGGTGAGTGAACTCTTTCAGGCCCAAATTCCAGTTTGAGCATAGAAAGTGAGATGCTAAAGCCAAATGCAAGGGGATTATTGTGGAGGAAAAGGACTCCTTGGCACCTCGGGCCACGCACCAGTAGCAGAGCTGCTTGAGGGCAGCTTCTCTGTTCTCGGGCAGGTGCAGGACAGCCACCTTCCCTTTTGCCCTGTTGCAGCTCCTAGTGGGTTTTCCAGTTTGCAGTTTATGTACCTGAAAATTTGGTCCCAGCAGGTTCTGTGATACGGCACATCTGCCATTAGATGCGAGTCAGTGAACAAAGCAGGATAATGAGAAGTAAAAGCAGACAGACTAATACTATGCATCAGCTAAAATGGTAATCTTTCAAGAATGTCAGTGCTTTGTACTGTCTACAAAAATTGTATCAAGTGGAAATAATATCCCTCATTCTTCTGTTTGTCTGTCCTTAATCAGTTGTAAAGAATACGTGGATGTTTGCCAGAGATATAAAGGTTAAGGTGCAATTTTATAATAACACATTCCTTCCCTTATATGGTTCTTTCAATCCAAGGGCATGAGAGCAATTCACAAATAATTAGTTTAGCCTTGTAACAACCATGCTATAAATCCTGGCCCAGCTATATAGTGGTCACATTCTTAAATTTTAAGTATGTAAATATTCCTATGTTCAGGAAGAGCTAATTACTTCATCACAGGGTTATCATTGTACGCTTAAAGCCATTGCTGAATTGGGGTGAATAGTATTTTTCAGTAATGTCAAGAAGATAACTGCTGAACTTCCTTGAGTTGATTGTATGGAAAGGACTGTGATACAAACAATGTTATTACTTCTCTTACTATAAGTCTATTTTTTTTATTATGTCTTTTGTTCTTACTGGTGTGTATGGTATCTTTTTTGGGTTTAGACTGCTTGAATTATGGGACTCCCATAAAGTCCCAGATGACAGTATTCATTTAAAATCTGTGTGTATTGGTATTCAGCTTAGGTGTGGTCAGAGAGAGAAGAATCTGGTCCACAGAGAAGTCAAGCCAATGTAGAATGTAATGAAAATAAGTGATTTGTGGTAAGTAATACCAAACTAAAGTGAATGCAAGCCCCAGCTTACTTCTCTTCCAAACACACAAAAAATCTTCCTGTAGAGTTGGAGGAAAAATCATCTTTACTGACAAGATCCTTAGTCCTGAACTGCAGTCAGACATCACAACTGTGATGCTTTTCTTTCTCATGCATGAAACATGCAGCTGTACATGAAAAAAAAACAATGCTCTTTACAACTGTTTCAAGGAGAAAGAAAATTAATTAATTGCAAGAAGAGGTTCTAATTTCATGAGAATTATAAAACAAATCTTGGGCAGCTTAAAAGTATGTGTCATTATTTTAAAATACAAAAAAATAATTTTTTTTTTTAAGCTGCTGAGACATTTTGTTAAGACATGTTTCCATTGGTTATTGCCCTTGGGTGTAAGGTTTGGAGAAGTATCTTAAGTCAATAATAATGTTTCAGCAGCTAAATAAAAAGTGCTTGAATTTTAGTTGTTATGTATGAAAATATCCTTTCATTTTGTCATTTTTCTTTTACCCGTTATTGCTGAAATACTGCTTTATTTAGCAATTGTTTTGCTAAATGTAAACAAAGCATGGTTACCTAAGCTACCACTTCTGAGTTCAAGTACGTTTTCAAGAATTGAAGCAGAGTCTGGAACGATGGCAGCTTTTTTATCTTCATGCCCTGTAGCTCTTACTCCTTGCTAACAACATTTAGAACTTGTTTTTTCGTTTGATTGAAGACATTTCTTTAACTAAGCCTAATAACAGAGTGGGAGCAGGTTCTGGCAAGATGCCAGAATCTCTTGAGCAGCAACACGGGTCGTCTTCCAGACACAAATATCTATCACCTGAAAATGCTTGACTGTGCCATGGATGCCTGCATTAACCTTGAATCCTGGGAAGAAGCTTTGTATTACGGCAGCAGGACTCTGGGACCATACAGGTAAGAGATGTAATTGGTTCAACTGTTTCCAAAGGTGATGGGAGAAGGGACTGTCTCATTAAAAGCAAGTGTTGTGTTTCGTCTAGATGCTTCTTGGTTGGAACTTGATGATCTTCAAGGTCCTTTCCAACCTAAACCATTCTGTGATTCTTGCTGGTTTTATTTCTTGCTGTACATCTTGCCTTGCTTTTCAGGTGAATGGATGAGGAGCGCTCCCATTCCTCTTCCACGGTCAGGCTGAGAGCAAATAAAATGATAATAGGAACTATAATAATAACTGATTATTAGCTCCTCGCTATTTCATGTGTTCAGATGCTGCCCTATCCCTGATCAGCAGCTGTCTTTCTGGTTCAGACTCCACTGCCATGAGGCTATCAGTGCTTTACGCTGAGCTAGGTCAAGCTGGAGTGACAGGTAGCCGGCTGAAATAATGTATATTCTTTGTATAATCTACACATAGAGTTTACAGAAAGAATAAAAAAAAAATCTTTCAAAATGCAGTTTCAACTGGAAATGAAAAAGGGAAGGGGCCGAGGTGGTGAAGCACTTGCTGTTCTTCTCTCCATCAGTCCTTGCTCCTATGCTGTACTGGGAGAGTTTCTGAGTCTGATGACCTTTTATCAGTAAGGAAGGATCCTCTAGGAGATCCTACCTCATGTGGTAGGTCTTGAAACTGATTGGAGCCTATAGCTGTAATGCAGCTGTGGTCATCTAGTGGAGAAAGAGCAGGTGCTGTCTACTTTGGTCTGTGTTCTAAAAGCTCTATGACTCAAATCTTTGGATTCTGGATATTTGCGTTGTTCGTAACCACATGTAAACCTGTGCTGAATGTCCAGATACCATGTCATTCATGCATGAATGTTCATTCTGGGTAAGGTATTTTTTAGAGCATCCATTTCTTCTCTGTTGGTTCTTCAACATCGTATGATGTTCCAGTACATAGTGTGATGTTGAGAAGCGCGAGGGGCATGTTAGTGCCGAACGATATGTGCTGCTGTGAATATGAACATCTCAGATTTTTGCATGTCTTCCCTAATCAAACCACAATGCCATCGGGATTCAGCATTTTGCCTGAGGAAATTTCATGTGGCAGCCTGTTTCTGAGTAAAACTCCGGGCTTTACTTGAGAAACAACACGGCGTTTCAGAGCTTTCACGAGAATTAGCGAGAAATCTGCATAGGCTGTGGTACACCAAAGCTGTAGAGAAGCTTGGTGTTCATATGACTATTGCTTCTAATAGAGGAGGGCATGAGTGCCTACAGATTCTCACATTTCTTCTGGGTGGAATTCACATCGTGTGTGTCCCACTTAACCTTTCAAACAGGGCTTATGTAGTACTGCAGCAGTACACACTTGCTGCCAGCCTTCTACCGTGTGGCACGCTCCCGATAAGCTGAGTAGTCTGCCTGTTTTAATGTTCCCTTATTAAATAAATTAAAAAAAAACCCTCACTTTTTTTTTTTTTTAAATTTCATTTTAAAACTTGTTAACTCAGGTCTTCACAACTGACAACGGAGGATTTTTCTGCAGACATTTCCAAGAGCAGAGATTACAGTGAGACTGAGTGCGATTTTACCGGATAATTTAATAAAGCTTTCTCTGTTTCGCTGACTGTATTGTACTGTAGTTTTTAAGCTGTTTAATGCAGGAGTTTGGAGGTGAAGGAAAGGGTTTGACTGTGCATTCAATTAGTATCTCTTAAGGAATGCTATTTACATAAGATATTTGACTTTTTTAGCACCTTGAAGGGCTTTTCCTTGTTCTCTTCTCATCCAAAAGCGTTATTTAAAAGAGACTTTCAGTTGTTGTTCTTTCTTTATACCTTTAAGTCATCACTACAAGCTTTGACACACCTGAAACAAAATCCTCAGTTTCTCATTACAACAAATTGTGCCCTAAGCAGCAGGAGAGCAAATCCTAGGAAATCTTTTGGGATGCATTGAATTTCTCCTGTTGAATCAATCTACTGCTTGGCTGCTCCTGCAGTTCCATTATAGCTATCTATTTTCCTTTCCTCAGCTCTGGAAAAAGTATTCATACAGCTCTCCACAGGGAATCACCTGAGAATTCATGCAGTCCATATAAATAGGAAATCATCGTTACAACTTTAAAGGCTCTGGAGATTTGGTCAAAAACAATTTTAATTTCAGGTAACGTGTTTATTGTGCATTTTCCATTTCTTTAGCAGCAGGATTAATTTTCAGTGCTCTGTGACACATTCTATGGTTATATGTGTTCTCATTGTGATGGTTGCTGACGTTTTCAGAATCATCCACTTCATGGAAGTGGCAGAGACAGGTGGTTAAACTACATAAAACTGATTTGTCATACTGAATACTGACCTCTGTGTTTTAGGTAGTGACAATAACCCTATGAGGAACGTTGGTTAGGACCTCTCAAATATTTTTAGAACTTCCAAAAGAAGGGGAGAGATGGTGGCTGTCGAGATGAAAAGCTGCTTTCTCCTTTTGTGCTGAGCGTGTCCAGAGGAGAGCCACGAGGATGATGCGAGGGCTGGAGCACCTCTCCTATGAGGAGAGGCTGAAAGAGTTGGGGCTGTTCAGCCTGGAGAAGAGAAGGCTCCGGGGAGATCTTAGTGCCGCCTTCCAGTCCCTAAAGGGGGCCTACAGGAGAGCTGGGGAAGGACTTTTAACTGGGGCATGGAGTGATAGGACGAGGGGGAATGGCTTCAAACTGGAAGAGGGCAGGTTTCGATTGAACATTAGGAAGAAGTGTTTCACTTTGAGGGTTGTAAGGCGCTGGCACAGGTTGCCCAGAGAGGTTGTTGAGGCCCCATCCCTGGAGGTGTTCAAGGCCAGGCTGGAGGTGGCCTTGGGCAGCCTGGTCTGGTGGGAGGTGTCCCTGGCTATGGCAGGGGGGTGGAACTCGATGATCTTCAAGGTCCTTTCCAACCTAAACCATTCTATGATTCTATGATTCTGTAACTGGCCTTTATTTGTTAAAACCGACAACATGTGCTTTCACTGAGTAGCCCAAGCCAAACGTATCTACGCAGCTTTTCTTGTAAATGTCACAGTAATAGTCTGTCCGTCCAAGAGCCTTAACAAAAGTTAAGACATTTGCCTAAGGGAAAGCTGCCCCGCATCATAGTCAGCACTCAGCAGCTTGCAAAAATAAACTTCCTTTCAAAAATCCTCATGAGCCTTAACCACGGAATAACAGAATATCAGCAAGAGGTGTTACGTGGGTTTGTCATGTCTCAGCACATTCACACTCTGGGCTGGCTGCTGTTCCTCAAGAATCAAATTCAGAGATACCGAGTAAGGCAGACTTCCCTTAGGTTACCTCTGAGGAAGGACCCCAGCGTTGAGCCCTTAAATCACAGAGAAGGCACATACGTTCTGGGGATTGGGTTGGGGTTTTCTTTTTCCTTGTCTCAAGTATTCAGTGCTTACAATGCAGACAAAGAGTGGAAGTATGTGTCTGTTATAAAAGTCTGGTAGATGTCCTCAGCTATTGTGACAAGAGTAATAGGAAGAAAAGAAGTAGCTAAGTGCCACCATGGGCCTACTGGATTTAGGAAGCAGAAGGGACTGGGTAAAGCTGTGTCACCTCTCTGGGCTCCTGTGGCATCAGGTCTGGTCAGATTCTGATACTGAGAGGACAAACTGTTTCTGTTCTGCACTGCTTATAATATCCTGCTGAACTTAAAGATAATGTATAAATCTCACTGATTTTCAGATAGACTGTTTTAATTAAAAATTCTTCATCTCCAGTGCTGCAGCATTAGGAGTTACTGGAGGGCTCTGATGTCAACAAGAGGAAATTCCTTCTTTTCATCCCGTGTAGAAGTGTTGTGCAGAAGTGCTGTTCTGTTTCGTCCCCGGGCAGCCTTGCACATCCTTCCCCCCTCTATCCTCCCTCTGCTGAGTCAGCACCGATAGAGGGCTTGTGCTGATGTGGCTGTTCTGCTTCTGGAGTGGGAGGAAGATGGGTAGGTGCGAGCATCCCATATTTGTGTTAGATGTGCATCGTTTGTCTGCTCTTCTCACTCCTCCTATCCCTTCCAGGGACGTTTTGTAGTATCCCATTACTTCGCCTTTCCTCAGTGACTGAGGTCTTTTAGGGAACAGAGAAAACAATCCCAGTCAGCACAATTTTTGCTTGTTTTGCAAATGGCTGGGTTTAAGAGCAGTTCTTCTTGTTGAGTATTTTCTGAGAACATGCTTGAATTTTCATTGTGTGAATGAAACGTCAGCCAGGAATTTTTTATTTAGAATTCTAGATCAATAGATATGATGGACTGTAGTTTCTAAGTATGTGAACTTCAATCAAAAGGCAGATTAAAAATTGATGGTTGCCATAGTATCTTTTCCATGAGTCATGATCTTGCAAAAAAGCCAAAAATAGCTGTAGAACCTAATCTTGGAAAAGACTCTGAACCTATTTTCTCTTCTTCAAAAAGGCTCTTCAATAAAGAGTCTAATTTTCTTTTGGTCTGATTTTCCCCCCTTTTCAAGTGTGTTTTACGAAAAAAATCCTCTTCTTACAGATATGTGTTTTGTAATATACTCATGATATATGCAATGACTGGAAAGAAATTAAATTTTTTCATCTTCACCTATGATCAAATATATATGGTTCTTTACGGAGTTCAGCAGACTCCTGAGTACTGGCTAGTTCTGAGGCACTTGACTTGAATTTACATTTACATTGAAAGTTAGAGTACTTAGAAAACTCCAAAAAAAGTGAACTGCAGTGATAAATTGGACCACTGGGGGATGCTAGTGCTTAAGGGTTAAAGTCTGCATTCAGCTCCAGTCGGCACCCCGGTTGTGGGAGGTCCCATGGGGACTTTTGCCTGGCTGGCGGATTGCTGAACCTACAGATAGTAGTAATTCAGTGACCAAAGTTCAGTGTCTTAATCGTAAAACATCAGTAGTAAACATTAATCTTACCTTGGGATCACCTGAGAGGGAGCCAAAAATGTGAAGGTGGAGAAAGCAATTCAAAAAGAGAATGAAACAAAGAACAGAAAGAATAAAATCTACTTTGCTCACTTTTCTGGGGTTTTAGAAATTGGCCACCGGCATGTTTAGAGCAAAATGTGGGGAAAGAAGAGAAAAAAAAATCTTACCAACAAACTGTAAGAGATTAAAAAAATACAGCTTATGGGAAGCTCTGACTAGCTGGGGTGTCCTTCTGTTCCGTTGTCTAAACAAAAACATGTGAATTAAGATTTAGGAATTGATTTTTGGTTCATGAATGGTTCCATTGATTTGTCATCTAGAGATGGTAAGATAGTAGTCCTGAGTAAACATCAGAGGTTTGTGAAAAGAAGAACGAGGTACGTTTCCTAAAGAAGTAGGTTGTGTCTGTGCAAATGTAGAAGTGTGGGAGCATCGCAGCTCGTTGGAAGCCCAGGGACCCGTTGCTATAAAGCGAGTGAAGAGCACCAAGCAGCCTTGGTGCACCTTCAACGTAAGGAAATCAACAGAAGGACTAAAGCGTGGCAGCGATCAACTGCTAAAGCAGGTAGAAACAGTGGACAGCACCAAGATCACCTCTCTGCCTTCCTCCCGGGGATCACTCTTCACTGCTGATGTTTAGTGAGTGATATGAGATTAGCTGACAGTATTAGCATAAATCAGTGGAGGCCAGACCATCTTTGCAAACCACCACAGCTCCTGAAGCAGCTTAGAAATCCTCTTGAGAGACCGTTGGTCTTATATTTGTAGTCTAACAAAACCATTCTTCACTTGAACGTGTGTCTCCCAGTGTAAGACCTTCTCATGCACTGTACTGTGCCTCCTGGTGCAGACCTTCTTGTGCACTGTACTCTGCATATTGTCATGTTATACCGCTTTTCAAAAAAAATAGGATATATATGAACATTTGTGTCATTTGTATGATAATTGTCTTTGTTCCTACTGTATCCCCACTTTATCTCATGTATCCTTTATGTGAGATAGCACAGGCCTCAGTAATTTTTTTTTTTTGCCACATATTTGTTATTTTAATCAGACACTTCAAGATTGTTTGTGTTCTGGAGAAATTCGGATATCTCGTGCAGATCTGAAAGGGCAAAAATATACACCACAAAACCATGAGAAGTGTAAGCTCTAGTTGGTTCTTTTTTCTTGGCCCTCTTGGTAGGAAAACCCGGTATAAATTGGAGAGTGTATTATCTCTGGTTAATTTTAGGTAATTCTTCCAAAAGGCAGATGTTTATGCCAATATTGCACAATTTCGGGCTTCAATGTACCTGTTTTATAGATAAACAGGGAGCACGCTTGTCCCTGGCCCGATATCTTTAAGGAATCCCTTAAAGCACTTCAGCAGCCCACTCCTATCTTCCCTTCCTCCCTTCTTCCTCCCCTCCAGACCCTTCCAATCCCAACAGCCTTTTCCAAAAAAAAAAAAAGAAATGTTTTTCTGTCTGAAGTCTGGTGCCTGAAGTTATCTGTGTCCTGATCAGTCCGTTTCCCACATAGGAAATGGATTTTCTGGTTTGCTGCGTACTCGCTACGTACATCTGCACAGCACCAGCGCCTTCCCTTCTTTGATTCTTTTCTAGTTGTTTTTCTTGTATCCTTCCATTACAACCGCGTGTTGTCCCCAAAAGCGATACTGAGCTGCATAACTCTCAGCGCCTTCTCTAAGCTCACACTCCCATAATTGCTCCACCGTCGACCTTTCCTCATTGCCACAGATTGTGCATATGGGTAAAATCTCTTACTGTTTTCTCCAGTCGTGCCGGCTGTTTTTCAGGCTCAATTTTGATGTCTCTACGTCATCCAATATACTCTATCGCACATGATGGTTGGAACTCGATGATCTTCAAGGTCCTTTCCAACCTAAACCATTCTATGAATAGAAGTTCAGCAACATCAGTGCTAATTTGCAGTACCTTATTGAGTATATACCACATTTCTTATGTAGCCTAAGGCTTTCTTAAATGGCTTTATTGCTGCGAGAGTTTTCTGACAGCGTTCATCCAGTAGCTCTATATTTATATGCTGGTGCTTACTAGCTGCAGTTTTAGCTTCTAGTTTCAGTTTTAGTTTCTAGTNGCCTTTTCCAAAAAAAAAAAAAGAAATGTTTTTCTGTCTGAAGTCTGGTGCCTGAAGTTATCTGTGTCCTGATCAGTCCGTTTCCCACATAGGAAATGGATTTTCTGGTTTGCTGCGTACTCGCTACGTACATCTGCACAGCACCAGCGCCTTCCCTTCTTTGATTCTTTTCTAGTTGTTTTTCTTGTATCCTTCCATTACAACCGCGTGTTGTCCCCAAAAGCGATACTGAGCTGCATAACTCTCAGCACCTTCTCTAAGCTCCCATAATTGCTCCACCGTCGACCTTTCCTCATTGCCACAGATTGTGCATATGGGTAAAATCTCTTACTGTTTTCTCCAGTCGTGCCGGCTGTTTTTCAGGCTCAATTTTGATGTCTCTACGTCATCCAATATACTCTATCGCACATGATGGTTGGAACTCGATGATCTTCAAGGTCCTTTCCAACCTAAACCATTCTATGAATAGAAGTTCAGCAACATCAGTGCTAATTTGCAGTACCTTATTGAGTATATACCACATTTCTTATGTAGCCTAAGGCTTTCTTAAATGGCTTTATTGCTGCGAGAGTTTTCTGACAGCGTTCATCCAGTAGCTCTATATTTATATGCTGGTGCTTACTAGCTGCAGTTTTAGCTTCTAGTTTCAGTTTTAGTTTCTAGTTTCGCCTTTCACTTATGCCAAGAGCTATTTGGATCCGAATTTTACAGATAGTGATCTCCTAGAGATGTTAGTGAACTAAATCACCAGGTTTCCCAGAGTTCCGTTTTTCTCTGACATAACTACACGTGTTGATTTCTCCATCTCCCACATAGCATTTCCAAGGTGGTTTAAGACACTTCTTGAGAGCTGTGTTCTCTGTCGATGATAACTTCATCTGTAAAGGTGGTTGGGTTTTTTTTTTGTTTTGCACAGTAGGATCTCTTTCAGATTAAGATATTAGACCATTTAGGGCTTCAGGCTTTGTCTGGAATAAGGATTTCAGTCCTAGTCTACCTGCCTACAAGAACTGAAAGATCCAGTTTGGGTTTGGGTTTTTTTTGCTTCAGCAGCAATAGTTGGTGTCTTTGTCTTGTAACCAGAGAATCCTTCTATTTTTATTTTTATTTTTATACACGCATACTCGCAATTTACAAAGCAAGGACTTGTGCAGCCCTGACCTGAGCTCTTTTCATTAGTCTGCTCGCTATTACACACCAATTAAAGGACACGCGTGAATAAAATAGAAGTGAGTATTAAACACGTACCAAGCAAATACAAAGCTCTCATATACTGACCTACAAATGCCTGAGGAGATGTTAGAGACCTGTGTGCTACGAGAAAAACGCAGCACAGTTATTCAGCTGGAACGATTTTGAGAACGATTTTTAAGAATTGACGGCGTCTGTGTGAATTTTGCTAAGAAGAAAAGGGGGGAGTTGACGGCATACAGATTCTAAACAAAGGTTTGGTTAGAACCTGAGCTAAAATGGGATTGGGAAGTGATACCAAGGGAACAATTTATAGTTAAAAATAGATACATATGAAGCATATGTGGAGTTTTGGATTCCTTCGACAGTAACTGAGCATTGCTTTGAAAAAGCTATTTTGGAGACAAAAGTCGTGGTGAAAAGGAAGACAAAGGGGAGGAGAATCATTAAAAAAGAAAGATAAACTTACAATGCTATCTCTGATGAAAGAGACAAAAAAAGAGAGAGGGCCTGCAGAAAACAGCAGCAGAGAAGTTGTAAGGAACAATGCATTCTCCGGGGGGACAACTCGAAAGAGTCTGATTTTATTCAGAAAATATCTCTTTCTTTGTTTGAATAAATTGTCAGTTTGAGTTGAGGAGGCAGAGAGTGGAGACTTGGCAGTGCTTCTAAGGAGGAAATCAATTAAGAGTTCCTAGTGGTGGAGATGTGAACTGTGGTGAAAAAGGAAAATTGTGGTATTTAAGCAAGAAAACAGTCTAAGCAACCTTAGAGATAAAAGCTGACAAAGATGGAAATGCAATAATTTTTCTATTGAAAAAGTGGAAAAGTTACCGAAAAGGAAAAACACAGTTTTGAGGGAGGGAGGGAAGAGGAAAGGAGCAACAGATAAGGAGAGCAAAGAAATTGAAGAACGTAGAGTCTGTTTGAAGGGTGAATCAATGAGCTTGACCGGGCAGAGGGAGTGATGGAAAGGCTGCTTTGAAGAGGGGTGTGCAGAACCAGAAAATTGAAGGAAGTATTGTCAAACAAGAACTGTGTCAATGAATGACCGAATTCCTGGTGAGATGATCCCTCCAGCACGGAAACCAGAGAATGAAGGTCAGAGAGGTTCTGCAGCAAAATAGGTGATGCTGAATAAAGCTGAAATTTCCCAGACTGATGTTGATAGCAAAGGAAGAGAAAAAAACCTGAACATGCAGGTGAGAAGAAAAGGTAAAATACTGCGGTGAGCAAATCCTGGAGACCACAGAGTTACTGGTGTGATGGTAGGCTACAAGTTCACCCACTCAAGATCTGTTAGCTTTCCTTAACCCCATCAAAGTAGAAAATCCAGTCCTTCTACACAGGGAACATTTGGAGGTATCAGAACTAGTTCTAAATTATCTAATCCTGGTATAAGAAATGACACAGCCACGTTAGGATGGTACTGTGCCTCATATAATTAGCAGTAGAGTTGTGCCATAGGTGACTACCCAAGGAAATGCTGAGAATATTGACTGCTACACAAGCAGTAGTTGCACTACCTCATGAATACAACAGCTCCTGGCCTTCAGAAATTTAGGTAATGGCTAATCTTCTCCTTACCTCTCTGTACAACATCCAAATGTTGGGTTGTGCAATTTAGAGTGAAAGGGTTGACGGTGTGAAGTGACCTTGTGCTCACCTGCAAAACCCTCCTGCGTGTATTCCCTTGGCTGCCACAAAAGGTGCTTCTTCCTTCCTTTCCACTCTGGTTTTCTGCTAGGCCAGAACCCCAAACACTGTCTGATGGTATCTAACCCTGAGATGTCTGCTGAGCCCCAGATAATCCAATTTCAGGGTTAAGCAGGTGATTCAGTGCTTCTCCTCTCCCACCCCCTTACCTCTCCCAGGTGCTCTTCTCCTCCATGGAGTATTCTGGAACCTCTTTTCTCAGGTTCAGTTTGTCATTTCGTCATCAGGCGAGACACAGAAGCCCGAATCACCTTTA
The DNA here is from genome assembly GCA_008711295.1 of Anarhynchus alexandrinus. Classification (NCBI taxonomy): domain Eukaryota; kingdom Metazoa; phylum Chordata; class Aves; order Charadriiformes; family Charadriidae; genus Anarhynchus; species Anarhynchus alexandrinus. The sequence goes on along the minus strand of VUYV01000424.1, from coordinate 351,939 downwards.
GCAATGTGACTTTGAAGATGAAAGGAAGAAGGAAGAAGCAAAAAGCAAATGACTGGGTAGAGAGCTGAACCCAGACGGTGACTGATTACAAGTGGTGGAAGGCTAACAAAAGACAGGCTGGGCTAGCGCACTGCTGAGGAAAAAGGCTCTGAGAAACAGAAATAGTCTGCCCAAAGGGCCACGAAAGCTGACAAAAGTGAGAGCAAGATAAATACATTGGAGAGAAAAAAAAAAAATCACCTTCAGAAAATGATGCGAGTCCAGTAATGAATAATAAAAAATAGGTATTTTACAAACAAAATAAAGTCATCTTGGAGGACAACTGAGGAATGCGGTGCACACGTGACCAGTAAAGGGAGAGAGGGAAGAGTACAGGCAACCAAAGAACAATTACAAGAAGCCCAGAAATATCAAAATTAGGGAGGAAAAGCCTTTCTTTTAACTTCTCCCCATCGTCACGGAAGATAAAAGAGAGAGAAGGCAAAGAAAACAGATACTGCCACAGTTGCAAACACTTTCCTAGGAGGAAAATCAGCTTTCTCTAGCCGTGCTGTGCACTCTTGGAAGATATGGTTGATGGGCTGCCAGAAGTGAAGATAAAGTTCTGGAATCAAAGCGTGTTCATTACAGCCACATCATGAATACATTTCCATATTAATTCAGGTACGTTGAATGTTGCACACCAAGGATTTAATGTATTTTTAAGGCTGGCCAGCATTTCAGAAGTCTTCTGAAAACTGGCAAAAGTGACAGCCAACAAGTAGAAGCATCCTAAACCGGGTCTTTCAACTTGATTCGTTGTTGATGAAATAGAAAAGAGAAAAAGAAAAGAAAATCTTTTCTTGCAATAGTGTGCTTGGCAGACTTTGAAAAATGGAATTAGATCCTACATTGCTACAAAACAAAAGCCTCAGTATATGCAGTCATAAAAAGGAAAAACATTTAGGAGATTAATTTTCTTGTCATAGAGGGAATTTGCAAGATTTACCACAGCATTTTGTGGAGAACTTCACTTTAGACAGTGACACAAAATACACATTTTAAAAACATTTATGTAAATACAACTGGAGATCTTGCTTGGGAAAGATGGGAAGTGGTTGCGCGCTGTACTGTTTGAGGTGTTCCGAAACACAGACATTGTGTCCTATGAAACATAATGTAACTTCTCAAATCTGACAAAAAATCACACAAAGTAACTTCTGACCAGGGGGATGTCCTACTGGTTAGTTGCTTGGTCTCGTGACAATAGCTAGAGATAAGGTATCTCAGATATTTGTCTCAGTACTGCGCCAGCGTGAGGCCTTTTATTTTTCAAGGGATTTCAAAACGTGTAACCAAGTTGGGTAATATTACCTCTACCAATTCACCGTCTTAGAATTTTTGAGGTGAAAAGCAGGTTTGCATGCTTGTGGTGAGATAACATCCCGAATGCATACTCGAGCTTTATCTGTCGCTGCCCGTCTGGGTTCAGTTCATCTGTGCACTGTCTTGCTGGCGTGTTTGCAGCACAGGTGAGCTCTGCCAATGCTGAATATTTATCAAAAGATATTATCAAATTGTGCAAGGTTGCTCGTGCCACTAGAGAGGGAGGGGGAAAAAAAAGGTCTTTTTCATCAACATTCATAGAATCGTAGAATAGTTTGGGTTGGAAGGGACCTTTAAAGGTCATCTAGTCCAACCCCCCTGCAATAAGCAGGGACATCTTCAACTAGATCGGGTTGCTCAGAGCCCCGTCCAAACTGACCTTGAAATGTCTTCAGGGATGGGGCATCTACAACCTCTCTGGGCAACCTGTGCCAGTGTTTCACCATTCTCATTGTAAAAAAAAATTTCCTTATATCTAGTCTGAATCTACCCTCTTTTAGTTTAAAACTGTTATCCCTTGTCCTATCGCAACAGGCCCTGCTAAAAAGTTTGTCCCCAAACATTAAGCTGTGACAAGGTGTTCAAGGCCAGGCTGGCCGTGGCCTTGGGCAGCCTGGTCTGGTGGGAGGTGTCCCTGCCTATGGCAGGGGGGTTGGAACTCGATGATCTTCAAGGTCCTTTCCAACCTAAACCATTCTATGATTCTGTGATTCTATGACACAAATAAAATGATATTGACTTTCACTAAAAGTGTTAATTTTATTAAGTACTCCATGCTTTCAACCTCCTGCCTTGCTCTGAGAGCAGCATTGTCCCCAGGAAGTACTTCTGTGTTCTGATACCTTGAGGAGAACAAGAAAATACAGTGGTTGTACACCTCTAACGAGTTAAACTGTGTACATGGATGAACAGTCAACTCCAGATATTGCAGTGGGACACGGCTTTTCCCCTCCAGTTTGCAGTGGTGAGGGTTGTCGGTGTGTCTGATCTTTGGATTTGAAAAACACCAGGGATAGAGCATTTACTGCATCCAGTGACACTAATAAAAACCCGCAGAAAATTGTACTCAGAACCGCTAAGTTAAGCAAGGGAAGAGTGGCAATAAATTTGCTGATAAGTGGAAAAGATGGAGGTCCATAGAAATCAGCGGTGGTTTGTGAATCCTGATTTCACTGAAGGTCTCAGGGACGTGCAATTCAGTGGCAAAAGGCCTTCACTATTGGTGCTAATGGTGTGGTGTATATAATGGGGGGAGTTCAATCTGCTTAGGGAGTCAAGCATTAAGTTTTCTTCTGTGAAATTTATTTCAAAGGTCAAAACTAGATAAATATTTGCCAAGTTGAATGTGGAAGAAAATTTACTTACAATTTCTCTGATTCACCCTAAAACCCTATTTCTTCCTTTTTACGCCCTATATTTAAATGTGAGACAAGGTGAGGTTCTTGGCTGCTCTGAACTAATTGACCTTTTTTTATACCAGGTAAGGATGTAAAAGATTCTCCATGAAACTCTGCCTTTCTCCCAGGCACAAATACAGATATTCATGGTGTATATTCAGGTTTTGCATATACTCATACCGGTTTCTCTTGCTGTTACTGCTTCCTAGCTAGGTAAATTCATAATTAACTGGATTGCTGGTATCTTCAGCAGGTCGGGTTGTATTTTACTTCAGTCTTGTTGCTGATTTTTTTATATATGCCTATTATTCCCTGCCTTTGCAGTCATTTTATCGACATCTATCTGTAATGGCTTCAAGCAAATATATGCACGCTTAAGCCATACAACTTGCATTCCAGTAAACAGCGCAATCCTTCGGCCGTTTCTACGCACTCCTCAGGTGGCTCATCCCTAGCCCCCGGGGCTACCCTTTGGCAAATTTCTGCTTGCTTTTCTTTAAATGGGGTTGACCAAAGTGATTTGATTTCCAGAGTCTCTGGCAGTGCCAGTGGGAGCAATGGCTTATATATAGAGATACCTTAGTCTGTTCCTGAAACAAAGTTAGCGTGGTGTATTCAATACAATAACACTACCCCAACTTGTGATTAAGTGCTTAGTGAGTTCCATTTCCTTATAAGAACATGTGTAAGAACCCAAGAATGTATGCCACAAGTGAACTAAGCATTAATCTGTCAGCGGCTTAAGTGTGTTTGGGATAGTGCAATGGAAATATGTGGTATAGTGACACGCTGTTTGTTCTCTGGGAAGCACTTAAGAGCAGATGGAACCTGTAAAACAGACTGATTCGTGAAAGTGTGCAGCTTCTATCAGATTTGTTGGATGCTTCCTTGTTTTAACCTAAATAAACACAGGCCACATATGCTGGAATTTTCAGTAAGGTGCCAGTAGCTGTAGGTGGGGAACCCAACATTAATAGGTGCACAGAAATTCGTCAGGAATGGTCTTTTACTTAAAAGGCATGCTTCTCTCCTAAAATAATGAGATGGGTAAAAAGTACAGCATCATTGTGGATATATCTTAAGGAAGTGAAAAAAAGTCTAGTGATTCTACAACAACGTAAAGAATAAGATGCTGGAGTTTCATTGCAATTCAAAGGAAAATGAAATCCATAGCAGGCATGTCTTAAAATTCTAGTATAAATCAATAGCATCTATAGAAATGAGGTACGGTTGTATGGAAATGACATACAAATCTGTAACATTTAATAGAAAAATGTTGAGCAACCTACAGATCTGTTAAAGCATACCGTAAAACTCTGCAGACAATGGATATCCGATGATATCCGAGGATGATCCGAAGGCTGGAGCACCTCTCCTATGAGGAGAGGCTGAAAGAGTTGGGGCTGTTCAGCCTGGAGAAGAGAAGGCTCCAGGGAGATCTTCTTGCGGCCTTCCAGTCCCTAAAGGGGCCTACAGGAGAGCTGGGGAAGGACTTTTTACTTGGGCATGGAGTGATAGGACGAGGGGGAATGGCTTCAAACTGGAAGAGGGCAGGTTTAGATTGAACATGAGGAAGAAGTTTTTCCCTGTGAGGGTGGTGAGGCACTGTCCCAGGTTGCCCAGAGAGGTTGTTGAGGCCCCATCCCTGGAGGTGTTCAAGGCCAGGCTGGCCGTGGCCTTGGGCAGCCTGGTCTGGTGGGAGGTGTCCCTGCCTATGGCAGGGAGGTTGGAACTCGATGATCTTCAAGGTCCTTTCCAACCTAAACCATTCTATGATTCTATGATTCTGTGATATAGTTGCAAGTTGAATTCCACTAGGGTACATGTGTAAGGGAGACATTACATTTGTATCCTTAGTGGTGACTTTCTGAGCTCCACCTATTGCGAATCTGAAGAAATAATAAACCCCGTATTAAAATCCAGAAGACCCTTATATTTATGCAAACCTTAACCACAGTCGCTACTTTATGGTTTTTGAGTTGCACACTATTTTGACAGTGACAATTTAGTTTTTGTGTTCCAAAATTTGCACCAAGTTGAACCTTGGGATGGAATTTGCGGACAGCCTTTATTGACATTTATCCTATTGTTTTATCCTGAAGGAAATCAGCCTAATAACTGAATCAAAAGAAAGGCTAGATTTTCAGAAGCTTGGGGTTGTTTTTTTTTTTTCATTTTTTGAAAGCAATTAAATCAATGTGTCTCCCAAAATAAAAAAAAGAGAATGTGGATTTCTAACATCTTGCTTTCTGTGTGGTGCAGAATTTCTGTACCTGTAGCAGAGACCTTGTTTCAGCTGATTTCTAGAAATTTGCCTGGGGTGAGTGGAGTAAGAAATAATATTAAAAACGCGTCTCTGGAAATATAATTCTCCTCTTGTGAATTATGTGTGCTGCAGTCTCCAGTTAACTTTAAAACTACATTTTATGTGTTCTTCAGGGTATAGTATATAATAGTCTATTGAGCTATTTTGCACGTGCTGTTGGTAGGAGGACATATCCTTAGCATGCTTTTGAAAGGCTCGATAAAGGTCATACCTCTTCAAACCCAAGTGAATCTTGACTATGCAAAGTATGGCAAAACCTGTATAGCTGCAAAAAAAACCCAAAAAAACCCCAGACCAAACCCCTCCATTTTTCCCAGCAATAGAGTATCACGCATATTCTTTCTGCCCAAAGCACAGGAGAGCAGAACGGCAAGGGTCAGGGACATGCCGAAAGAATGCCGTACGTTGGCCCAGTAAGTGCTTGGTCTTGCATCAGTCACTAAGAAATTAGACATTTTGGTGTCAATAAGGCTTCTATGTTTGTGTCGTCTGTGCCTTTGCTCATTAGTGCTACCTAAAAACTTGCATAAAGGCCGAGCTGTCAAGCGTATGAAGTTCCACCAAGTTTGTAGAAAGCAAGAGGCCACATATAGAGTGTCTGTAAAGAGAAAAGAATTTTAAGCTCATGTTCAAATGTATTAACATGCACCGAAGGGTCCACATAGCAAAAAGCAAGTTTTAGTGTCCCAGTGGTGGGGAAAAAGCTTCAGACCTATCTTACTATGGTAGCGTAAAACAACCACGAGCCACAAGGAGTTTGGTAAATTTTGGTGTTCCTGAACTACCTGAACTCTGTCATTCTGCTGCTCGCCTCAGCTATGGGCACAGCTACGGGCAGAAGCGAAGCCCTTTCTCACCCCCATTGGGGAAAGGGAGAAGGTACAAAGAAGGTGAAACAGAGCCCTAAATAGCAGCCAATGTGTTTGTTTATTCTGAGGCCCATATTTCTCTTAGAAATGATGTCATCAGAGCTCAACATCTGCATTTTACGTAGTACTCCGTGATACTACATCTCAATGAATGCTTTAGATTAACAGAATTCGCACACTATCAGTGGAAACATTTGCTTTCCTGCCTGCTTTTTGTGCTACAGAGTGGTTGATTTGGTTTGCTGTAATTATTTTGTTTTATTTTTAATGTAGGGAGCGAAAAAGTTACCGTGGTAAAAATGGGGTGGAAATTTTAAAAACAAGGCAAATCTTGAATCCTGTCTGCAACTTCAATGTTACTTGAAGATTATGTGGGGGGAAAAAAAAAAAGTCATAGCATACACAGCAGTTCTTACTACACTGCCTGGATGGAGTTGAGAGGTTTTGTCAAGTCTGCAATCTTTTATATATCAAAGTAAACACAATCTTTGGTTAATGTGTTTGGAAACAATTCAAAGCCATCAGGTGGAATACTTGGCACTGATGTAGTTATTGGCAAAATTCTCTTGGCTTCATTAGGGCTGGAGTTTCATCTGTTGTGCTGGCTGTAAATCAGTCAGCTATAGATGGCTGGTGGATGGATGAGTCATATGGAAGTGTCCCCAGTATCTCCAGAGCTGTCAAGTCTCACACACTGGGTAAGAAACTTGGTCTTCTGACCTCTCCCTCGTGCTCCCCAACCCCAGTGCAGCGTCTGTTGCTCGTCTCCATCTCCATGTCTGTCGCATCTGACAACGAGGATCCCTGGGAAAAGTCAGCTGGAATAATTTATTGCTAAATGATTCATTACCAGGAGCGATGCAGTGAGAGGTCCTCCTCTCTCACGTCCCTGGAAGTGCAGACAGTCACACTCTCATACACTCATCATCCAACACTTGAACCTTGTGTGTGTGGATCCCGTAGCATGTTTCTCTTCCCCCGTTCTTTATGGGTAAAGACACTTTCATAAATTCAAGACCTGATTCTCTTTCATGTACATAATTTTTAAATTAGCAAACTTCTCTGGAAGAGAGCTGCGCTTATGGCTTTTGCTCACTGTAGGAGTTTTTGTTACAATATGTTGGCAGATGTTTCTAATTCTCCCTCTGTTCAATGAAGCATTGTCTGCTCTTTAATTTTAGCGTAGCCACATTTTGCAATTTTACTTTATTCTCAGTAGTTGGATATACCTGCTTTTCACAGTCTGATGGAGATTACAAATTATTTTATCGTGTAACCCAGACAAAGCAGTGATTTTGAAAGCAAAGAAGATTTCGTGAGGCATTAGTAGAATGCTCTTCACTGTATAATGCACCCTCTTCTGCTAAGCAGAAGGGGTTTGGGTAATGCAAAAAAAACCCCATTATCGGGTCTTTTTTTAAGTATCACTCTTTAACTTAACATCAGTGAAGAAAAGCACTGAGCAAGAGTTCAGGGAAATGAAAAGGGAATTTATAATTAATAATTTTGAAACTGTCTGAGTACGTTACTTTCCTCTTCTTGATGAGCCCACTGTGCAGTGTAGGAGTTTGTCATAAATTATGGTCCTTTTTGAACGCCGGTCTTTAATAAGCTGATATTTGTCTACTTAACATTTCTCAGAGACTTTTTTTTACATGGAAATTATGTGGGGCCAAAGCCGTCATAAGATTGTGTATCCAATTTTGTGAAAATTGATACTTGCATGACCGTTGCCCTGTTTACTCTTTCACAGCTTTTGGTTTTCAGTGACTTCAGTACGGTGATTTGATTTCAAAATGTTTTTTAAAAAGAAGCCAAAGAGAGTTTGGTGGATCAGAGGGACCAGACGTAATGTTACTATCTAACTTGAAGTGACAGAAAAATGAAGTCAGTGTGTAGTGCAAGTGTAAGTCTAAATAGTGAGAATAAAAGCAGCCTCTGGCTGACGCTGGCAGTATATTTGGCAGTGGAAGTGTTGGGGGTGGATCGTCACAGTCCGAAGGAGCAACCCCTGATTTATGGACTGCCTTGTTTTTAATAGCTGCCACCTTTGTTCCTTCTCTAGTCTGAGAATATCCCAAATTTTGTATATGGTCTGCCTTCTCTGTCACTGCATGTTGCCCTGTTTCATCCCTGACACCAACCTATGCTTGCCCTTTGACCTGAGCTGTCACTGACCTTTAACTTTCTGCTGATACAAATCGTACCAGTGAGCAGAGTCATGATATTTATGTAAGATATATCCAGCCCTCTGTTTCTAATAAGAAGACTACATTATTTCAGAAAAAAAAAGTATTATTAAATAGACATACTTTATAGAATGTTGTCTGGTTTATTCTCCTGAAGACAGCTTGCTAACAACAGGCACTCAGGAGATCTGTTTTTCTTCTTTACATTTAAATGTTTGCCTTTTGTAAGCCACAGATTTCCCTGAAGTGCTATCCATAAATGTACAAGCATACGGAAAAGTTGGCTGCAGACATGTGCAATGAGCATATTGGAAACTTGCAGTCTGTGGGCTCCTCAAAACACAAGATTTCAGAGCCTAGCTCAGTATGTTCCTCGTAGCCTTTCGCTGCTTGTTAACACACAAGTCCTTCATGATAGCTGTGAGCAACACCAGGAGAACTTCTGGCTGTAAGAAGCGTGTCAGCTCCAAAGGAAAAATACCACCACGCCAATGGTCAAGTGAGTTGTTCACTGGTCTCCAGACCTAAGGGAGCTATTTTTCCATTAGATTTTGGTCTCTGATTGACTGACTTAGTACGCTGATTGAGTGGATGATAACTATGCTGCAGTGTTCATGCACTACTTGTTACACATCAGAGAATTCACTAGAGAGACAGCGTAATGGTTTTATAGTGCGCAAACCAGTTTCCCATGAGTGGGCAGTTTATAACATTTTTCCTGCATGCATTCCATCATATAAAATAAGGACGTGACTGGTGACAGCCAACATGGCTTCACTAAGGGCAAATTGTGTCTGACAAATTTGGTGGCCTTCTACGATGGCGTTACAGCATTGATGGATAAGGAAAGAGCAAGTGACATCATCAAATGCAAAGCATTTGACACTGTCCCACATGGCATCCTTGTCTCTAAATTGGAGAGAGGTGGATTGGACAGATGGACCGCTTGGTGGATAAGGAATTGGCTGGATGGTCCCACTCAAAGAGTTGCGGTCCAAGTGGAGACCAGTGACGAGTGGAGTTCCTCAGGGGTCAGTACTGGGACTGGTGCTGTAACATCTTTGTTGGTGACATGGACAGTGGGAGGTGATTCTGCCCCTCTACCCCGCTCTGGTGAGACCCCACCTGGAGTACTGTGTCCAGCTCTGGGACCCCCAACATAAGAAGGACATGGACCTGTTGTATCGAGTGCAGAGGAGGGCCACCAAGATGTTCAGAGGGCTGGAGCACCTCTCCTATGAAGACAGGCTGAGAGAGTCAGGTTTGTTCAGCCTGGAGAAGAGAAGGCTCTGGGGAGACCTTATGGTGGCCTTCCAGTACCTAAAGGATGGCTACAGAAAAGGTGGTAAGGGAGTGTAGTGATAGGACGAGGGGGAATGGTTTTAAACTGAAACAGGGTAGATTTAGATTAGATATTAGGAAGAAATTCTTTACTGTCAGGGTGGTGAGACGCTGGAACAGGCTGCTCAGAGAAGCTGTGGATGCCCCATCCCTGGAGGTGTTCAAGGCCAGGCTGGATGGGGCTTTGAGTAACCTGGTCTAGTGGGAGGTGCCCCTGACCCCGGCAGGGGGGTTGGAACTAGTTGATCTGTAAGGTCCCTTCCAACCCAAACCATTCTATGATTCTATGATATCTATCTCAAGGCAGGCTCACACTGTGTTCTTTACCTTGGGGAATGTAGTATTGGTATCTTTATCTTCTGTTATCTTGGTATCTTTAGGGTACTAAAACATCTTTGAGATTTCTACCTCACTGCCAAATTTAGCTAAAATTGGCCAATGGGTTTAGAAGTTACTAGAGTAGAACTGGCAGACAGATGATGGCTCCATAAATCTTGTTATCAGGCTAAAAAAGGGATTCTTCTCCCGAGCTGTCACAGGAGACAGTAAAGCCAGCAGGTCAGGGAAGGACAGGCTAACAATAACATGGAGTACGACTTCCAGCCTTAGACGGGTCTGACTAGTGGTGGGCATGAGTGACATGTTACCACTTCCCACGTAATCTAGACGTTATCCAGGAACTGTGACAAGGAGGAGTTTTAACGAGGGATTTGCTGAAAGCTAATGAAGTCGTTTTACGGATGCTTATAGGAAGCTTCTTCCAGGTGTGAAGGGAAGCCTGAGAGAAAGCATAGCAGGGAAAAATGGAAGGTTTAAACTTGGGGGTTGGGAGGGGATGTTTCTCCTATTAGCGTAACTAAGCAAAGACAATTGAACGTCTCAGTTTGTTAGGTACCCTAGCACTGATTAGATATTGTTAGCTAATCAGTTTACTGATTGCAGTGGGAGCGTCAGCTTCTTTTTTGCAAAGACAGGTTTGGCAGCTGCTAAATCTCCAGGAGTTACTCTCTTTCCCACCTGGCATTGGACTTTCATTTTGCTATCTCACGGTAACACCAAACACTATCTTCCTATTTCCCCACGTTCCGACCTGTCTCAGGACACCTTCCCACCCCTGCCCACTCAGCTACAGGCATGTATTTTCTTTTCCAAATGCCAACCTTTTTCTCTCAGAAGACAATCACGGAATCACAGAATCACGGAATTTTCAGAGTTGGAAGGGACCTCTAGAGATGATCCAGTCCCACTCCCCTGCCAAAGCAGGACTGCCCAGAGCACATCACTCAGCACTGCATCCAGGCGGGGCTTGAAAATCTCCAGAGAAGGGGACTCCCCCACCCCCCTGGGCAGCCTGTGCAGTGCTCTGCCACCCCAACTGTAAAGAAGTTTTTCCGTATATTTGAACGGAACTTCCTATGTTCCAACTTGTGCCCATTGCCCCTCGTCCTGTCACTGGGAACCACTGAAAAGAGTCTGGCTCCATCCTCCTTCAACCCACCCTTTAGATACTGGTACGCAGTAATAAGGTCTCCCCTCAGCCTTCTCTTCTCCAGGCTAAAGAGTCCCAGCGCTCTCAGCCTCTCCTCATAAGGGAGATGCTCCAATCCCTCAATCATCTTAGTTGCCCTACGCTGGACTCTCTCCAGCAGTTCCCTGTCCCTCTTGAACTGGGGAGCCCAGAACTGGACACAGTATTCCAGTTGTGGCCTCACCAGTGCCGAGTAGAGGGGGAGAATGACCTCCCTCGACCTACTGGCCACACTCTTCCCTATGCAGCCCAGGATTCCATTGGCCTTCCAACCTACAAATGACAAGCAGCAGCACAGGATTTTCCTTCCGGCCTCTCCATTTACCCACAAACACTATCTCCTCTTCCACTGCCTCAATGTTGCCCCTGCTGCAAACAATATTCACCTCTGGATACTTTCCCAACATTTAAAAACGAGATATTTGATTCAAGGGGAGACTCTTGGCATAACCCAAAGCAATCCTCAAGGGACCGCATCCTGGGAACTGCTACATTAGGTTATATCACCGTATTGCCTTTTGTAGTTCCCGTAACGATATTTCTGCAGCTGAATGTGTGCCAGTCCCACACAAAATTACTCGGCTCAGCCAGAGGTTACGGACCTCCGACACTGACGTTAGAATTGGGCCTGAACAGAGCAAATTATGACTAGAGCTGAGAAAGCAATGAGTAACAACTAATTTGTTTCCCAAAATTCACTTCTCCTTTGCCCTCAGAGCAGCCGTGAGCATATTTGCGGTTTTCTCAGATTGAGTTTTAGTGGAGTTATTTAAATGAATGTATTTTAGAATATTTTAGAATATTTTACTTTGTGACTGTATTGTGAACCTTTAAAACCCACAGCTCAGTTTTTATCCCTCAGGTAAAAATGTTTGCTTCCATACTAGCTGAGCGTTAAGGCACATCCAGCCAAGCGCTGGCGCTAAAAAACGGGAGATAATTCTTCCGCAAGCTTCTGCACAAGCACAAAGCCACCTTGGAATCCTTACTGGTGGCTTTAATTATGGGAGCCAAGCTTTAACTTCACAATTCACACATATGACTGGAATGTGCATGCTATGAATATTTATTTCAGTAGAATTCAAGTTGTCATGGACTGTGAAACGAAATTGGGGACCTGATAAATTCTGTTAAAATGCAGGCAAGTATGTCCCACTTCACTTCATAGCAAAGAACAGAATATTTTGTGCCGCTTCTAGCACACTTCTGAAACAGGGAGAAAAAAGAAGCAATGTGTATATTTTCAGATGCTGTTTAGATGGTCAAATAGAATCATAGAATGGTTTAGGTTGGAAAGGACCTTGAAGATCATTGAGTTCCAACCCCCCTGCCAGAGGCAGGGACACCTCCCACCAGACCAGGCTGCCCAAGGCCACGGCCAGCCTGGCCTTGAACACCTCCAGGGATGGGGCCTCAACAACCTCTCTGGGCAACCTGTTCCAGTGCCTCACCACCCTCACAGTGAAAAACTTCTTCCTAATGTTCAATCTAAACCTGCCCTCTTCCAGTGTGAAGCCATTCCCCCTCGTCCTATCACCACATGCCCTATATGTTTGCAAAATTATTTTTTTTTTTTTTTTTTTGCGACAACCAATGAATGCTATCTGTGGAAGATTTTTATTTTTTCTTTTGCCCATATGGTCTGGCTTACTGTATGGTCTAGTTGACAGATCTAGTTTACCTTTCTTGTGTGTTCCCAGCCCTGGTACTTCACACTTTCTGAGTGGTTCCTGACTCCCCTGAGCTACCTAAAATACTCCGTCTGAGCAATTCCTTCTGAAACACAGACAAGAAGACAGTAATGTGATGTGTTTGTGCCGGATCCACTAGTGCCACTGGCAGCGGTGATTAAAGTCAAAATCCAGCTGTTCAAAATTTCTGAGTTAACTCGTGGGTGAGGTTGAGGCAGTAAACGAGCCTCCTCGCGAGGCTGCAAAACCTGATATTAGACCTGAGAGAGCTGCGTTGATTCACCAGTTGCGCTCACTACCGTGCAAGATTGCTGCCTTGGGTAGATTTTGTTAGCCTGTTCGCCTAAGAAGAGGGAACTGGCAACATGCAAGGGTATTCGTGACCCTGTGGAGGAGAGTTTATGGCCGCTGTCTGCTCAGTAAAGAAGGCAGGGGGAGGTAGGAAATGTTCCAGGAAGGAGCATGATGCATTTTCATTCAGGGGTTTAAAGATGCGTGAGCTTTTGGTGTTAGAGGCAGTACGGATCTTCTAGGATCCCTCAGTTCAGGTTGTTCTCTTTCTCTTTGTCTCAGTAGCATCTCCTCAGGGATGTGTTTTGGATCAGGTTCCTTCCTCTCCCAAATTCTTCTTACACTCCCTGCTGCTTCCTAGACTCTGACCTGTTTATCTTCATTGCTCTGACTCCTCTCTCTGTTCCTTGGTGAAGAATGAGTTGGGGGATGTGTATGTGTGCGTGTATTTCTGTAATTTCTTCTCCTTTATCCCCCATTACCTCAGCAACTTGAGACTACAAATCTGTATGATCACTGGTGGCCTCTCATTTATTACAGGAGACAGAAAACCAGTCTTCCTTCTAGTAGCTCCTGTGGAAAATGGATGAAGACCCTATAACTTGACCTCTCTTTTCTCCAAGAACGAGGTTGTTCCTCTCACACGAAGTTCTCGTTTCATAAACTGGCATTTCTCCAACCAAGGTAGCAGAGGATCTTTTCCATCTCCCAAGAAGATCGAGGGGAGCCACCTCCCCTGCTCAGGCAGTGCAGGAGTGAGGAAAATAATCAGTTCGCTAGAGCTTGGCTGCTCCCTTCCAAATGGACAGGGGAGCGCCTTGGCACCGAGTTAGAGGGGAGTGAAACTGCAAGGACATCATCCAAACCTCATTAATTTCTGTGGGCTCTGGATGTGGTTGTCAGAAGGTAGATCTTGACTATGGCCCGAGCGTTCCCCACCCAAAGCATCTGCAGACTGTCGTAAGGTAGAAGAGCAGTTTAAAGACGGATGTTTTTTTGGAGAGGGGCTTTANAAAGGGATTTCATGTACTATAGCTGCGTACTCTGTTAAATCAAAATTTGACCTATACTGAGATCACGGTAGATTATATATATATTATATTATATATATATATATATAAATGGACCATTGGCTCCCGTGGAACTACACTCCCTGGTTACCGTTTACATTACTTTACATTACCATGTGGACAATGCAACAAACACTCCCACCGTGTTGCTGTTGGGTCACAGATACTGTGTGTGCGTGTGCTTCGGCGGACGATGGAGGGTTAAACGCGTTCCCTCGCAGTACGTCCTTTCTTATGAGTTTTCAGAGTTTTTTATAAAGCTCTTTTCTTTTCACCCCTTTCATCTAGTCGTTGTGTATGCCTACATGACCTCCTGAAAATACAAACAGTGTCTTTTATTTGCAGAGCCCATTATCAGCCTTGTCTTTAGCCTCATGATAAAGGTCAAGTAGATTAGTTAGGGAGGCTCTTGCCTTTCTAAATCCATGTTGGTTATCTCCTTTTAGATAATTACTATCCATGTACTTCTCTAATGTGCCCCAGGGTATAGTTTCCATTCCTTGAATACTGCAAGGTTAAATTCATCTACTTTTGACACATTTTGCTGGTTTTCAGCTCTGCTAACTGATTTAATACCAGTGCTTTTGTGATTAGTCATCCCGGACAGGGGAAACAGAGCGAGCGCTCAGGAAGAATATTACTCTTCAATGCAAATCCTCTAAGAAACACTTGTGATAGACCAGCTAATGTTTCTGACTTTTCATGTAACAGTTCTTCAGCTATCCGTGCTCTAATCTCTTCCTTCAATGCTGTACTGCCGATGCAAATTCATGCTGTTTATGAAAACTTGCGGGGATGAGGGAGCACAACAGTAATAAAGCGATGACTAATATTAACCTCCCTGTAACCTCTCGTCAGACTTTGAAATGTCACTGAAACACCAAGGCTTTCCAGGTTCCTATTTTAAAAAATAATATTCTGATATTAAAAAGCCTACATTTCTCACCTGTCAGGAAAAAAAAAAAATCAGCAGATTTCTTTTATTTTGTACTCTGTCTTCGTGATAATAATTGCGGTAGAAACATGAGGGCTTTAAACATATAAACATGCAAGATGCAGCTCAAAATTACTTGCTTCCAGTGAATGTTCCTCATCTACTGAATTGTCAAGTGGGATAACTGTGCTTTAATAGATGCTTTATCCATAGTTAAGCGTGTGCTTTTTTCCTGATTTTCATTATTACTCTTCATCACAACAGGACATTTAAAATGCTGCATAGGGTAATATGGCATTAGGAATATGGAGAAAATACGGTGTCCCTTTCAAGATCTTTCCTCTCCTCTGCAATTTGCTAATGATAATACCTGGCTCTGCCTCATTTATGCTCTCAGTGTAATACTGATTCTTGATGTGATCACAAAGTGGGAGCATTTTGATATTCCAGTTTTGACGGTACTGTATCTTTAGAGGCCAAATGTTTTCTTGTGTGATGTATCTCTTCAGCAAAGCAGCAGTGAGGATTTATCACAGTGAGCAGCACTGGTTCTCCAAATAATCCGTATCAGCCACTGTGTGACTATTTCACTATTTAACTCCTCCCTGAAAAAATAGAAAACATTGCAGGAGGAGGAGGAGGAGGAGGAGGAAGAGGAGGAGGAGGAGGAGGAATAATAATAATAATAAAACCAGTCCACGTTACTGTGCCTGATACAGATTTACCAAAGATAAAATTTCCTCAGTCCCAGAGGGATATTTATATTTGTAACTAATGTTCGTTCGTAGCTAATGCATGTGTCCTGTGGTCAAAGAAATCTATTATGGTAGGGAGCACAAAGCTTCACATGTACATTTTCCTTCCATCCTCTTCCTATGAGCATGGATAGACTGTTTCTCCCTATCACACGCTTCCTCTTCTCGCCAATTCCCCAATGGTATGTTCTGAACACAATAGTATGTATTGAATTAAATAATTCAGCCGCTCTTGGGAAGCTCTCCTGTGCTTGAGGTCAGCATGAGGAAAAGACATTGAGGCCAAAACAAAGACATGCTGGTTTGCCTGTTTCCCCGTAACTCTAAACGGAAGCCCTTTTTTAATTTTTGTTTTCGGTTATGGCCATATTTAAGCACTACAGAGACTTTGTCAACGTATTGTCATTTTGTATGCTGTTCAGCAGCCACAGTGGGTGGGGTGTGATAGAAAAGCCAGGCTAGACTGCGCTGTATCCAGCCTAACAGCTTTCATTGGCTATACACCCATTTAATAAAATCCTTCAAAATGCTGCTATGTTTTTATTCATAAGGGTTTCTCTATAGATGCAATATTCTGTGCTATTCCTGAATGATTACGACATCTCTGTAGAACGAAATGAAGTAAATATTGCAATATACAAAGTATTTTTCAAATGCTAAAGCTGTGACCTTATAAAACAAAGAAGCAACCTTGAGCCAGCCAGCCAAGAGCTTTTTATCAGTTTAATGTAGCAGAACTCGACCAAAGGGGCAAATTTTTGCATTACCTTGCCAGTGATGTGAACGCTGCAGCTGTGTTTGTGTATCCATATTCATTATTGCTGGTGTTCCTCCTGGATTATGACTGATCCAGAAGAATTTGAGTCTTCATTTTGAATTTGTTACCCTTTTTTTTTTTTTTTTTTTTTTTTTTTTAATTTCTGTAGAAGCAGACAGAAAGAATACTCAAGGCATCCATTATTTCTTTCCACAATTTGCTGGAAGTGGCAGAAGCTATTAAAAAATGAAGGCGTACATATCTCATGCCATTCAGCTGACTGGTAATTAAAGTGCAATTAAATTTTTCATGGTGTAGATTGTGTCTGTTTTCCAAAGAAATTAGAAACTGTGGCCCTTTGAGAATTGTGCTTTGAGTCTATAGACGTTTACTGCCACAGCATTTATTAAATGCGATCATTGATGAAGTTTGCACATCCAACATACTTATAGGAGGAGGTTTGCAGTTAGGTGGCGTCTATTTTTGGAAGTGTGTTGTAACCATAGAAATGCACTGTCCTGAAGCTCCCCATAGGTGTCAAAGCTGAGTAAATTACAAGTAAAATCCATCATTGTGTATCCCCGTTTCAATTTGGAGAATCCAAGCGCGGCACAAATTGCCCCACAGTTAGAAGTCTGAGTCAACATGACAGAAAACTGAGCTCATCAGGTGATCTTGAATTATTAATGCTGAGGGATATTCAGCAGAGTTAGGTAGTCTGAATTCCCTTCTCAAGGAGTCCTTGACTCTTCACTGGGGAGAAGAGGAACCCGGGAAGATGAAGCTTCCCATCCTGGCATCTAAAGTTAGATGCCTGGGAGCTGACAGCATGAATGTACTGTTGGGATAAATCCTACTCTTGCTGCCATGTAAGAGTTTTCTAAAGTCACGCTCAAGTATAGTAGCAGAACTGATTATTTGTTAACTATTTAGAACCAACTGTAGGCAGCTCTGGAAAGGATTTAGACACGTGCATAAAGCCCGCAGAAGTCAACTAAGAGGATGCTTAAGCACTTACTTTAAACGCTTTCCTGAATAGAGATGGAATTAGTGCTCAGATGCTGAGAAGGTGTAGCGCAATGTGCAGTGCGAAGGCATGAAATGACCTCTGAGCACAGAGTGAAAGATAGATGGACAGAATACTATGTTTCCCCCAAAAAAATCCAGTGGCAGGGGTGACTAGAGGATTCCAAGGCTGGGAAAAGGTTCAAAATCTGCTTTCTTCAGGCACTGCAGAATATGTAATTTCCTAAGGCGGATTTAAATGAGGCAATAGTGATATTTTGGCAATTTGGCCTGAAAGGAAGCATAAGGAGATACAGAGAAAAATGCCCAGAAAAGAAATTGGAAAAAAAAAAAAACCTGCAATTTTTCTCAAATCTGGTATCATTAATAGATCAGATGATAGGATCTGATGGGAGAAAGTCCAGTACAATATAAAACCTGAATTCTGTAGTGCTTTCAGTGCAAATTCCCCACCTGAACTATCTGTGGCTTTTCTCCAGGAATTATGAGGAAAATGATTCCAGTAGATTTTCCTTTATTTCGTCAATCAAGTAATTGGATGTCGAAACGTTTCATGTCTCAAATAAAAAAAAAAAATAAATGTTTTCTGTTGAATTCTGGAGATAAGTAGAGGTTACAGATTTCAGGGTTCTACCTTCCTTAGAAATGATGACTAATGCAGAAATGTAAAGGAATGGAGAAACCTGTAATTACTAAGAGTCTGTGAATCCTAAATAATTGCTCATCAGGGATCAAATTCCAGCTCCTTATATAATGCAATTTAATCATGCATTTAAAGTCTTATATTTATGTGGACAAAACAGGTAATCGAAGGCTTGTGTATCTTGGGAGCTTAGGACAGTATTTGTCCTGCCCTACGTTCCCTGACACAGAAATGAATTTTATTGAGTAGCACTAAAACCTCTTCCTTTAAAGAGAGCAAGAGAGAGAAACAATCTTTTTCTTCAGAGAGTACCATCCATCTTCCTCTTTAGGGCAGCTTAAATGAGAAAATTTAGTACTCTGGCCGCCGTTGCTTGCACTTGCTTTGTGCCTGCAACCACTTTGTTTTGCTGTGAGAGAGGGAAGAGTGACAAATACAATTGAGGTGACAACGTCTGAGAATTTCGATTTTGATTTGCTAACAACCTCCTTAATATTCAGATTTCAACTCTCTTGACAGGTATATTCGTAGAGGATGAAATTTCACATGCAGACAGACAGCCCCAGGCTTACGCACCGCATAAATCCTGTCTAAGCCTTTAAAATGTGCTTTAAGTGGGCCTAATTGATGTACGGGACCTGCACTGGCCCTTATACACATGGGAGAATTGCTCCTAGTTTTTAAGCTTGCAATAATTAACTATTTTACTTTGCTTTAAAAATCTTTTATTCTTTTTGATCTGCTTCCGTTTCTACTAGTGAACTGCTTTCATGCTGCCTTCCGTTTAAACACAGGCAGAGGGGAATATTTGAGACCGTGTGAGATATATATATATTAGATACAAACACAAATGAAATGTACGCTGGAAAGGTCAGCATTCAATAAAAATTCAAATCAGATATTTGGATCTGATTAGACGCTGCGTGATCTGTGCAGTACGCACATGGGGATTGCGCAGAAAATCCACGAAACACGATTATGGGAAAGCGCACGCGTTGTGAAGGGCAAAATTCATCATAGCCTTTAACAGTTCTTAAGACACAGGTGGAGACTGGAATTACTATAGCTACTGATTACGTGTTTGTTGGTAGTTTGGTATTTGATAGTACGTTAAGCACAATATGCCATTTCTGATTAATACATCATCATTTTATTTATTGTACCATCTATGTTGGATCAAAATGCAGCACAACCACCTTATTAACCTAATAATGCAAAATACATTCTTGTATTCAGTTTGCACCTTGCCCCTTTTTCTCTAGTATCTGAAAGGACAAATCTTTCTTTTTTCCTCCACATTTACCAATTTTCTAGCTACCTCCTGTCCACTTAGAGCAAGTCACACAGAAAACATCAAATTTTATTCTGAAGAGAGGATAGTTACATGATCTTCATCATAGGATTTTATCTTTACATACGTTTTGGTCTAATGTTCTGAAGAAACATGGGCTTCTGGTTTTTTAAGCATGCCATTTTTGTTTGACCAATGCTTCTGCCTCAAAGGTAAATAACCCAGATAGATTTTAAAGCAGATTTTAATAGATTTTTTTCCAACTACCTGTGATTTTCTCAATTTAGTGCAGTATGGCCCAGTTTGCTTTGGAAGTGAATCAAGCTAAATATGAAATAACTCTGTGTTAGTTTTTAATGAGAGCATCTACAACATGGCTGAAGCAATTATTTTAAATTCATACCATTAATGAATTCAAATTAACCTTGAAAGAATATAGGTAGACAAGCTGTCTAACTCTGGTATTATGCAGAAGAATTATGTCTACCCAAGAATTGCAGTTATTTCCAAACTCCTCCTGAAAATCAGCGTGCTTGCCCACATATTATAAATGCTGAGAATTTGAAATTCTGATCTGAAAAGTGTTTCATATTGCAGTCTTAATTTAATCAATCTAATCAAGTCAACTCAGGGTTCATGGGGATAGTCCCACATATGCTGGCAAGTGTAGAACTGAGGTTTGACAGAACACCCTTTCTTTAATGGACATGTTAATTGTCTTTAATTTATTTTGAATTGTGGACCTTATCTGTAAGGTAGAGAGATTTGTTGGAGTTCATGGATTTTTAAATAAAGTGTTAAAATTGAATGTGATACAGTAATACACATACAGTGCATTATAATATTATGTATTATTGATACATGCAGTATCAATAGCCATGTTGTGGGATGGTTATGGGGTGACAGAGACACACTGGCTAAGCTGCTCTACAGGTATTAAATGCCCAAATTACCATCACTTTTCTTTTAGTACTCTGATTTATGGAGTCTTTTCTTCATGTAAATGGTCATTTGCTGCTTTTAAAAATAAAGATTTTGCTTGTAGAGTCGTGCTACAAAAGCACTGACAATGAGAGTAGGTGATGGAAGTAGTTCAGTAGAGGGTACCAAGCTTATGTCCCAGGTTTGATACCTTACTCTATACGTGAGGCTTGTGATGCAATTAAGTCTGATGGCTGTGGAGGTTGGTGATCTTGTCAGGAGCCCTTTGTGGGCAAAGAGAGAGGAAACATGCTCAGTGAAGGAGCCTTGGGCATGGGCAAGCCATGTTAAAAGCTAAAGGAGACTTGGTTGGTGGAGGGTTCAGAAGAGGCTTGGCTGTTCCTGAAACAGGAAGACAAAGCTGCCAAAAGAAAAGAGAGAAAAAGAAGAGATGAGTGTATGTGATCTGGAGTGGAGACAAAACACGGCATTCCTGTACTTTGTAACCCCATAACCTCTCCATTTATTGCTTCTCTCTTGAGGGGAAGATAGCCTTTTTCAATGGTTGTTTGCTGATATGAACGTTTCTCCACATGAAACTGGCTTAAAATGTTATGTTTTGTGTGTTGTATAGTATTGTACGACATATTGTATGAAATGACTTGATCTATGCTCTATCGTGTAGGAATCCAAAAAATTGTGGTATGGTTATATTTAATCTGTCTGTGCTCCTATTTTTAAATGCTAAGGCAAATAGGCATATCTGCATACATTAATTTTAAATCTCCTTATGTCACGGTGGAAATACTTTACTACACAGTAGTGTTGACGCTGTCAGTGTACTTCCACGTGCAGCAAAATTTCCCTCTTGGCTCATCTCTATTCATAAACAAATGTCATGGAGAAGTTGGTACTCTGCAGTTTTGAAGGATCTACTGTCTCATGCCTCAAACCAGCAATGAAAAAAGGTATGTATTTTGCAAAACTTACTGGCATGGTTAGCATTATTTGTACTTTATAGCAACATATGATGGCTTCAAACTGGAAGAGGGCAGGTTCAGATTGAACATTAGGAAGAAGTTTTTCACTTCAAGGGTGGTAAGGCACTGGCACAGGTTGCCCAGAGAGGTTGTTGAGGCCCCATCCCTGGAGGTGTTCAAGGCCAGGCTGGAGGTGGCCTTGGGCAACCTGGTCTGGTGGGAGGTGTCCCTGCCTATGGCAGGGGGGTTGGAACTCGATGATCTTCAAGGTCCTTTCCAACCTAAACCATTCTATGATTCTATATAAAAATCATCATTTACATGGATAGACTATTCAGGCCTTCTGCTGTTTTGTAGCTAAATAACTCTGTGTTCGGAAGTGGGCTTCTAGAAACACATAACTTTGGGTCTCCTTTTCATGTAATTATTGTCTTTTAACTTAAAGTAAAAGTTAAATTTATACCAAAGAATTGCAACAGTAATCCAGGTGCTTTCTGAGGGGGAGGGATGTTAGATCTCAAAACCATGGCCTAAACACCAAAGCAGTGGTCATTCAGTTTTAGGATGGGATCTAGAACATGCCTGGGACAGGTAAAATGAACATGTGGCAAAGCTGCTTGGAAAAGTCAAAGCAGGAGCTCAGCCATCAACATGTCCACCCTGTTGCCTATCCATAGCAGATCTGGATAAGAGCAGATCTGATGATTCAAGGCTAAGGACAGCAGTTGACAGTAGCGCCAACCAAGCAGGGGCTAGAACTGAACCATATACCTTCTTATATGAAGGTACAACTCTCATCAGCTGCTCAACCGATAGGGGACAATGTAAAGAACTGTCCTAAATATGAAGGACTGTGATAAGGTATGTTGTAGTTTTTGCCCAAAAAATTCTGTAGAAAGCCAGAAGGCAATTAGCAGAGCCCTTTCTAAGAACTGGTCTTTCATGTGAGTTGAAGTTGTTGGTCCTTTGAGAGTTTTATGAGAAAGGGGAGGAAGTGGACCAAGAACAGTACTTGACCCACCACCGTGAGCAGAGAAAGAAAGAAGGCACAGCTCCAAGGAAGAGCATGAAGTCCTTTTTATTACAAAAGCTTGCATTGCCATGATATGCATCTGCAAGGTGACTCCAGGAAAGATCTTCTTTTTCCTGGGAGAGGATCTGTCACCTAGCAGAGGCTTTTTTCTGCACTCTGTTGAGATACATCTGGTCCAGCACAAAATACAAACTGGAAGCGATACAAAAATTCTCGGAACAGATGCCGTGAAAGCCAAGAGATATCTAAGCCATATTTCAGAGAAATCACAAATTGACAATCAAATGGTGAGATCCCATTGTGCTACTTTGCAAAATCAGATGGAGCCATGACGTTTTGCTTTTCCTTGAGGCAAGTAAATGCCATTTTAGATTTTGATGCCTGCCTGATGCCATGGATTCATATTTAATAGCAAAGACTCAGTGTGTGGTTTTCCTGTGCCCCACAAAAGAGTATTTACAGATTTCTTTCCATGGCCGCCTCCTGTACCAATTTAGAAAAATGCCCTTTAGGCTGCAGAGATTAATGGACATATCATAGATCAGTGGTTAGTTTCCTGAGGCTTTATGCACAGTACACCATTGCATGTCTTAACATGTAATTTTCAGTGTATAGAGGGACTTTACTTTGAAACAGCTGGTAGTGGTCTAACAGTTGCTTCAAAGATGTGTATCTTGCATGTAGCCCATCCAAACGAGCAATCGCCCTCCCCAGGACACACCGCATTGGTTATGTGTCGGTAGACAGGACCCAAGGAGTGGAAAAATTATAAAACGATTAATAAAAAGTTGGTGAGATGAGGTTAGAGCAGAAAAAGGCAACTTGGTGGGATAAAGAATAGTGAAAGAAGAAAATGTAAGGGTAAGGACAGAGACACTACAAAAGAAAGACAGAAAAACTAGAAGAGGAAAATGGAGAAGAAAGCACAAGTATTTAGGAAGAGGGAGAAAAGGGAATTTCTTCTTACTGTTTGAAGTAATGACTTGTGAGATAGACCAGAGGTTCTGCCTCTGGTCTGGTACGTGTAATGAGAAATCAATAGTAAATATTATGCCAAAGGGTTTTAGCCAATAAAAGGGTATAACCTGGGACACAGGATGATATAGGAGACCAGGACTTGTAGATCGGTTACCCTGGCAGCTCTGCTGCACTTGCACAACAGCTTGCTGGAGCTCTTCCCAATGTGCTGGCTTTTATTTCTGAGCTAGAACTGTGACCCTTGTCTCACTGCACAGAAATTGTCTACTGGGAACTGTGGGCCAAGTATTACAGAGTCTTTCTTTAGCTCAGTGGGACACAACCAACATTTGATAGAAAAAATAGTACTTGATAGAGTCCACATGTGTTTCTTTTGCTCATTTCCCCTCCTCCACTCATCCATAAATCAATGTGCTAATTGCCTCCGCACAATTGGCTGAGAGAGAAATGTGGTTGCTCACTGTTTCGTAACTTCAGACCGCTACGAGCCGTTTATTCACGTGCTTTAGGCATGGTAGTGCAATTGTAGCTCTTCCTTTGTGCCTGCTGCCCTCAGTGAGCGGCGTGCAAGGTAAACATTTATCAGATCAGTTCAGAGGTTTGCTGTCAGAAGTGTGCTGCACGTGGGATGTCTACCCATGGCCTCTACAGAAAGGAGGTTGGACGTGAAATGTCTGTGGCTCCACTGGTGCCTGAGCAAGTACCATTGTAAGGGCTGGACTGATCAGGTCCCTGTCAAGGAGCTCCACAGGATTTCCTGTGCAGTTTCCAGGGGTTTGGTTTTGTCTGTTTGTTTGTTTTTTCTTCTGGTGGGCTCATGGCCATATCCTTCAGTGTCATGTTTAGCCACTGCACTTGTGGTCTGGCCCGGAGAGGCAGCTGCCCTTCCATGACTGTCCTCCCAAGGGCTGGAGTTCCCATGACTGGAGAATCATAGAATCATAGAATGGTTTAGGTTGGAAAGGACCTTGAAGATCATCGAGTTCCAACCCCCCTGCCATAGGCAGGGACACCTCCCACTAGACCAGGCTGCCCAAGGCCACGTCTAGGGCCTGGAGGCTGGAGTTCCCATGACTGGAGAAAACATTAGCCTTCCAACAGACCCATCATGTGTTTTTATGTAGTAGCCACTAAGTGGGAGAAAATCCAGCTAATCTTTTGGGAACTGGGTTCTTGTGTATCGTGCCCTGTATTTTCAGTCTGGGAACACTGTTTCTATTTTTAGTCGAGAGATTTATTCAGTAGGTCTCTGAATACGTTGCACTTTAGCTTAAATGAATTGTTCATCCCTTATCTTGCCTATAGAAATATATCCTTGTCACGTCAAGACACGAACCTCTAATGACCTAATCTAGAAACGCAATCCAAAACCTCATGCTGAGGAAATTCGATGGAAAACACCTATTGGGGGGTATATTTTCTCCTCCTGCTGTCTCACACGCCTCTAAACGAGCTCCAAGTGGCTGGGCCACATAACTGTAGCTAGGTAGACTTTTGCAAAACCTCAGAATCTTTTAGGACACCAACATACGATTCCAAAATGGTGGATTGAGATTACAAGTAAATACTATAAATAAACCTGGGCATAAAACTTTGCTCTCTGTCCCAGGGAGCGCTGTAGGAAGAAAGCAACATTTGAACAAAAAGTGAGACAAAAAAAAAAAAAAATCTTTTAAAGATTAAAGTACTATGCATTCTGAGCAATGTTCTGGAAACTTGGTTTTGATTCCGTGATGCTGACATTAACATTGTTTTATAGCTCTTAAAAGCATGTGTTCCCTGTGCTAGCAAAAGGTGATAGAACCGTGGCAGTCCGTGCATCAAGCACTAAAATCGGTGGCGTTGTACTGGTTTACATCAGTGGAAAGTGCCTTGAGATGTTCTGTTATCTGTAACACACATGTCGAATTTAACCGTTGGAGACAGTAGCTCACAGACTAAACTAGCTACTGATATGAGATACCATGTAAAGCATGAAATCTTGAGAATTGCTTTACTTTATACGAACTGAAATAGTCATTTCATGGATCTATTTCCTCCTCAAGCAATCTTCTCTTCAAATTTTTTTACCCCTTGCCTGTCGTGCCAAGGTACAAATGTACTCATTAATCAAGGTGTACAGCAAGCCTGGTTTTGCTTGAAAAATGCTTGCTCAGTGAACATGCTACTTCCAATTACAGACAGAGAGTTCAAGCATGCCTTGGTCTTTTGAAGTATTGCACACTGTTTTCCGTGCCATGAAGAGGCATAGTGGTGTTACCTGAAAAAAATCATAGAATTGTCATAGAGTGGTTTAGGTTGGAAAGGACCTTGAAGATCATCGAGTTCCAACCCCCCTGCCATAGGCAGGGACACCTCCCACCAGACCAGGCTGCCCAAGGCCACGGCCAGCCTGGCCTTGAACACCTCCAGGGTTGGGGCCTCCACAACCTCTCTGGGCAACCTGTTCCAGTGCCTCACCACCCTTGAAGTGAAAAACTTCTTCCTAATGTTCAATCTAAACCTGCCCTCTTCCAGTTTGAAGCCATTCCCCCTCGTCCTATCACTACATGCCCTAGTAAAAAAAAAATCTCTCCTTTATATTCAGCCAGCATTTCAGGCAGCACTTTAGAGCCTGGGAGAGATTATTGCTCGTGATTGCTGTTCATAAAGTTCATAGCAGGTCTCCTTTTTTTTTCTGTGAGGAATGCTATTTCTCCCTTCCCCTTTCTTCCAGATTGTTTTCTTTCCTAGGAAACTCTGGAGCAATTTACATGCAAGGAATTTTCTAGCCAGCTGAGCGACTGGATGGAAGTTAAGCGTTCTCCAGTTCAGACAGATGGTCTTGTTTAGCTGTCGCATTTTAACTGTGTAGCTTACCAAGGGTTTGTAGTTCTCTTCAGAACTAGCGCTAATATTTTGAACTTCTACAGAATCTTCCTATTGAACTCCTACGGAATCTTCCGATTGAATTCTCAAAGCTCTTTGCAAACACAATTGAATTTAACCCTCAAATCGGCTCCACTGAATAGATCAGCGTTCTCATCTTAAATGTGGAAAAGCTGAGACAGGAGGAGTAAGGGTAGATGTCTGAACGAGATATCTGCCATCAGGCAATGGCGTTCCTGTTCAGACACGCTGGTAACAACTTATGCATAAGAATCTCACTAAATTTTGTAAATGCCAAGTCAGCTCTTATTGTTGCTATTATTATTGACAGTAAGTATCCAAGAAGCAAGAAAAAAGTAAAAGTGCTGCTCAAAGAGCATCCGCACATCAGAGGTGACATTAAGCAATTGAAGAATAAGACCCGTAGTACTTTAGAAGGGGGAACCAGAGGACCGTCACCCCAAAGATTTAGGGCAAAGTGTGAAGGGAGAAACAAGTGAAAGGAATGGAAATGGCCCCATCCCTGGAGGTGTTCAAGGCCAGGCTGGACGTGGCCTTGGGCAGCCTGGTCTGGTGGGAGGTGTCCCTGCCTATGGCAGGGGGGTTGGAACTCGATGATCTTCAAGGTCCTTTCCAACCTAAACCATTCTATGATTCTATGAAAATGCTGTAAGAAACAGTGTAGATTTGCTAAAAATGGATCCTGCAAGACTGTATTTTTTTTATAAGACAATATAATCTAAATGAAGGAAAATACCACAGAGCTAAGCCTCAGTGAAGAAGGTAATGGACTATTACAGAGTTACTGTCATTCTGGTCCGTCACTTACACAAAAATGATAAGGTAGATAAGAAACTGGGTAAGAAATAGGCAGTTTTGGGGAGATATCAAAAAAAGAGTGAGATTCCTATGAGTCCTTTCACAGTTTTCCAACTGTTCTAAACTGGAAGCTTATGGTTTGGAAGTAGCAGACAGGGAAGAAGATTTGGTGGTCACAGAGTGACTGTAACATGCCAAATGATGTTGTTGTGGAAGAAGAAAAAATGAACCTGGACTTGGTTATCCATTTGCTTTTTGATCAAAGACCGACTGCACCTTGAGGTACGGGGCTGATGGTCCAACTGGCGACTGAGTGAGACAGAACACCTTTTTCTTTGTTCTGAGCCTGCCAGTTATTGGTTTTGTCTGATATCTTCTGGGTATTATGAGAGGCAGCGCTGATTCCTCATTTGCCTTTTCCACGCTACCTGTGATTTTGTAGATCCATCAACAAGTCCTTCCACAATCATTTCTTTGGCAGGCTTGTCCTGGTCTATTTATTTACTCCTTCCTTGCACTGCCTCTAACTGTCCTCATCACCCCTGGCTATACCTTTCTGCTGAACTCTTCTGAGAAGGCAGAATCAGACATGGATGCAATACCCAAGATGTAGGGGCGTGATGGATTTTTACAGTACTTCTCTGTTTGCTTTTCCTAAAAATATCTTCATGTTTGTTTTACTTTTTTCACCATAACGTTCACAGAGCTGATGTTTTCACAGAACTCTCCCTTATAACTCCAAGATCTATTTTGCAAATTTTAAAGCTTGCTTCGGAACCCATCACTGTTCCCAATGCCACATAAATGCCCACTAAAACACTGATCTATGTGTAAAAAAAAAATAAAATAACAATAGCTCTCTAGTCCCCAGAAGTGACAGAAGTCCAGCCAAAGAACATGCTGCTTTGATTCTTTCCTGACCCACAGCTGTCATGAGAAAAATGACTATGTGTCTCCAGATTTCAGCCATCGTATCGGAAATTGGTATTTGTAATCATCTCTCTAAAGAGAGAGG
The DNA here is from genome assembly GCA_008711295.1 of Anarhynchus alexandrinus. Lineage (NCBI taxonomy): Eukaryota > Metazoa > Chordata > Aves > Charadriiformes > Charadriidae > Anarhynchus > Anarhynchus alexandrinus. Next base: position 323,852 of record VUYV01000424.1, on the reverse strand, counting down.
GTTATTGTACTGCACCTGACAGTTTCTCTGGAGAATTATCTGGAGATATAATAGAAAAGGAAACAAGTTTGGTACTATTGCTTAAACAAGTGATCTAACTCACACGTTACCAGTCTTTTGCGTTACAAGAGACTTCCGAGGGGATCTGCTATACGGGTGAGTGGAGAGAAGACATTTTGCACCGAAGATGTCCATACTACCAGCTGCATCCTTCCTTCCTTGTGCAGTTTGTGCTCACACGCAGGCGCACACACTCGCGTGACCTCTCTGAAGTTTACTGCCACCAGTAGCAATTACACGTCTGTAGCTCTGGTACTGGGGGAACTCAAATCATAGCCGAGGGAATCAATTAGAGGAAAGTTATCCGCAACTCACGTACGGGATCCAGCAGTGCTTCTCGTTTTCTTGTCACTCTCTGGTTCTGTGGCTGAAGAAGAGAGATCACGCAAACCTGCAGAGGCGTGACCTGCTCTAAGAAAACTTGCATTGCTTGTGTCTGCCGCCAGTCTTGAGGTTTCATTCTCAGCTGTAGGAGATACTGGGGGTGGGACGTTTTTCTGAACATCAGCAGATAGCCATAGGTTCACTGCTGGATGTGAAGGTGACGCCGAGGTCTTTGTCACAAATTAGTGTCTCTAGTGTACGTTTTCCTTTCATATTTTACTTCTCTTCCCATGCATGTTCTCTTTAACTGGCTTTCCCACTCTTCCTTTGCTGTCTTTCCTACACTTCTTGTGTTTTCTGGCATTCTTCCAATGTACTCTATGTGGCTTTTAAAATCTTTTTATAAGTCCTTTAAAGTAAACTGTTGACCTTAGTCTCTTGTTCTTCTGGTTATGCAAGGACCGAGATGATATGTTCCTATCTGCAGTAACAGTCCATCCTACCATCTTTAGCTGTAAAGATGGTGAACTCATGACAAAAAACACAAGCACTACAAGATATTTTGAAGATCAGCCAGGACACAGGGACGATCTATATAAAATCTTTTCCTACTTCCATTCCAGATTGAGCACTCTTTCTTTCCTTAACATCTCTTAACAGCAGAAGACTACAGAAAATTTGAAGCGGACAGTCCAAACGGACAGTGTCAGCATTTTAAGCGGATGAGTGAGACAGATCGAGAGCCAAGATGAAAATCGCAGCTTATACCACTTGGTCATTTTATTAAAGTTCTCATTCAAATCTTGGCAGAGCCAACATCTGGAACAATATCCATTTTAATGTGACATAAATGATCACCATACGGAATACAGCGGAATGATCAGCAGCCAGAGAGACATGATTTCTGAGATGGATAGCTAACATTTCTTGAGAATTCAATTGATTAAGAAGTGTGATTGCTTATTTGATCACATCACTTAAATTACTGAAACAAATAGTAATGGAACAGTATGAGATGCAGATGTGATGAAAAGTATTCTGAGCCAGATCTAAATCCTGAACTGTTTCCAGAGCCATTTATTTCACTGAAATAACAAGACATTTCTTGAGTGAGGACAGAATAATAATAAAAAATAAAATAAAATAAAAAAAAACCCCAGAAAAATAAATTGGCAGTCTGACACAAAAGTTTCTAAACTAAGGTTAGTGTTTCTACATTTCATTTGCAAAGTACAGCCAGCCTGCTAAGCCCGTGAAACTGCATTCACTTTCATTTGGATTGGCAGAGCCAGACAGACAAGACAGCGTAGACACAAGAACCGGACTCTGCATGAACCAAAAAACACCCTAACGTCGCAATGAGGTCCAGGTTCAACTCTTGGCTTTCACTGAGGTTTTCTCTTGTGACACTGGACAAACCACTTCATTTGTCCGGGCCTCCGTGTCTTATCTGTGCAGAAGAAAGGCTGTCGTGCCATGCTCTTTCGTGCTTAGTATGATGAGGCTCGTACATGAGTTGTGGTCATTGGTGAAAATTTCAGTATTGGGGATACCAAGAGATAATACAGATAGAGAGCACGTGTAAATTAGACTGCAAAAAAATGTACAGCCAGGATATATTCTAAGAGTATGGAGTCTTCCGAGAGAACTCTGATCAGAGCTGTGAGGTCTACACATCTCTACTGATATCAGAGTCCGGCTGGTTCAGAAAATTATGCCAACTTTCTGCTGTTATATGATTAAACTAGAAGATGGGTAAGTCTCTTAGGGGTAATTAATAGTTTTATGTAATAGTAACAGAAAGTAACTTTTCCTGCTTTAGTTTGTAAGAGATTTTCCAGCATAAAGCATCTACTAATAATAATGTCTTCTTACCACTGGCAAAGCTTTTTTCTTATGCTTTAGGGATGTGCACTCGCGGTTACCTCTAAGAAGACCTCCCTCGTAGTGCTGAGGAGCCGATCCCAAAATCCACGTGAGAGGGGTCAAATCTGGGAAAAAATAGAATAGAGTGATACCCACATTAAACTGTTCACTGATGCTTTGATTGTCTCCATGAGACACTGTGGGGAGATAAAATGGACAATAAACATTTCGGGGCAGCTGGAGTATACCAGGTCTGCCACAAGTAAAGGATTTAGTCTGCTACTCCAAAAATGAGATGGCTGCTGCAGAAGGTTTGAGGGGAGTTGTAAGGTACTGAACTGATTTAAAGTTATCTCGTCATCCATGATAAATAGGAAGTTGTTAAGAGAAGAAAAGAAAGAGAGGGAGAAAGAGAAGCCAGAAAGAATAACAGGTTAACACCATTATTATTCCAAGAAAAAACCTCATTATTAACATGAGATGCAGGCCAGTATTCTTTTGGAAAATTTTCATAGGGACCTCTCAAGATTATACACAGGTTAATATAGATGCATTGTCCTTAGAAATTTTACTGTTCCAACTAGACTTCTAATACTTATCATACAAAACAGTCACTTTGTCCAGTATCGATAACACATTCTCACTTCCTCCAAAAATAACCCTGTAACCTTGTTCCATCCCAGGCAAAACTCTTGCACAGGGCTTGTGCTTATTAAGAAATACTAATATTGAGCAAATTATGTATAAAGCTGCTTAAGATTATTCTCTATAAATAGAGCCTTTCTTGTTAAGCACTATTTCAGCCTCAAATTGCTGGTTTAGGAGCAGGAATTGCAAGGTGAAATTCCATGTAGATCAGACCGAAGAGCTGCAGCACCTTTGGTGTTAAGATCTGTGAGCTCCTAAATCATAGAATCATAGAATGGTTTAGGTTGGAAAGGACCTTGAAGATCATCGAGTTCCACCCCCCCTGCCATAGGCAGGGACACCTCCCACCACACCAGGCTGCCCAAGGCCACCTCCAGCCTGGCCTTGAACACCTCCAGGGATGGGGCCTCCACAACCTCTCTGGGCAACCTGGGCCAGTGCCTCACCACCCTCAAAGTGAAAAACTTCTTCCTAATGTTCAATCTAAACCTGCCCTCTTCCAGTTTGAAGCCATTCCCCCTCATCCTATCACTACATGCCCCAGTAAAAAGTAAATGAGCACAGTTAGTTTACCTGTCTTATGCTCCTGAGGCATACGATTTCTTTGACTATTCATAAAGTAACTGGTTCCTCCTTGGAAATGTTGATAGATCCCAAATGTTTCATAATTTTTGCCACAAATAATAATTTGCCCTTAAATTTGTCCTAAAAATGCTTCTCATAATTCCTATATTTAGAACCCATTGATAACCACAGCCAAGGAATGGAAATAACGTCGTGTGAATGAGATGACCATCTCACATCACTGAATAATGACAAAACAAGTAACTGGGCAACGTAAAAATAATTCCTAGGCTGCAGTTCAGTGCACAGCTTCAGTGAATGTACTCAAATACCGAGCAGTTCAGAAATCAAGAATGAGCCAGAAAAAGAAAAGAAGGTTGAACTTATGGAGGTAAACATTTCCACCAGCCGTAGCTAGCACATTTGTGTGACGAGGCTGATGCTGTCCTCTTTGCATTCTGCTCACCACCTGTCCTGAAGCCCAGGAGCCTCTTAACTCCTTCTCTGTTGCTGGGGCTCCTAAAACTACTTTATGTCTTTTATGGTGTCATATTTACTTGCACTAAAAGGTACTGCAAACCAATTTAATGTATAGCATCACTACTTACGTGTCACCATATTAAACAACCTTGTAACATTTCCACTATAAACCCTTATTTCAGGTTTTATAAGTCCTGCCTGCTTCTAATTACATCAGGCTGAAGACAATGGTGTAAACGTTAACCCCACAGACTGATTTACAGGGAATAGTAGGCGCCTATTTATTTTAAAATATGCAGCATCAGAAGAGGCAGTGGTTTTGCATAGTCTCTTTTTTTAATACTCGGCTTTAATTCACAAAAGAAGACAAAAGCTCTGATTATTTACCCAATAATGGGAGATACGTTGAGCGGAATTAATGGAACTACAGCATTAAGAAATAGGCAGAACTGGTTAAAATTGGTCAAGGGTTGTCTTTTTTACATTGTCCTTTACATGAGAACTCAAGGGATTGCATGGAGATATTCAGAGCTAATATATAGAATTAAGAAAAAAATATTTTATTTTTTATAAAGTATATGATCAGTGTCTCCTCTGGGGGTTAATCAAGGCAAACCTTGGGGCTGAATTGCAAATAGGAGCTGTCAATCTCGTGGTGTATTAGGAGCAGCTATTGCTTTACAGGGTACGGGTCGTGGCTGTTGGGTCATACCCCATTTGGATGAAGTAACAGTGGGGTATCGCAGGGGTCTGTCCTGGGACTCTTTAATATCTTTATCAATGACCTGGAAGAGGCAAAAGAAGGCGCTTCTGTGAGGTTTGCAGATGACACCAAACTGGGGGGGCAGTCAATAGGCAGGAAGGCAGGCTGGAGAGGCGAGCTAGCACGGATGCTGTTGGTCATAGACGGGAACAGAGCTGTGCTGTCTTATATAAACAGAGGATGTGATACAAATTGCACAGATATTGCTCAGCCTCCTCCAGTTCTCTTGTTTACAGCGCAGCCTTACTTGTTAGTTGTTGTATTCTGTTTAATCTCTCTTTACAAGTGGACTACTGGGCATTGACCAGTGCCAAGGGGCAGGAAACATCACTCCACAGAACTATCTTTATTTCAGCTTTCAGTATGTTACTGTTCCCCTTCCTGTCCCTCAGGCCTCGGTAAATCTCATAAAATCCTTTTCAGATTGAAATCCTGCGCTTCCCAAGCTGCAACGTGTTTTACAGCGTGTATTTCTCTATAGTTGTCTTAGTCTCTTGTTGATAGTCTTTAGGTATCAGTTCCTTGGCTGGTAAATGTCTTCCTTTTTCTTAAATTCATCCACTTCGGTTTTGTTCAGAGCAATGCGTGGGGATAATAAATTGGCTCACAAGTACCTGACATTGCTCTTTAGTTCTTTCTACCGTGCCAGTTTTTCGTAATTCTGAATCCTAGGGATGCCTGGAAGAAGCCAGCAGCATTTTTCCCACTTACGCGTCTCCCAGAAGAGCTGCAAGCTGCCTGGGTTTCTCTAGTAAACTCCCTCAATGGATGTGCTTCTGCAAAAGGTGTTCCTATAGTTTAATAAATAGATTTATTCCAGAATATGATAATAAACAGTTGTTTCAAATGTCAATTTTAAGGCTTGCAAAATATAACTGTGTACATGCATAACATCAGAGCATAAATCAGCTCAGTAAAACAGCTTTGTAAATATTTATGAGCGCGAGGGTTCTTTGTTTCGCACTTACTCCTTCTTACCCTCACCTTAAATTTTCACGTGCTTTAGTTTATGGCTGGTTGTCCGCGCCGAGTACCTGACGTTGCTAAATTGCCGCCTGTTTTCTCTGGCATTGCATATACCACAATCCTTAATCTTTACAGGTGAATGTATGATCGAAAGAAAGAAACCCATTTGCGTGGAGGGGCAGATTCTGAATTCTGAGGGACCTGTGTGAAGTTCAGCAGGTGGCACGTTGCTGAACTGAAGCGTAGCCGGGGTTTGTCTACGTGAGCTGATGGCCCTGTGGGGGCTGCAGGCGAGGCAGGACCCTGTTTGTGTTGGTATTTTGGATGGGGCTGGTTATTCGGGAGGGAGAGGAAAAGGAGAGACGTTAAAAAGATGGTTGAAAGGATGAAAGGTAAAGGTGTGGACTGAAGGAGATGTGAAGAGGCCAGGAAGGAGCAGTGGGAAAAGAATCAGAGCTGTCAGGGTACAGCAGAGGCAGTCTAGTGGGGACTGCAAAGATGAGTTATCATCTCATGGAACAATCTTTGCCTTCCTGGCTCCTTCTCCTGTGGCCGTGATCCTCACCCCAGGCATCCTGGCTTTTCAGTGGCCCAGAGGAGAGGGAACGAACTTTTTACTCTTGCCTTTGCAGCAGTCATAGATGAGGGCAGAAGTACGCAATCGTATAGGCATCATTTTTTTGCAGTTTTTACAAAATTGTGCACGTGCTCACTACTCCCATTTGCTGCAATTTCTATTACTCTTCACTAATTCACACCAAAATCTCCGACTTAGTTACACCTTCTCCCTGTTTAACTGGTAGCAGATAGCACCATGTTAATTGATGTAATAACCAGAACCAAAATCTAAAAATAAACCCGCTGATAATCTTCCAGTGTTTGTTTGAAGTTCCCGAGTGGTCAGTTCAGACTGAGATAAGTGCTGTCATTTTTCTTCTCTCTCGTCTGCGGGCTCTCCAGCCCTTTCTGAACTGCAGCCCACATGGGCTCTGAACAGGTGGTGCTTGTGGCAATTCAGGGTGGATTATTCTCATTGAGGAGTTGGTTTCTGCCGCTTTGTGAGAGGCTTTGGCAGATCAAGAGCTGTCGCTCCCGAGATCCTGCCAGGCATCCTTCCCATGTGTTTCTCTATGTCTTCACTGAAATTGTGTAGCATCAGCAGAAAAGGGGGTTTTGGGTGTGAAAATATTTTCCATCATGTTTACACATCTTCATTTGAGATTTGTAAGGACAGCCAGATACACTGCCATTTAAACGATTACTTGTATTTAATCATGTTTGCATTTTCATTAGTGAAAAATAATGGAGAAAGGTAACTCACTCATTTGCACGCAGACTTATCAGAAGGTTCCTATGCATTGTACAAATTTACATTGTTTAATGTCTTAGCATGCATTTAATCATACTTACGCAGACTTAAGTGTCTTTCTGACTGCAGTGGTATCATCCCTTAGCAATTTCCCCGAAGTCCAGTGATTATAGGCTTGACGTAAGCACACAAAAATATTCTTCAAAGAGTAGATTTTGGGAAGCTTATCGGCTCTTCTTCCTGCAGTTGTGACAAATTTTGTATTTTTTTAGACACTCCTCAAGCACACTGCTGGTGTACTTGAGGAAATAAAATGCTGTTTGATCAAATGGGACATTCGTCTTCAGTGAGTCACGCTTAAGACTTTTATTCACTTTGAGGGTGGTGAGGCACTGGCACAGGTTGCCCAGAGAGGTTGTTGAGGCCCCATCCCTGGAGGTGTTCAAGGCCAGGCTGGCCGTGGCCTTGGGCAGCCTGGTCTGGTGGGAGGTGTCCCTGCCTATGGCAGGGGGGTTGGAACTCGATGATCTTCAAGGTCCTTTCCAACCTAAACTATTCTATGATTCTATGATTCTTTCATTTGTGTAGTTAGTCAAAAAAGACCTAAGAACTTTTGCCGGTGACTTAACTTCCAGGTATGTCCCTTCACCTCATGTTTCCTGCTGACCAGTTCCAGTCCATGGCTTTCTGCAGTCCCCAGGTTGCTCTTCTGAGATGCTGTGCTCTCCACATCCAGGTCACAGGGCTGGGGTGGAATCCAGGTGTTGTGAGCCAAGGGCCGGCAGGATTTGGAAATGCAGCCTGGCCACCGTGAAAGCATGGACATTTCAAAGAGTAATTGATGATAACATTGACCTCCATCGACTTCCTAGAAAAAAAGAGAGCATAGTTCTGTTTTTATTAACTCCAGTCAGATTGATGGAAAACCTCTGCTTCTATGAAATTAATTGAGTAAGAACGGGAGTGTATCCTCGCACTAGCAGATACCTTGTCTGGATGCACAAGCCAAGTCTGAGATGTTTACCTGAACGTGCAGCACCAGTTCTTTCTCCAACAGGGAGCAAGCAAGCAAACCCTCAGAAATGGTGGCCTCGATGTTACATACCTCCTTTCCTTGCAGTCCCTTTCCTTCATCTTGGAGGATCCAGGAGGGGGTTCCTTGCTGTAACTTCCTCTTAAAATTATATCTCTCCAGAGACCCGGGATTGTGAATGACCTCTGTTTGCAACACTAAGTACAGTAAATGCTATTGTATTATCCAACAGTAGCGAATTAAATAATCCCACTCCCGTCACTTTCTAACAGGATAATGTTAAAGGCATTCCTCTGAGATGGAGACTAATAATTTGCTAATTCCCCTCAGTATTTCATGCCTCTCAGTAGTGCAGCTAATTTTCTCTGAGTACCTTATTAACATTCACAATGACTTTGCGGTCCCACCCTAATAGCTCTCCGCAGAGGCAGTGACTGTGAAGGTGAGAGCTGACAGTGACACATTTTCCTCCTTTTTCTCTGCAGACTGTATTATCCCGGTTTCCATCCGCTGAGGGCTGTCCAGCTGATGCGAGTGGGCAAACTGCAGTACTGTCAAGATATGTTTCCTCAAGCGCTGGAGACTTTGAAACAGGTCAGTATGGTGAACTGTTTCTTCTCTGGCCCCCTCCCTCGCTTCCCCCGCACCGGCCGTGTGTCCCCCGCTTCTGCTCGGACCGCACCTCATGCCTTTGGATACTCCTCACCGCTTTTTCCGTCAGTGGTGTCTCCCCAAGCTGCAGCTTAGTGTGGTCATGGGTCACTCAGCATTTCAGGCACTGATTTCTTCCAGTATTAGTCACTGCTAATTACAGTTCGATTGCTCAGAGGTGCCTGGATGAAAAATTACGATTAGATCCGAAGAGATAAAAATATCTCAGTGCCTCATGCTCTCCTTCTCACCATAGCAAAGTGAATCTGGGAGCAACGACAGTACAGGCAAAGGAGCAGAACTGCAATTTCTACCTTCCTTATTCCCTATCAGGGATCTGTGATTTCAGATTGGAGAACTTTGCCTTTAATGCTTGTATTTTGTTGTGAGGCACACTCAAATCAAAAGGCGTGCTTCTTGATCCCTCCCGTTCCTATATCATGCATCATCTTTCTCTTCTTTGACCTGGTTTGGCAGCTGGTGCTTTGCTAGTTACATTTCAGCTTTAAGCCATCCCTCTTGTACCTGAGCTGACTTTTATATTAATTTCTTCCAACCCCAGGCTCTTATTTGTCCTGGCGTTATATTACTGTTAGGATCATCTTAAATATATTGAAGAATCCATTTCTACGTGCAACGTGTCCTCAGGACAGAAGGTCTCACTTGCTTCCCATCTCAACCCTCAATCACTGCTCGGGTGTTTTTCTCCCCCTGGAAGATGTGCTGCCTCCAGTTCCCCTCAGAGAGGTCTTAGGCTAATTCCCTTGTATTATTGATTGTCCCAACGTCAACTTGGCCTGAAGACAGTACGTGCTCCGTGCGGTTCCCCCTCTCGTCTCTTGGCCCACCTCCAGTGCCTGACACAGCCTCCTCGTTGCGTGTGCTGGGTGCTGCAGAAAGCCACCCGGCCCAGCCGCTTGCCTCTTGCTGCTGGGCAGGAGCGGGCCCCAGTGCTGGCACCAGCCTTGGAAAGAAGTGCAGAAGTCGGCTGTATGTCCCCTTTGTTTAACGTCCGTAGTATGTGAACTGGAGAGCTGGGCAGAGAAGAACCTAATGAGGTTCAACAAAAGCAAGTGCAAGGTCCTGCACCTGGGGAAGAAGAATGCTAAGCACCAGTATAGGTTAGGGGTGGACCTGCTGGGAAGTAGTTCTGAGGAGAAGGATCTGGGGGTCCTGGTAGATAGTAAATTATCTATGACCCAGCAATGTCCCCTTGTTGCCAAAAAGGCCAATGGAATCCTGGGCTGCATAGGGAAGAGTGTGGCCAGTAGGTCGAGGGAGGTCATTCTCCCCCTCTACTCTGCACTGGTGAGGCCACAACTGGAATACTGTGCCCAGTTCTGGGCTCCCCAGTTCAAGAGGGACAGGGAACTGCTGGAGAGAGTCCAGCGTAGGGCAACTGAGATGACTGAGGGATTGGAGCATCTCCCTTATGAGGAGAGGCTGAGAGCGCTGGGACTCTTTAGCCTGGAGAAGAGAAGGCTGAGGGGAGACCTTATTACTGCGTACAAGTATCTAAAGGGTGGGTTGAAGGAGGATGGAGCCAGACTCTTTTCAGCGGTTCCCAGTGACAGGACGAGGGGCAATGGGCACAAGTTGGAACAGAGGAAGTTTCGTTCAAATATATGGAAAATCTTCTTTCCGGTTGGGGTGGCAGAGCACTGCACAGGCTGCCCAGGGGGGTGGGGGAGTCCCCTTCTCTGGAGATTTTCAAAACCCGCCTGGATGCAGTGCTGAGTGATGTGCTCTGGGCAGTCCTGCTTTGGCAGGGGAGTGGGACTGGATGATCTCTAGAGGTCCCTTCCAACTCTGAAAATTCCGTGATTCCGTGATTCCGTGAAGGGCTAGTCTTGTGGCAAAGAGTTAGGGCAGCTGCTTGGGATAGAAGGGGATGGGTATCTGCACTGGGCGTGTGGGGATACATGGTTTTGACTCCTGCCTGGATCCCTTATTAAAGTTAAGATCAGTCATGACTCTCTAGATAACTTAGTATTTTGTACTTACTTTTTTCAACCCCCGTATCTGTTTGGTTTTAACATCTGATTAATTATGCAAGCTGAATAACTGATAATTTCCACATGTTGAAATAATAAATTAGTATTTAATATGACGACAGTCTTACTAAGTCTTGGTAGCTTAAATCTTCACTTGATATATTGAACTTAAATTATGGCCAATTCTGATCATTAAAAAGCAGATGGAAGAGTAATCAATTCTATTTTCCACACATTATTCAGAAGTCACTCATATATCTGTCATGTGCCCGGTAATCTGCTCTGCTGTTTCCCCCATAATATTTATAATTTCCAAACATTCAGTCTTTCCTTTTAGCAGTTGGAGCGAGACCCCAGTCAGAGGAGCTTATGTTTTCATTGATACTGCCGCAATATATCAACAGGCATTCCTCTAATTGCATTTCTAATATGATACTGCACTAAATTCCACTGCAGTGAATTCCCCCAGAGAAATCCGAACGCTGCTCAGCGGTGAAGGTGGAAGTTGTGATGGGGTTTGTTTATGTTTTTGGTGAAGAAGTTGCCCATTGCAAGCCAGATTGCTGCTGTATTATCCTTTGAATACTGAGCAATGCCTAACATGGGAACCTTTTTTCAAGCTGTGATCTCCTCTTTCCCTGAAAAGGGGGAATAAGGTGCCACTTACCATTCTATGCGTCTCTACCTGTGGTCTCCAAGCCATTAGTGGTCCACAAGGACACAGTAAGGGTTCTACAACTGAGATGCAGAACCATTTACAAACTAATCCTGTTGTGGTTTTGCCTATTCCCTGTTCAGCCTTGAAGCTTCTTGTCATCCTGTTTCTCTCTGCAACTTGTAAGCGTAGGACACAACGCTTCTTTGGATAAGATCAGAAACTGATTCCAATCATCTACGCTGGAGCAAATTAGAGCAAGATATAATTCCCAGTTTGTTGCGAGTAAAGGATGTGATACCTAATATAACTCAGATAATGTCCTGGAGTTATATGAGAACAGAGTTTGGCCCTTTGTCATTAGATGTGTCAACAGAGCATGCCACACGCTCAGAGCAGAAACTCGATTACCTTCTCTGCTTCATTACTCTTCTTAATACACTCTGACACTGAAAAGCACCCTGTTGGAGCCCTCGTCAGCCTAATTTCAGCCCAGCATTAAGGAGAAGGATGTGGAAGGTGCAGAGGAATTGAGATCTGAGTGAAATTCACCTCGCTCGTATAAATCCTGTTTAATCAGGCCCAGCTTCAGAGCTGCTGGGGATCGACGGCCTCTCCGCATCAGATGCGCAGTCTGTTAAGACCAGTAGATCTGTGTCCCTGCCTACGGCAGGGGGGTTGGAACTCGATGATCTTCAAGGTCCTTTCCAACCTAAACCATTCGATGATTCTATGATTCTATGATCTTCATACACAGCTCTGCAGCCCAGCCCTTACTGCTGCTCTCTGTGCCGCCCAAAAATGAATCACTGTCTTACTTACCACCTTACCCTTAGCGCCTTTTGGGTTTAGCTGTCTGCCCTGCACCCCCAAAGAAGGCTTAAATAATGTGGAGGGCTTTCTGTTACCCATTAAAATGAAATCTTCCCCTAAAAGTATATCAGGCCCTGCAAAATCTAATTTGCCAGCTTTTGGAAATAGAAGTGTCACAGAGAGCCAATACTCCGCTTCTGAAATAAAACCTGAAGGTAGCCCTGGGTTTATTGTACAACCAACATATTATTTTTAAATTGATATACATATATATATATATGAAAGATGCAATGGTGGGAGGACAAATGGAGTTATAGATCAGGAAAACCTTTGTCAGCAAAAGACCGGAGCTGGGGCCCAGTCTGCCAAACCTCATTTAAAAAGCCCGCAACGACTGTAAAAAGCGGCAATAACAGAAGGTGCACCAAGCTGCCTCGTGAAGAGAAAAACTTCTCGACCGGGAAGCGGCACTCCTGCAGGAGCCCAGGATGGGGCTGCATCTCTGGAGCTCACGGGAGCCCCTAGCGAGTGTATAGATTTGTACTGAGGGGCACTCATTAGCATAAATACTTGTTAGGTGTCATTTGTTACCTTCGCAGCACGGTAAGCTCACCTCTTTGGTTGCCCATAACCTGAGTGGAGGTGGATTTGGTTTAGGAGGACAGGCAGGGTGTGGAGGGGAAGGCTTGGATTCAAGGAGATGACTTCGTTTCTGAGCGTCGTCTCCTCGACACAAGCCCATGGGCGCTGCAGCGCGGTGTCTCGGCTGCTGCTCCGTCCTCTGGGCTGCGGTGGTGGGGCTGCCTGTGCTGGTGGGGACGGTGGCAGGCAGGCAGGGGGATGCACACATGTACTGCAGACCCCACACTTGGCTGGCATGTTCGCAGGAGCGCCTTTGTCCTCCCGTGAGCTGATGGTCATGGCTGTCTTGTCTCATGAAGGTCTGCAATAAATACAATATCACTTCCTTTCTTACTGTAGTCCCTGGTGTGAAGGCAAAAAGCACAGGAATTGGGGTAAAATCCTCCCAGGTTTCACAACAACACTAAGAAATCTCCTTTCTGTAGGTGTTTGCTTCAAACACTGAATTGTTTACCAGCTGTGGTTGATAGTAACTGTGATTTTGGTTTTCCTGTGCCTGCTGTAACAAGTGTCCCCTTCAGTCAAGAGATGGAAAACCACAGATCCTCCATCTGAAATGTCGTTTCGCTTCGCACGTGGCCATTTGCCTTCTGCTTTCCCTGTGATGGAGCGGTGCCGTCCCACATCTGCACACAGTTCCCCGCAGCTGTGGTGACGGGCATCCCGTCCCATCCCCATGCAAAATCAGGCGCAAATGACTGCGCTGCGTTTCATTTGCATTCATGGAGCAACAGCCATACCACTAATCATAGAATCATAGAACGGTTTAGGTTGGAAAGGACCTTGAAGATCATCGAGTTCCAACCCCCCTGCCATAGGCAGGGACACCTCCCACCAGACCAGGCTGCCCAAGGCCATGGCCAGCCTGGCCTTGAACACCTCCAGGGATGGGGCCTCAACAAACTCTCTGGGCAACCTGCGCCAGTGCCTCACCACCCTCAAAGTGAAAAAGGCACTGGAACATCTAATGGCTTTTATATTCTTCAGGGAGACAGTGCGTGGTTGATGACACTGTGGCCTGTGTCGCCGTCTTGCGATTACTATAGTTTTTCATAATTAGATTTGTTCTTTTAGCTGAGAGGAAGACCACACAGACCACAAGACTCTGCTCAGCCTCGACTCTGCTGGTTAGCTGTGCGGTTTAGGAGAGCAGGGGAGCCTTCAGAGAGCCCACGCATTCGTGCTTCTGCCCAGTAAAACAATTCATAGAATCATAGAATTGTCTAGGTTGGAAGAGACCCTTGGGATCATCGAGTCCAACCATCTACCCTACTCATTTCATATTCCTTGCATTGGAGGTGAAATTATCCCCGATTTTGCACCGACCTTTGCGAAAACAGCTGCCTAGCTTAAAGCCAGTTTAGTCTGGGGATTACAGGAGCCACTGCTATTGTAACTTTGGTACCGCTGGCTCTGACTTGTACTGCAGCGGGTGAGACAGTGCATTGTGTGAGAATGATTTCCTCCCTGAAGGAAACAGAAGGCTAAAGACTGGCTGCATTTATCTGCCGTACTGATGAAACGGAAAGGAAACGTTGGAGATGAGAGAGAAGTCAGCAATGGTAGCATTATCTCAAGACTGGGTTTGATATTAAGAATTTTTGCCTTTTAACAGAGGCATATATCCATATGGACATCTCTGGCTGTGCATCAGGGTCACTACTAGCCTGACCTCTGTCCCGTAGGTGGGCTGAAGATCGAGGTCAGCTGCCACGGGACTGCGACTCAGATGTATCCAGACGCACAACTCTTAGCGTACATCATTCACAATAAATCCATCAGCTTTCTTAGCCACGGCATGCAAACGCTGTGCACCGAGTGTGTCTGGATCCACCGCCAATTTGCCCAGTCACTTTGCTCTAGGGTGATCCTCTCCCTTCTTAGCATGGACGCAGCTATGCATTGCTGCGCTGCGACGCACAGGGGGTCCCACCTGCAGCTCTCCTGCTCTGCACCGTCCCGGCATTCCTGTACTATGCCAGCGTTCATCTGTTTCCATCCCACTGTCTCTGCCAGGGAAGGACTGGCTCTTACTCTTGCTTTTTACACTACTTTTTCAATACCTCACACTCTGTGTTGAAATATTTTTATGATCTGTTCTTTACAACATTTGCCCAATATGCTAAATTAGGAAAAGCAGAACACTAAGACCAATTTAGGGAGTCTTTTCAAGGGAATATAATTAGGAATTACTTGCAAACGTCTTGCAAAAACGTGAGCAGCTTTGTATTTCTGCTAAAATGGAAATATTCAAAAATTGAGGATTTCTGTTTTATTTCACATTTCTTAGGCATTTCTAATGCTGATGAAAGCATTTCCATTGTTCTGTTTAACTATTTTATTATTTAGTAGTAGGGCATTGTGGTAGCTCAGAACATATTTGGCTCTCTTTAGAGCTCCTTACACACTGATTTGTTTTGACTGCTATTTCAGCTTGTTCTTTCCATCTTTTGCTGCCTCCCTCTTCTTTTAAAATTTAGCTAATTTGAAGCGAAAATAAACTATGCTAGAATTCCCATATGCTTGCCAGTCTCTAAAATTTGGAAGTAGGCTTTCATTCATTCTACCAGAGAATATATTTATTTTTGGTTTTATCTTTCCAATTTAAATGAGGCCCCTTACTCACGACTTGTCTCCAAAAAGATTCTTTCTCTGCAATCCAAAGCTGATTTAGCTGAATTTTATCAGCTGATTGGACCAGGAACCCATTGAAACACAGGCTGCGTTTAGTTTTTGACAATTCCTCAATTTGGGATAAGGAAAAATCTCTGATGTCTTTTTTCCTACCAGTACACGTCTAGCTCCCTTCTTCTGTCTTCACAAGTGCCAAATCCATTTCCATCCTGTACTTCTCTTCTTGCAGGAGGAATTTCATAGATGGAAGAAGCAGAAACGTCATATGAAAAGGGATGATCTAAACAGGAGCTGGGCAAAGAGCATTTCAGTCGTATCTGTGGCAGAGAATCAGCAACACCACAGGCAATATCGGCAAGCGTAAACTGGCCTAGCAGTATAAGACAAGCAACACAGAGAGAAAATAATCCCTGGGAAGAACAGCAAAGAGCCACTCCTGTGCAGGCCTTTTTAGAGTGAAATTATTAATGTATTTATTTGTTTTGACACTATGCATAGTTTCTCCTGATACAGTTAAGGTCTTTATTCCATTGGTTAAGCATTAATCCATTTCTACTTACCGTATTTTGAGGCTACGAACATGAACGTCACAGTCGTCTTTTAAATAGCGTATCAAAATCTCAGGTGTTGTATTTGACCAATCTTAAAATGGCCTTCATGCCTCAGCGCAAAAGTATCTGTCTCTAATCCAAACATCCATCTGTGCAACATATTAGTGGGCTTTAACACCTAACAATAACGTGTCCTTCGCCTGGGACAAATCCCTATACGCTTTGGGATACTTCACTGCTATTATGCCGTGCGTTCAAGCCCCCAGCTGCCAACCGCTCGAGGACCAGTACTGACATCCCTGCCCCACTGCAGGGACCCACCCCTTCGTGTGGTCTGCGCGGTGACTAACGTGCCCCTTTCTGTTCTGTCCTCAAGGCCTATGATATTATGAAGGTGACCCACGGGACAGACCACAGCCTGATGCAAGCCTTGATGGAGATAAAGGAGCAGTGTGAGGCCGTCATGAGAACACGCTGAAGAAAACCTCCAGTCGGGAAAACAAAGCTTTCAAGGAGAAAGGAAATCAAATGCTTTTTATTGCGTTGGGAAGCTTTTTGATGATTTTGATGTCTTTTCATTAGCCTCTACTTGCTTTACAAAAAACTGTTTAGCTTTTTTAAGTCTTGCTGTATGATCTGAATCGAGTTGATGTTTGGAGGAATGTGCAATTTTCAGGGGATTTTTTTTCCTAGCAGACAATCTAATTGACAATACCTAATTATCGATTTACAACACCTAATTTAATTGATAATAAGTATTGGGAAATGCATAGAGAGGCTTCATCAGTTTCAAAGTGATATAATTCCATTGATATCAGCTGTCAATTTTTTATACCAGTTTATGCCAGCAATTAAGGATCTCATGTCAGACACATTTTAAGTAGAGATAGTATATTCTTTCCCTTTGCCTTGCCCTTAGATGTGGCTCCCAAAAGCCTGATGCAGTGCTCTTTGACATCAAATAAGTTTCCCAGTGCTCTAAATGAGATTTTCCTCCCTCCCAGTGTATCTGCAGGGCCCTGTCCCACTTCTTCTTGTATTTCATATGTTATAATATTGAACATTAAAATGGAGTGAATAAAAAATTTAATCAAAGGGATAGCTATGTGGAACTCTGTTTTCTCCTCATTTTGACTGCTTCAAGAGTTTCTCACTTCATACCAGTTTCAAAAAGCAAGAGATTTGGACCAGTGAGCTTGGCAGTGTGGTTTCGAGACCTTTCTGAGCCCGTGGGGTTTTGGATTTCATTTCCCCAAATAGTGAAGCTCTGAGACCTAGAGACGACCACTGAATTAGGAGGTCATCCCTGGGGGAGAGAAGGATGTCTTGGCAAGCACGGGCACCCCATTTCCCCACGCTCATCAGTGAGAGAGTTGTTCTTGCCAGAGCTGCTGACTTCCCTTTTTAACGCAGAAACAAATGTTAACAAAAGCCAAATATTTATGAGGAATATTGAAACATAAATAATTTAAGGCCTTTGAAAGTATCACTTCAGGTGTGTCACTCCTCTCAACAATTTATTGCTGCTACCCCAGCCATGACTGTTATTTCATTAATCCATCGTTGTTGTGAAGTCAGGCTTTTTTCACACCAGTAACTTGACACCATTAATTATGATGAGACGAGAACACGTTTTAAAAGAAAATGAACACTCTGGGCGTAATTTACAGCCAAAGCACACGAACCCCAACGCTGAGGAAGATATCTCCTTTCAAGGCGTTTGAATTTGTTCCAGCGTATGGAGCGTTCACTTGCCCGGCAGTAATAGGCAAGCAATAACCTATGAAACGCGGTGCGTTGCTGGAGCACATAGCATGGCGTGATGCCAGAGGCCAAGTCCTATCAGCCACCCAAGAAGTGCAATAATCCTCGCAGAAATTCACTGCTTGGTTGGATCTTCTTGCTATTCTGAAAAGGAAATTATCCGGGGGAAAAGGTCAGACCTTTGCATTTATTGGGATTTCTGACAAAGTAATGGCATCGCTGATGGACAATCAGAAGATGTGAGGGGCACCCAGTCTTCAGGAGCTATTTTCTGGTTTTAAAGGGGCACAGGCATGTTAGAAATTATGTGCTTTTGCATAAAGATGATGCTTATGTTATCTCACGATTAGATATCTAATGCTAAGTTTTGCAAGTGGAAGGAACTTCAGAACGTAAGGTAAGAGGCTGCGTTAGTTTATGGAGCATACACTGGGAGACATCCCGCCAGCTCTCGTGTATGGAGGCACATCTGTGTGTAGGGACTGCAGCACTGGCTTCTGGGGCTTCTGCCACGAGGACACCACAACTCTCCAAGCGCAATAGCAAGGAAGGATGGGCGTTAGGGGAGACTCAGAGTCACCTGCTGTCTGATGAGAAAGGCCACATGACATCAAGCTGAAGGATCTACCTACACTGGTATTTTCTCTCCAGCAGTGGTCTATGGCAGATGTTTAGGGAAAACGTACGAGCCAGACAGTTCAACGACTGCCTGTTGGGAAATGGAGAAAGACCGTGCTACGTTGGCTGCAGAGCATCACCATGGCAAGAGTAGGGCGTAGGACTGTACGTGCATAGGGCTGTAGGAAACCACTCACTGAGCAATGCAAGAAACCAAATTGGCCCCACGTTGGTCTGTGGCTCAGGTTTCCAGATCAGCGTCCTGAGGGCACCGCGGCGTTGCTTGCCCTGCCTGGCCGTCTTCTCTGGGCTGGTCTGAGGAGATTCCTTAGCATAGGGCCATAATTCATGCTTTGTATTCATTACTATTGATGCAAAACTTGCATTTCTTTCAGCCCTGTCAAGGAAAGAGTCAAGTTTTCTGGTTGGTTTCAGTCATTTACTGAGTGGTTTCCCTTGGAGGTTCACAGGCACTACCACCACCGGCAGGCTGCTGATGCTGCGGGGGAGGTTGTTGCAGGCAGATTTTTCTCTCCCAATGTTCCCACTCCAGCCCATTTTCTGTGAAGAAGGCTGGCCGGTGACTGCAGAGAGATTTAGCTAAATGCATCATTTGAAAGTGCGGTAGCAAGCACGCGTGCCAGTGAGGAAGCAACATTAGATAAGCACTCATTTCAAATCAAGTAATCTTATTTTTTCAGCTCAGACTCAAAGTAGCTGGAGTTGTCTTTGCATAGACATCGTTTCTGGCCTTCAAGAATAATATATCTGTCAAATTTTTCAGGTGGTCTCAGCTTGCTAAGATAAAGATGCTAAAGTCAGAGAGAGGCAGACTGCAACGTTATCTGTAATGCTGGCGGGCTTGCTGCTTTCTTCCAGCAGGTCAGAGACTTTTCCAGTACCTTTTGGAAAGTAACGGTAATTTGGGTTCACCACAAGGTTTGGAAAAATGTTTTGCATTACTTTTCATTTCCCCAACATAAGAAGGACATGGACCTGCTGGAGCGTGTCCAGAGGAGGGCCACGAGGATGATCCGAGGGCTGGAGCACCTCTGCTATGAGGAGAGGCTGAAAGAGTTGGGGCTGTTCAGCCTGGAGAAGAGAAGGCTCCGGGGAGATCTTATTGCCGCCTTCCAGTCCCTAAAGGGGGCCTACAGGAGAGCTGGGGAAGGACTTTTTACTGGGGCATGGAGTGATAGGACGAGGGGGAATGGCTTCAAACTGGAAGAGGGCAGGTTTAGATTGAACATTAGGAAGAAGTTTTTCACTGTGAGGGTGGTGAGGCACTGGCCCAGGTTGCCCAGAGAGGTTGTTGAGGCCCCATCCCTGGAGGTGTTCAAGGCCAGGCTGGCCGTGGCCTTGGGCAGCCTGGTCTGGTGGGAGGTGTCCCTGCCTATGGCAGGGGGGTTGGAACTCGATGATCCTCAAGGTCCTTTCCAACTTAAACCATTCTATGATGATTCTATGATTCATTTGCCAATATCCCTTAAATTAGTCAGGAGCAGCAATGCTAGACTGCACTTAGAGCGAGCATTGCATTGTAGTATGTGTTTGGAAGAAAGCCGTACCAACACACAGCAAAAAACCATAGGGTATTATACAGTTTTGCTGAGAATAATTTATACCAGTTGAACAAAATATCCATCTTAAAAAAAAAATAAAAATTAGATCCCTAAACTCTGCTGTTTCTCTAAGCATAGTATAATTCCCCATATCCATACCCTCAAGGTGTGCTGATGTGATGTTGGAAGTAAAAACTCTCTGGACCGTTAGCAAACAGAACGTGCAGCACATAGCGGAGGTAGTACAAAGTAAAGACGCTTGTGAGAAAATGCAGTGAACCAATTTTTTAGAGCTGTGACTTCCTTGAGTCTATCAACCTGTGTGTGGAGTCGTGCATGGGTTTATGCCAGCAAAACTCCCACTACTCAGCCCTTTCTCTGCTTCTCGCTGTAACCCTGTTCCCTGCTGGCTAAGTTTTTAAAGCTAGCTTTTCTTAGACTTGTTATTTTTTAACCCAGCATATTTATGAAATACAGAGGCTATTTCCCCGCACAGCATATTCCAAATAGTCCCTGGCCACTGCAAGACTCTTAATGAACAGAGTTCTGCTTTCCACAGAGGTTGTGCCAATTATGAGGATTTTTTTTTTTTCCCCTGATTCAGAATTAAATCTCCCATAAGACAAGGAGAAGAAGGAAGGTCTTACAGTTATGGATGTTGTTGAGTTCTGGCTTGGCTTCCCCGCTGCACCAGAAATTGTGTCTGACCTTGGGCAAATCAGCCAGGGTCAGACTGACGTCCATAGTTGGGCTTTGTCCTTGTGGGATGTGCGGGATGGAATGGCACCATTGTGTTTTCCCATAATTACGGGCATTGCCAGAGAGTTCCTCCAAAACTGAGTTGCCACACGCAGACAGAGTGGTGGGAGCTGCCCCTGCTTAAGCTGTGCCTCCACCACATAGAGAAAGCTTTGGTCTCCACCCACAGCACTTCAGCAAACTCTAAACCACAGTGAAAAAATCCAAAGCAAATGCTTTTGGGCATTTCAGACCAAAGCCACATTACAGCTTCCTTTTTTTTTTCCTTCTTTTTAAATGGCTATTTTCTCTTTCCTATCAACGTACATTTTCCTATACAAAAGTCCTTTTCTTTTTCAGTTCTGATTTTACGAAGTTAATCAGCCTGAAAATACATCAGAGATGGCTGTTTTGTAAAATGCTCCCAACAAGAACATCCAAGTGTGTGTTTTTCCTGCCTTAAGCATAAAGAGTGCGCCACACCTGAAAGGCTGCAGTCTGCTGTTCTTGCCATTCAACACAGCGGTTTCTGTTTATCCCCCCAATAGCGATGCGTAAGCCGTGCCTGTATGACCCCCATTAGTATTTCATGGGGAAAGTTCAACGTTTTTATTTGCTTTGCACTTGTGATCAACGTGGACAAATCAATTCTAATTCCACCATTCTTTAGACTTTTTGTAGGTTTTAATAAGGACCTTAGAGATTCCTTCCCCCCCCCCAAAAAAAAGAATAACTCAGGCTTAGTAATTAAGTTTCATACAGTCACTGCTCGCACAGAGGAACCTAACAAGTTCTTTATAGTTCCCAGAAGACCAATTAACCTTCTTTTAAATATATCTCTCTATAGCTACAGAGGCAGGCACGCACAGAAAGGCACATATACACAAGCTTTTCGGTAGTCTCAGATGCTCCAGCTCCTTGTTAACCAAATCCTGATGGGGCTCACAGGAAGCGAGCTGGGCTGAAGCATCCTCCCTGAGTCCTTTTTAACTCCAAAGATGCCTAAATGAGGACAGAGCACCATCTCTTCTTCTGACTGACCCCAGGACAGGAGGAAGGGGATAATCACACAGCTTCTTCTTTGCTTAAAGTTCCCCTCCACCTCCTGGGCTTGGGCAGGCAGCTCTTGCTGGTCTCCTTACCTGGGGCTAAGGATCCTGCTCCCCCGCCTCTGTTTCCGCCAAGGGCTGGTCTAGTGGGGCTGAGGAGAGTAGAGGGAAGAGCAGTGTTTGCTTCCTCCGCCCCTCCAATTCAGCAGCTCTGATTCCCAGTCCCCAGAGGCTCCGAATAGGAAGGTGGCAATTTCACATACCTCTCAGAGCAAAACTGCACTTTAAATCACAGGTGATTCCTCTTGACAATTCCACTTGACTTTCAGAGCAGGAGCCAGGAGACAGTAATAGAGAAGGGCGTCTGATGAGAAAATTAGCAGAGCTCCACTCTTCCCCTCCCCCAGGCCTCGTGCTCTGCTCTGTGCTGTGCTTCCCTGTTTACTTTTAATGAAGCTCAGTTTGATGAAGCCTTTTTAGTGTTGCCTTCCTGGTGTAGTAGGTGCCAGGTGCTGAGCATCCCGTGATTGCACAGGTAGAGAGAGGAGAGGTCTGGCCTGATCCTCCCCGTGCTGTCCCTTGCAGAGCTGGGGACACCCAAATGATGCGTTGCGAAGTCACGGAGCTGCCATCCCTTCCACCGGCAGCAACGCACCGTAGGAGCCCCCAGAGAAGGATGGAAAAGCTGTTGGAGTCTTTGGAGAGAGTCACAGGCGTCACACAGCTGCAGAGAGGAATTGGTCTCCATACATATAGCAGCAGCCCCACAGCTGAGGGACAGCCAGTGGGCTGGGAACTGGAGTAGCAGAGATGATGGGGAGCAGTCACTGACTGCAGTGGGGGGTTTGCTTCTGCTTCTCCCGGGCAATCTCCTGCCTCCCACTTGGATGCAAGGGCCCTTCTTGTACTTCAGTCTCCTTTTCAAAGTCACATCAAGCTCTGGGGAGAAATTCCTCAGTGAGGTACTAGCAATATCTGGTTTTATATTCTCTTTAATGTCATTAACGTCTTGTACCCAGCTTATACCCTATACAGGGACCGTGATACCATTACTGGGAAGTGATGTTCCCCATCACACTAACAGGAATGCTGGATGAGGGCAATTCTCTATCACAGGTTGGGAATGTTAATTTCTAAACATCTGTGGCTGAAGGCACCAGTAAATAATGGTATTTTAAAAGGTCAGTGTAATGAGGGTATACAAAGAATCTTTTTTCCACTTACCAAGTGTTTTCTGTGGGGACTGTTATAATTTGTGAAAATCAGACAAAAATCTGATTTTTTTTTTTTTATTTTCTGTAAATAGTTCTGTGCTGATTGCTGGGCTTTTCTTTTTTTGTTTTTAGTTTATTTTACTCAAGTCAAACTGCAACTCAACTAGAAAGCAAGGAAATTGGCAAAGATGCCTTGAACTACCAACAGAAAGCCTCTGAAAACCAGAAAGACCTGAGGAATACTGGGCTGGGGCAGCCCACCAGCCACCAGACAGGGATGCCGCCTTGCTTTATGGCTGGTAGGTGGGAAGATGGATAAAAATCTTTTAGATGGGCATTGTCCAAGTTCATTTCATCAGAATAACAAAGCTCTTCATGCAATCCATGTAATGTCACTGTTATACACCCAGGCCACAAAGCTGTTCATTTTACCATTCAAATCTAAAGTCTTGGCAAAGGTGTTCCTTCAAAGGTGGTGGTGAAGGTCCTCAAGAGACCAACATCTTCTCTGCTGTGGAATAGCCCTTTGAAATATGCTGCTAAGTCAGAAGAAATGATGGTTGTTGGGTGGTGGGAGCGAGGAGCTTGTCCTGCTTGTGAGCTGGAAAAAGGCCAGTTTGCTGACAAGCCCCTGGCTGGTGTTTGCAGAGCTGCAGAAACAACGTAGGTTTAGAGCTCTGCAGACCTATGGTCTTGCTCAAATCTATCCCGTGACCCAGATGGGCTTTAACCTGGGCCTCTTTCCTCTTGACCGAGCCCTGTCACTTGGCCGGGCAGGTATCTCAATTCAGACCAGAGCCAAATGAGGAGCCGGGGGAGGCAAAGGCAGGGATTTTGTTCCTTCTGCCTGACGTGATGCCTTCAAGCGAACACCTTTCCTCTACACGTGGGGAACGTAGCAGTGTGCCAACGCCAACTCTACAGCATATTGCGTTTTTCACAGGACAGGAGAAAGGTGCCCGGGGGCACTTTTTGAGGCCCTCCTCCACCTGCTGTGACAGCGAGAGTTTCATGAGCTGCGGGGCACTTCCGAGCTCTGCACCGCAGGGAAACCGGTGTCTTCCTCACCGCCCGCTTTGTGTCCCGCTCTGCCAGTGATGGAGCCTCTCGTCAGGGGCCATCGCCCTTGGAGCCATCAAGGTTTTACCCTTGTAAAAAGATGTCAACTGTCCAGCTTCTGTTGGGGCGGGGGAGGGAGGAGGGAAGGAACAGAGAGCAAAAAGAGCTATTAAAAACATTAAAAAAATAAAAAAATAATAATTTCTGAAGTGGTGCGGAAATGTTTAGCTTGCTGCTCCACTCCCGGCAAGCGTCAGAGAAAACAGCAGTTAAGCAGGACAAGTCTTCAACTACTACGTTGGCTTTGGAACACGGCAGCTTCAGACCATGGCAGCTTCTTTGTGCCCGTCGCTCCCCGGTGCCGGCTGAGCCAGGCCAGTCCTGGCACTGTCTGCCTTCCCCCGAAACCCTGCATGGGCCTTGCGGCGAGTCGGGCCCAGCTGCGACCGCCATTGTGTGGAGGAGGGCTCTGCAGCCTGGGGACGCCTGCGGAGGAAGGGGGGGGTTGCAAATGGCACCTGAGGAAAGCGAACCTTGTTGCCATTAGGCTTGAATTCCCTCTACCATCTGCAGCTCCCGTGAAAAAGCTTACGCGGTCTGCCAGCTCAAAATGGTGGAAACCCTGAACGGCCTCAGGCCGGCAGACAGCGCCAGGCAGAGAAGCCCAGGCTTGGCACAAGCGGCCCCGCGCCAGCCTTCGCCCGGCCCGGCCATTACACCTCCGGCCTTGTATGGAACGGTCTCGCAGCAAAATGTCACCGCGTGAAGCGGACGGCAGCGAGCGGGCCGGCTCCTGGGCGGCCGGCCAAGGCCTTGCGGCCAAGAGAGGCTCCTAGGATGTGGTCAGGTGTACGATTTCTCAGAGAAATGAGTTTACAGCTTTTCCCATCTGAAACACTTTGATTATTTTGGGTTTAATTACAAGTTACCTCACTGTGCACTTTAAAAAAAAAAAAAAGAAAAAAAAAAGGAAAGATATACTCTGTCTTGCCTGGGGAAGAATTTTTAGGGTCGCAGAGGGAATTTAAAGCTCAAAGGTTTACAATCCCAGCAAGATAAGGCAGTATAACAGCCTCCACACTTTATGGTGCTAGCTTACGAAGAGGTCAAAATGGCTTAGCGTGAGGGTCAATTTGACAAAAAGTTCCTGTTTGAGGAAGGGAAAAAACACCCAAAATCTTCGTAGCTGGCTTTGCCATAACTATTAGATTATAGGGGTTTGGGTTTTTTTCCCCCTTAGCCCCAGTGGATTTTCTGCGTCCAGCGTGACAACGAAATGACTCCCAAAATGAGACGGTGTCTCTGCCGCAGTCCTGCGGCCGGGTGGTCCCACTGCCTGTCCTGTGCCTCTGTAGGGGAGAACGAGGCACCCTCACCTTCATCCTCTCTGCAACTCGCCTGGTATTGTGCTGTTCTTCGATTGCTGACATGTCTATGAACGCCCACCTGCCTCCATGGACCTGGACTGGTTCTGTCATACCCTTTGTCTCCCCCTGGTCCTACCTTTCTGCGCCGCAGCACTGCCTTGTCCCTGCTCCAGTAGCACTGCTCCAGTTACAGACTGGAGAACATGTCTATAACCACATCGCCCTGGGACATGTCGTGGGGGCTGGGCACAGGCAGCATCACTGTCCTCGTGTCTAGGTGACACACAGTGTGTCCTGGTTCGAGGTAAAACAGAACCAATTTTGTTCAGTAACTTGGCTTCTTAGCTGGGCCTCTTCTAACTACTGAAATTAACTGCATATTGTGCAGACAATGTTCACTCTCTCAGAGTGATCAGACCGACGCTCACAGCTGATGCCCAGGCATGGGATGCAGAGAGGCTCTGCTTATACTCATTGCTACAACCCCCAAGGGCAACCAACTTTGATATTTGCCCCGTTGGAGGGTCGGAAGCGGAAAAGCATAGTGGGGTCCCACCTGCAGGGAGGAGCGGACAGGACAGGTGACCCAAACCTGACCAACGGGGTATTCCATCCATCTGCCTCATGCTCAGTATAAAAGCTGAGGGATCAAATGGTCAGCGCTCTCTTCCTTCAATGGCGACGTCTGAGGAGGACTCCATTCGTCTGCCTGTGATCCCAATCCTGAATCCAGATCCGGAATCCAGTTCCCATCCGTCACTGAGTCCAGCCTGGGACTGGCCCAGTGCCAGCCGGTGTCGTGATTGTCATCTCGGGAGCTTGATACGGTTTTGTATATATTTTTCATTATTTCTTTTTATTTTATTATTAATATTTCATTAAAGTAGTTTAGTTCCTTCTAAACTCATAAGTCTCTTTTTCCTCCTCTGCCTCTCTCTTTGAAGAGGGGTAGAGGGGAGCATCTGTCGGTCCCATCTGGGGTCCCCCAGGTCCCCAGTAGCCGATTTGGCCTAAACCACGACACAGTGGTATAAGCAGCCAGCTCAGAAGCACCTGAAGAAGAAAGTAAGCATAGCTTTGCAATGACCTCCTAGGGAGGCTCACAAGCTTTGACTTTGATGTCTACACTAACCTGCCACAGAGAGCTGGGAAACCTGCCTCTTGGGACTGTGTCTTTTGCAAACACATGGGAAAATCTGGAAAGTAAACTGTTAACAGGACATAAAGGCAAGCCAGGAATTGTTCAGAGAGGCAATAAATAAATATTTCATCAAATGAGTCAGGAGTGCCTAGGTGATGTTACCGGGTGGAGAAATCGGGCCCAGAACAATTTTTACATTGTGAAAGTATTTCAGTGCCCCGGTACTCTCACACTAAATGCAGTCCCATGGAAGATTTGAGGTGCAAAGCCCTCCTGCTAGATTAGGGGTTTATTCAGCACACGCATAGTGTTTGTTCCCGTCACTGCCCCACTCCACAGACCACTTCATGCCACTGCAATGTGAATTGTCAGGCAGACCAGGATTGGTGCTCCCGTTGCTGAGGTCTTACCAGCAGAAAGAATAGAGTCCGATGGATGTAAAGTCTGCAATGCCGAATCTTAGAGGCTGTCCGGAAGCTTTCCTGCGGATTTCACAGCATCTTAATGGCTTTCCACATAACCTTCAGAAATGTTCTGAAACTGGAGGCACGAGTCCCAGCTATGCCGGCCCCCGGGGGCAGCACAAGTCGCCAGCCGCAGGGCAAGGAGCCGAACTGTTATCTTCCTCATTATTCACGTAATCGCCATGCCTTCCATTGTCCTTGGAAATTAAGGGAAAATGATGTTTACAGTGTCTTGCTTGGCTCCCCTGGTGCTGCTTGCTGGGTATTGTGCGGTTTCAATAAAATATGGTTTAGGAGCAGGCAGCGTGCTCTTTAACAAAAACAGGGCCGTGAATCTTCTCGCAGCTGCAATGACTCTCTTCACAGTTGTGTCCCTGAGCATCCAGCTGCAGCACAGAGACGGGAGTGAGCTGGGCCACTGTGCATGGCCGGGCACCGAAAACAAGGCGAGTGAAAGCACTGCGACTCCTTCAGCGCCACTGGGCGCTCTGGTTTCAAGCAAGCTCCAAGGGACACTCTGCGAGGAGCCATGGTGAGCGGCACGGAGTATCCGATCGCACTGGTGTGGAGGATTCCACACCAGTTTAGGTGTTTAGGTTGGAAAGGATGATCTTCAAGGTCCTTTCCAACCTAAACCATTCTATGATTCTATGATTCTGTGATTCTGCAGAGCACAGCCCAACGAGCAGGGTGGCTTGGGTGCTCCCCCTCTCTCTGCTTTGTTGTAACTACAGTGAGCAATTCATCTTTTGACAAGAAAAATATAGGAAAAAATGACAGTTTTTCTCCCATCTCCCTGGTTTCCCATCGTTCAGAGAATGAAGCTGAACAGGGATGAGACAGGGACAAGGACAGTCCCTACTCCTTTTAAAGTGAGTGACAAAGGTTCTCCATCGCTGGGGGTGTAAGACTTCCCCGAGTCCCGCACACGGCACCCACGCTTCTGGCCACACTCGGGTATCTCGGGGATAGAAATGGAAATCTGGGTGTGTGCCAAACTCACACAGCTGCATACGTTTGGCTGCCGGAGGGTTGGCATGAAATCCGCAATCTGACACCAAGCACGGGTGCCAAACCTGTGCAATGAGTGTCCGCAGAAGAGACGCACGTAAACACATATGAAAATGAACGCAGATCTTTTCCCTAAACAAGCATCCATTGGAGATGGACCATTTTTGGCCATCTTAGAGCTTTTCCCAGGTCAGCACTTGCCAGGGTTTTTCTTCAAGTGAGAGTACCTACTTGCTTTTGGAGTGGAAAGTGGTCTTTGAGCAATGTAGAGTGTTGCTGTGGTCACAGCCCGTATAGCGTTGCTCAGTGGTTAAATAACAGATGTCAGCCTCCAAAACTGCCAGATTGGCAACTGTCAAGAATACTAACAGATAGCATAAAACATAAAATCCACTCACAGATGGCCTTTTTCTGGAGGAACTAAACATTAATTTTGTGTCCACCTGAGAGACTGGGAGCTGAATTTTCTTGCTCCCCTCCCTCCTCCGCAGCTTCCAGGCAGCTAGTGCTGCCAACCAAAATGAGGGTGATGTCCAGGGAAATGTGGGAGAGGAACCAATTACTCCCCCTTCTCCTGGTTTTCCAGTAGTTGGGGAGCTTGTTCAGGACCTCATAAGGAGATGGGGGGTCTGTCAGGTTCCCACGCAAAACCCTCTCCTGATTTCTAGCCTGGCAAGTTATTGGTTTTAAAGACAAGTTAAGAGTTGGTCATGGCAATTTCAAGCAGGCCTCATAAGGACACCAGCCTTTTGCCAGGTGTGAGCCCCTGCTCTCTCTCCCTGCCTAAAACCTTTCCTGGCAGTCTTGCCCCGAACCGGAGGAGTGTAGCAGTGAGGTCTGTAAGGCTTCAGAATTGACCAAGAGTGAATTGATTCGGTTTTCAGCTCAAATAGAGCTCCTCACCATCAGTTCTGCCTTAGACAAAGTCTAGGACTTGCGCTAACCCATTTTTCTCTGTTTTTGTCACTGCAAGACACTTCAGGCTCTTTAATACTGATGTGGTTGCGTGATAACAGCAATGAAGACAAATTACCTCAAAAATAGGCAATAAGCCTTTTAGCTCTTTAGAGCAAATCAGAGCTATTCTGAACAGCCCACAGACGAAAGAAATGGCCGTTTATCTTCATTTACAGCTCCTGTGGAGAGGCACCAGCATGCAAATTCACTGGCCCAGGGGCAACAGCTGAGGTAGTGCTGGAGTCATAGGGTTTGCTGCTGGGAGAGGAGAAAGGAAGAGAAACTCCTCCGCCACGCCGGCTCATTACGTGCCAGCCTTCGCCCCTGTAGCCACCTCGGTATTTTTCGTTTGGAAGAGCTGGTCACATTAAATCACTGCATCCCCTGCCGCTGTGACTGTTAGCTCTGCCACTGAGCTGATATAATAACAAGGTAGAAGAAAGGACTATTTTAAATGCTCACCAAACTGTCAACCAACTATTTAGATGCCTGGCAGGCTAACAAGTGCCTCCTAAAGTAGGACATATGAAGGACTCATCTGCCAGCATATGACGGGTCTTCAAGGAGATTTTAAAATCATTTCCTTTTTTCTCTCCCCCACAAGAAATGAGAGTTGTTGTTTTCTTCCAATGGGAAGAGCACTGTCTTTTTTTGGGGCTTACCCAAGTGTCATGGGGCATCAGAGATTTGCCCCGAGCTCATTCACACCTTGCTCTACAAGTGAGGCACTTAATTATCAACAGGGAACAGCACAAATGTGAGCAAAAGGCAAGCAGATACTACGCACACCTTAGCAGAAGTTCAGGGGGCAGCTGAACCTGCCACCAGGATCTCTGAGGGAGAAGCACGTCTTGAGTAATGGACACAGACTCTTTCTTACTCTTACATTGTGTTATATACCTGCACGGGGGCCAAGGGAAATCTGACACAGTTGCCAGCGGTGACAAAAAATTACACTTACAAATACGCTTTTATAATTTTTTTTGGTCTCAGATTTTTCCCTTGCTCCCAGATGCAGATGGAGCCATCCGTGCTGATATGGGGAGGCACCTATGCATAACCAGCATATGTGAAAGCCCGACCAGTTCACGCCCCGTGACTTTCTGTTTCTGGACAGCAGCGGGGGAGCAGTTAATGGTGCTACGCTTGGTTGTAACGTTTCTGTCATTGCTATTGAACCCTGCAACTCCTTCTGGTGAATTTGCCTCTCAGCAACACGTGCTTGGTGGAACCCCTTCAGTTGTTTTATTTTCAGGTTTGGTCTTGCTCATTCTCTTTATTATAATAGTATACCCTCTTGGGGGTCAAAAGCACCTTCTTCTCTGCCATTTCATAAGTACTCTTATCCAAAGTGAAATAGTCAGGAGGGAGAGGCAGATATATTGGTAAGATAAAAGTAAACATTTAATGCCACTATAGTTTGATTTTTTTTTTCCAGACATCATATTATTGACAATGTTTCACACCTCAGATACCACAAAAGGGATATTTTTTAGCCAGCAAACAATAAACTGTACAATTTTAATGGCAAAAGGCTCAATGCATTTGTTGACCAACTTGGAAATGGCTGTGACTTTCCACATTTTGAACTGGTCCTCACGTTGTTCTTTCTTTCTCTTTTTCTTTTTTTTTTTTCCATAAAATTTAGTTGATAAAATATATATATATCCGCTACTGATACATCCTCTTCTGGAATTACCCACTGGTGGGACCAGCGCAAGTTCTGTATCCATCAGTTTTGTCTCCTCCTTAGCCCTATTTTATACCACTGTTATAATGAGAAAGAACATAGCCACGGACAGAGTGAAATGGATTTAGCAAACATACACTTCAATGCATAGCACTTAGATAAGCATTTCCAACCATGATGTGTAAATAAATTATAAAATACAAGCAACTCTATAAAACAAGAACATCCTGAGTTTACAAATAAATTATATCCTTCATACATAGAATATGATGTGGATGTTAGTAACCAGCAGTTTCAGCTATGAGAAGGAAAGAAGTAAAACTTAGGAAAGTTAGTATCTATGCATACATAAAACATATATGTATGTGTGCTATATGTAAATACTCACACACATACATATACAATATAGAGGGTGAATACATCCATATTATAGTACACAGAGAATATGTAATATAGCTGAAACTGCCTCAAGCACCATTTTATTACCATTATTATAAAGTTTGCTCAATACTGAAGTAGGACCACTCAAAGTAAGATGGTTTGGGTTGTGTTTTATTTCCTGTCCAGGAGGGTTTTGAAGGTCATTTGAAATATTATAGATGAATGCTACTATTTCATTTTCAGCCCCTCCATTATTTGCAGAATCATTACGCCCTTTGTGAGCTTCAAAATGTTGCACAAGTGAGCACAAGTCTGCTGTCAGTGAAGCTGGTGGCAAAATCCATATTGACTTCAATGGGATTAGGAAAGGGTACATTTTCAAGGAAAACAGATTTTCCTTTTTCTTTCTTTTTTTTTTTTTTTCTGAAAGCTTGCTTGAGAAGGAGAAAGAAGAAAAGATAAAGACAATAATAAAATGGTTTATTATTTCCAAGAGCAGGTATGGAAGCTCAGATAACCCTGGGATGAGCGCACAATAAATGCAAGAGATAGAGATTATTAACTTTGCATTGACAAATCATTCACAGTTTTGTTTGCCATAGTTATTTGGAAACCTGTTTCAGATCTTGCAATAGCTAGCGACGGCCAGCCTTGCGTCTCCAAAAACTGCTGGGTGTCGCCAATGCAAAAGCCTATGGAGTAACAAAACAAAGACCGTGAGGACATCAGGATTAAGCAAGGTATGTCACTCGTCAGTGGATTTGAGAAATCGCACCTGTCTGTATGGTCATCACCTCCTCCTATCACTATTTAGTGATACAAATGCTTTGATCTCTGCAGTGAGCTGGTGCATCCCTGATGCTGTGCAACCATCCCTCCCATACAAACCGGCATCAGAGGGTCACTCAACCTCTGGTTTATGAGAATTCTATTTACTTTAGGCAGTACTTTGCAATGCAGTAGCTTAAAGCTACAATTTTAAAACTATTAGGACAAGGCAGAAAGCTTTATCTCATGGGGAGCTAAGAGTCCAGGCTTTCAATTGATGTAACTATGCTGTATGATATGCAGGAATTGTTGCATTTAACAGCCATGGTTGTAAGATATTTTGCCTTAAATTCATGACACCCTGAAATATAGAGTAGTTCATTTGGATTACTTTTACAGGCTTTAACGTTTCAATGACAGCCTCTACGTGGGAACTGCAGCAACTTGGCTTTGTAGGCTGAGGAATATAGGGAAGAAAGGACCTTTAAAATAAACATTCAAAAGTGTTTCAAGCGTAAGTTTTCCCTATAGTGTGGCATGTCAGCTTCACTTGGTGAATGCAAGGAGAAAGGTTTTATAGGTAATCCTTGGAGGAGGAAGGCGAGTGATGTCCCTCATAACATCCTTCTCTCTAAATTGCAGAGAGATGGATTTGATGGGTGGACTATTTGGTGGATGAGGAACTGGTTGGATGGTCACATCCCCAGGGGTAGTTGTCAACGGCTCAATGTCCAGACAGAGATTGGTGACAAGTAGTGTCCCTCAGAGGTCCATATTTAGACCAGTACTGTTTAATATCTTCATCGATGACATAGACCATGGGATTGGGTGCACCCTCAGCAAGTTTGCAGATGACACCAAGCTGTGTGGTGCAGTTGACACACTGGAAGGAAGGGATGCCATCCAGAGGGACCTGGAGAAGCTCGAAAAGTGGGCCCGTGTGAACCTCATGAGGTTCAACAAGGCCAAGTGCAAGGTCCTGCAACAACCTTCGGGGCAACCCCCAGTAACAATACAGGCTGGGGGATGAAGGGATTGAGAGCAGCGCTGCTAAGGAGGACTTGGGAGTACTGGTGGATGAAAGGCTGGACGTGAGCCAGCAATGTGAGCTCACAGCCCAGAAAGCCAACTGTATCCTGGGCTGCATTAAAAGAAGCGTGGCCAGCAGGTCGAGGGAGGTGATTCTGCCTCTCTATTCTGCACTGGTGAGACCCCACCTGCAATACTGCATCCAGCTCTGGAGCTCTCAGCACAGGAAAGACAAGGATCTGTTGGAGTGGGTCCAGAGGAAGGCTTCAGAAATGACCAGAGGGCTGGAGCACCTCTCCTAGGAGGACAGGCTGAGAGAGTTGGAGTTGTTCAGCCTGGAGGAGAGAAGACTCTGGGGAGACCTTAATGTAGTCTTTGAGTACTTAAAGGGGGCTTATAAAAAAGATGGGGACAAACTTTTTAGTAGGGCATGTTGCAATAGGACAAGGGATAACGGTTTTAAACTAAAAGAGGGAAGTCTTAGATTAGATATAAGGAAGAAATTTTTTACAATGAGAGTGGTGAAACACTGGAACAGGTTACCCAAATAGGTGGTAGATGCCCCATCCCTGGAAACATTCAAGGCCAGGTTAGATGGAGCTCTGAACAACCTGATCTAGTTGAAGATGTCCCTGCTCATTGCAGGGGTGTTGGACTAGATGACTTTTAAAGGTCCCTTCCAACCCAAACTATTCTATGATTCTATGTTGTTTCCATTTGTGAACAGCTATTGCACGTCCCCACAATAATGGCAGGGGGAGGGGGGAGCGTGTCTCTTAGGCTGTGTACGTTTACATTTGTCTGTATGTATACACAACCCTTTATTATAATGATTATTTTTAGCTCAGAAAAAAAGGTGTAACAAAATCACAAACATTTGTAAAAGGCAATGTTACTAAGAGTCCAGATACTTCAGCTGTCACAAAATTTGAGTTCCATGCCACACATAATAGTGGCTATTTAAAGACAAACCATATTATTGAGAAAATAGAAAAAAAAATAACAAAATGCTTTAAGATGTCCTGAGTCTATCCTGTGAGCAAGCTTGGGACTTGATGTGCATTACTCCCAGCATCACTCCCAGATTTCTGCCTCTATAATTGCCATCTTCAGAGATGAAAGAAAAAAATATCAGTGTGTACCTTTCATCCTTTTTTGTACATTTTCTGCAGCTCTCACTTAGCTTGCTTTGTGTCGGAAGATCATGCCATTGCTCTTTACCA
Source organism: Anarhynchus alexandrinus (assembly GCA_008711295.1). NCBI lineage: Eukaryota > Metazoa > Chordata > Aves > Charadriiformes > Charadriidae > Anarhynchus > Anarhynchus alexandrinus. The sequence goes on along the minus strand of VUYV01000424.1, from coordinate 289,864 downwards.
GTTACTATTTTATGTAGCTGCAAGTCTCAGAAGTTACGTTGTATGGCAGTGGGAGTCTTTCAAGACTGGATTGAAGCCAGCAGATCAGCGACAGCCCTGTGCATGGCCCTTAGGCAAAATGAGGGGGTATCAAATAAGTAAGAGGAACATATTCTTCGACTGTATAAGTAGCAGCACAGTAAATACCCAGGCTGGCCGTGGCCTTGGGCAGCCTGGTCTGGTGGGAGGTGTCCCTGCCTATGGCAGGGGGGTTGGAACTCGATGATCTTCAAGGTCCTTTCCAACCTAAACCATTCTATGATTCTCTGAAATGGCAGGTGGGTGAATTGTCTTTTTCCATACAACTGGGTTTACTGTGCTATAACTCTCGTGACTCTTAATGCAATTGTCCTTCATTTATACCGGGGCAGGCAAGCTGAGAACATGCCCGGTAAAGAGCTAAGAAAGGAGAGCCTGGGTATCAGTTTGCTTCCTTGCCTTTCTGCGAAATACTACTTCTGATTGCTCACATCTGAATGAATTGACAAGAAATTGTTTTGAGGCAAACACGAGGCATGCACGGGAGGAGAAAAGATGCGCGTCGTTATGACAAATGCACTGGAAATTAGGGCTCTCCCACACCCTTCTAGGACACGAAGTGACCCAGCATCTGGAGCCGGCGGGTGTGCGACCCGTGGCTTTCTGCCCACCGCAAGACCTCACACAGACCAGCGGGATGGCTGAATCCAGATCGCAGCCAAACTCTCCGGTCTAAGGTTTCGCTTGAATTTGTGGCTATAAAACAAGTTTTGGCCCTTGTATGAATAAGGTTCACGTACGCCGAGATGAGCAGTTCTCAGAGTGAGGCCCCAAACTGCCCCAGCTGCCCATGCCTGAGCGCGGCGGTGGGGCTGCGGAGCAGCGGTGGCATTCTGCAGCCATCGCAATAACCTGACAGTGAAGAACTGGGATCTCCTGTTACACACGCGAACAAAGAATTAACCTTCAAACCTAATCACATTAACATTGCTGTTTCCTACTAAAGCCGTCCCAGGGAAATAAGATTGATTTCTGAATGTGCAAACAATTAAGCAGTCCATTCATGTTGCTCTTGAGTGTTTTAGGCGACTTGATGCCTTTTAAAAAATCGGGATAAAACCAGCATTCCGCTGGCAATTGCTTAAAGAATGGGACTTCCTGGATGACTTGCAGAAGTGTACGGGTCTTCTCTAAAGTGCTGGCTACCATAGACTAACATAAATTTCATAATAAGGCCCTGATGTTTTTAGTTATCTGTTTTGCAGATATTTGAAGTACAAAAATATAAATTCTGAAGTAAAAAGCTATTTTCAATGAGAAAACATTTCGCAGATGTCAAATCTCCACAAATTTTCATCCCCTTTTATGCACTAAGCCACCACAGTTCCCCAAAATAGTGGCAAATTCTGAAATGCACTGACAGAATGTCAAAAAAGAGAAGATGAGTATGGATTTTAGGATATGAATACGAGTATATGATGGGGGTGTTAATGGCCACTCTAATTAAGTCCTCAGAAATAAAATGTCCCTAAGGACTGTGATTCTGCTCAGTTACTATTTTCGGTATGCCAAATTCACCCTTGCCATAATCCATTTGGTTTCAGGAATCAATTTTGGTCCATCGTGATAACGAGGGCAAACATACGCTCTCACTTTTTAAAATAACGGACAGACACGCTTTTTGCTATGCTTCCTAAATCTACAGAAGTACCAAATCTAGAGGCAATGACTAATTGAGTTAATGATGCTGAGGAACATTACACGTAATAGATATTTTACAACAGCTCTGAAATGTGTCCACCTGATTAACAGAAACATCACCACTTCTGTAGAAGTCCCAGACTCTGTGAGAGGGCATCTCTTGATAATCCCAAAGGCACCAGATCTTCATCCAACACAAAACCACAAGGGCGATTCCCACGGCTCTGTGGAGCTGTACTGAATTCATGGGGCTTCGCAGAGAAGAGACGGCCTCAAAAGAACCAACACGTAAGAAGCACTACTGAAATCATTACAAAGAGAAACAAAGCTGGCGAAATCACATTGTTTGGGATTCTCTTTCAGAGGGTTTTTTTTGTCTTGAGAGACAAGAGGAGAAAGATCTGACCTATGCCTTTAATACTTACTTGGAATAGGAGTTTCATGATCGGAAAACGCTGTGGAACAGATTAGAAAGTGACATTCATATCAGACCTTTTTTCCCTCCAAATAATCCTACAGAACATAAGAAGGACCTTCTACAAAATCCAGTGACAAAGGCTAATAAAATGAAGATTTGTTATTACAAGTTGTAGAGTATTAAAAGAAAATAAAACTATACAAATGTTATTTCTACCTTTTTTTAAAAAAAAACAAAACAAAACAAAAAACCCACCTTTTTTTCAGCTAACCATTAGAAAACCTATCAGTATTTATGTAGGGTTATTTTTTAGGGTTATTTTTCCATTGGGACTTGCTCCTTGGGTTATTGTAAGTTGGCATTAATATGATGGTGCAGGTAAAAGAAGAATTGCATTTAAGTACAGCAGTAAATTGATGCATATTGAGTATATGTTAAATAATGCTCTTATTTTCTCATACGCAACAGGAGAGTAGCACGAATGTACGTGAGAGAGGAATTGTTGTGAATAGGCTTATTTCACTAGAGAAGAAGAAGAAACCTAATTCAACAAAATAATTCTTCATGCTCATACGTAATTAAAATGCAGATTTCATACATTTCTTTAAGAAACACAAAGGATGTTCCTTCCCACGTATCGCTTTGTAGATAAAGGCAAGCAAGTAGAAGATTTGGATGTGCACTGAGGCGCAGACCCTTGTCCTTTTGATGTCAATGTGAATTTTGCCATGGCTTCAATACTGGAGGGTTGATAAGGAAAATGCCATAGCCAACATGCCTGAAGCGCTATATCCGCTCACTCACGACTCCCATTTATTTCCAGAGCTGAGCAGAGCCTGCACTTCTCAGGTATGTCTGTGACTATGGACAGACTGGGCCAGGGACCAAAAAGCTGCCAAAACACTTTTTGGAGTGGTATACGTCAAAAAGAGGTGAAGGTAAATTTTATCAATCATAGTCTCAAGAAAGAAAGACAGAATAAATCACTCATTCTTGGACTGATAAGCATGGGAGCCCTCAGCCTGAAGAGTAATTTTCCAGAAAGTTATTAGCACCAGAAAAAGGGGTTAGGATAAAAGTGCCTCCTCATCCATAACTCGAGCCAGTACAAAGCTAAAAGATGAAAAAGAAAACAAGTTATGGGGGTTGGATCAAATGGAAAAGATATTTACTTCACGGTAATGTCACCTCTCTTCTCTCATATATTGCAGAATCTACAGACTGGGAAAATTACTGTGTCCTCCAGCATATAAGGTAGTACAGAAGAACATCTAAGCAAACCTTACTCACTGCTAGAAATATTTTTTGTGTCATCTGGGAAAGCTGAATTTCTCTTTGAGTGCCCTTACTCTGGTAACAAGAAAAGACAGTTAACATTTATTCATATGTTGTACTGATTAGGAAATATCTCTACAAACACAAGTTACTTAGAAACAGCAAGTCTGAAATAGGAGAAAACACCGAGAGAAAAACAAGCTGTAAATACATTTCAAAAGTGTGTTTGTTTTTTTCCTTTTTGTTTTCTTGACTAGCACCATCTGTACACAATAAAGTATGAACATAAATGTTTGGATAATAAAGATTTGCAAGGCACTTAAACAGTTTTTCTGGATAGGTTTTCTTTTAATGAACCTCTCAATGGAAGTCCTACAACCACCTTTCCTCCTCCCTCAGCTAATGCAGGGAAAGAAGTGTCTTCTGCCAGCAGTTCTTATTTACAGACATGTCCTTAAAGGTTCCTCAAAGTGCTCTTTTAGGATAAGAGAATCAACAGCCTTATATCTCCATTTTTCATGCTCGTCCTGTTTTTTTTAATACTACTCTTCTGTATAGTATAGCAAATCTCTCATACACACAGTTGAGACTTGACTCCAACCTTCATCCTCATTCTGTTGTCTTTGGGATGCTATTCAGAAGGGAAAAGGAGGATGGCAGAGATGCGCATTGAAATTCTCTTGAGGTTCACACTTTATCGGCGTCTAGAGGTGATGTCGAAACAGGTGATCATCATGAGATGGGCCTTGCAGAAGTTGACACGGTTTTCCAAACGCTCGGTCACACATTCCAGGGCCTCCAGGTATTCCAGAGAATCCAGCTCAAACACCTGCTCCAGATCAACTGTGAGAAAGAAAACACACAGATAGGAAAAGCAGACAAAACCCAGGCCTGGCTGGTGGGAGAGACAGAGTTAATTCAAGTCTTCAAACCCATCAGTACTGTAGACAACATTATCTCTGGCTTGCCATCGTCCTTAAAAGTTGCCTTTTCTGTTTATTGGCCATTAAAACGGCGCATCAGCTTGCTGAAAAACACTGTTAGGATTGCATTGGCTGCTTCCTTGAGCAATATGCTCTGCCATCCTCTCCAGAACTGCAGATGCCTTTTGCCGCGCTCCAACACCCTTAAGCAAATGGGGAACGCTAAGCGTGTACTGGCTCCCTCGCACATTCTGCTGACCAGAAAGAGATTTAAATAGGTGCTCTGCCCTGGGAGGCCAAATCCCTTGCTGAATTCAGAACTCCCGGTTAGAAACCAACCTCCAAACTCCTTGCTCCTCACACCCCTCCCTATTCCACGTGAATCTCACTAGGCCACTCAAGAGTGGCGGGGGAAGGCGCGCACATCAATCGCTCCAGCCCAGGGCCCCGTGTGCTGCCAGAGACCAGCCGGCAGCGGCTTCCACGGAAGCCGAGCGTGAGGCACATTGTCTGAGCCAGCGCTTCCCATCTTATCAGGTCCCTGAGGTCTGTGCCATCCTTGAGGCTCTCTGCGTTTATCACACTGCAATCAGAAGCAAAGGCATCACGCAGTAAGCGGACGGCAATGTACGGCAAATTCTCTCCTCCCTTTAAACTTGTCCATTTTACCTCTCTTCCTTAATAGCGTTCCTGAAACATATACTGTGGTTGTTTTGCAGGATGTACCTTATGGTGTTAAGGTGTTAACGGTGTTAACTTACGGCAGCTGTCAAAGGAAGAGTTAGGATGCTTAAAGACAACACATCAGCCGACCTCCTTTTGCCACCTGTAATTATTCTAAGTAAATTGAAAATTGTTTTTTTTCCCTAGAACTCTTTGATACGAACTCGTTTGCTTGCTAATACTAAAAACTGTAAGAATTGTTGTACAATTACTGCAGTACTCTCTATCTTTTTTCCTTTGAGGTGTTGAGGCCCTTCTTCATTTGAATGTGAATGCCCTTTAAGCTCTCTGAACTTTACACATCTGTAGTTATAAAAAAAGGACCAAATTCATTTTTCATGTAAGCCCACCGGTGCCAAGGGACAAGTTTGCTCCACAGTGTTATTTTGTGGTGGAAGAGCAGATTTATAACATTGCTCATATGTCTGAGTGATCTGAGGCCAAAAAAAAAAAAATATCTCATTTTCAGGAGCCGTGGACTGAAACGTGTGAACGTTAATCTACCAATGGCAATATTCACCGCTACGATGCTGTACCATTTCAACATTCAGCTCTCAGGCAAAAAGGATTGTGCAGTCCTACTGTCAACATTTAATAAGAATCATAGGGACTAGTTCTAGAAATACAGTCAATCTAAAACTTGCCCTTAGGTCATATGTCGCTTCATTTTAGTTTACAAACACAGTAGTTCACATCTCACTCTTAGCAAACGTTTCTGCTCCCTTCCGTCCCCCGCCACGAAATAAACCAAAGGACACCTATGAGTCCAGGCAATAAAACAACGCCCTTACATTCACTGAGCCATTTATTAGGATCCAGCATCAGGTACTGTTTGGTCACCTCCAGTTCTCTCATCAACCACTCGTATTTGGCCTTGACCTCAGCAATTCTCTGCTGGCGATGCTCCAGGATTTTCAACTTGGCATTGAAACATATCACCTCCTGCCAACCAGGAAAAAGGAGCAGGGAAGGAATAGGTGAAGAGGAGAAGAAATACTCAGATCCATTCAGTCAAATGATCTTCCAATCAATACTACTGACAACAAGCCATTTACTCTGGAAGCGTATGAATCACTGCATGAAATAATCTATCATCTGTTTTATTTTTATTGCTTTTGTTTGGTTTTGATGTTTTCCATCAGTGAGCTTTGGAGACTTTGCAATGGTAGTTAATAATAAACCATAATAATTAATAACAGGCAGCATCTTGAAATCAGATTAACTGTAGCAAAACATTTCTGGTTTTTGTCACCAGAAGTTTGGCTAAGAAAATCTAAGCTCTTGGGAGAAGGAAATCCATTGCTCGCTGTATTAAAATCCTAAATTCCTCTCTGTGGTTGGCGCATAAGAAATGCAGTAGTCGTATTACAAAATAAGAGAACTGGTAGCAATATCAAATTTAAAACATCCTTAAACAAAGGGAGTGTGTTATGAAAGGCTCTAGCAAGTCACAATCAATAAAGAAGATCTATTTTCCGTAAAGATATGGGGCACAGCAACAGCACAAGGCACAGTGCTGTCTGGAGGCACCCAGCCTGGCCTCGCATGACTTCTGAGGGGTGGCAGCCATCAAGACAGGCAGCGAGTGAGCCCACGGTGAGGGCTGTGCTGCCCTCGCTAGCGTGGGAGCATTCCCAATACCAGAACCATCCTCCTCCAAGCCTGCGTGAATGTCTCAACACTATTCCGCCTTCTGCAGACAAATCTGCTGTGTGGGTGAAGTACAGTGGAAACCCCACCACAACAAGTGATTTTTTTTCTCCATACAAAATCGTATCAGAGAACAACATCACAAACAGCCGAGCCAAGCGAGAGGGGCTAGGAAGCAAAAGTGCCTTAAAATAGTAATAAAGTCTATATCCACAGTTACTCTAAAATCGGTGCTATTTCACCAACTTCAGATACTCTTCCCAACCATACCTCTCAAGAGCTGACCTTTACAATTCCCTGATCTTTTTGTAAATTTGGAGGCCTGAGGTTGGCAGGAACAACTTTGTCAGAGAGAATACATTAGCTATCCTGAAAACAATATCATCAAAGCACTCGAGGCATCATTGCTGCCTTGAAAAACAGATGTGACAAGACGCTGGAGCACAGGAACCACCAAGACTATAACCAAGGGGCAAAAATGGAAGGTACAAATGTCTGTTAGCTGCTACAGAAGAAGGCATAATTTGAGTCATAACTGCTTTTGAAGGAGATAATAGGTTTTGAATTAACCCTATACGATACTATGTATTTCTGACTGCATAATCTGAATTCCCCCTCTTGCACCTTCCAGGAGGAGTCAGAGAGATTACAATACCCAGCACTCACCTTGCTGTCCCCACCTCGTCGCCGCTGGAGCCTCTCCACATCATCTATCTCGTAGACTTTGATCTCAAAGGGCTCCCCCAGCCCCCTCTGCCCGCTTCGCAGGGGCCCGTCCACCCAGCGGACCCCGGGGCTGTTGGCAGGCTTCCTTGCCGGGGAAGCGGTATCGAGTGATAAAGCTGGAATAAGCCTCCGTCTCTGGGAACCTGCAAAGGCAGAAATTGCCATTTCATGTTAGCACAATTACCGCCTCTCCTTTCTGCTCAACCTGCAGAGATGTCTACAGACTATCTATTCAGCCTTTTTACGCTCAGAAGAAAATGGAGCGAAAACTCAGTGAGGCCACGGAAGCCGGGGTGAGCTGGAGCTGCGATGTGCTGTACCCCCTCACCATGAGTCAGATCCTCACGTGTTGATTGATACCTGACTTCGGGATTTGATCCGCAGAGGGCATATGTACCCTAAAGTTTCCAGAGTTTATGCCCGCTTCCCTTTGCTCAGGTCTCAGTGTGTACAGGTACGCCAATGAAGGGCCAGAGCAGCAGGGTGGAACTGGTCTAACTTTGCTTTCCTATCTCTTTACTGGTACTGACTCTTACAGCCTAAGGACAAGCGTTCGCCAGCCACTGCATAGACCATCTCCAGGGGAGGTGTGGTTTGGTTTTTTTTTTAATCACAGCACAAAAAGACTTTGATGCCCAAGTTCTTTTACTATGCTGAAGCTGAGTGCCAGTATACCACCACCCAGTCCTTTGCTTACCACCACTGTAGGCTGGCTAGAAGTAAAACCACTAGAGAGGCCAAAACGCCTGCAACCACCAAGCTTGCCACCAGAGTTGCATTAGCCTTGTCCTGTTCAGTAGAATATTCTTCTAAAACATTTCCCGCTTATGCACTTACTGCAAGCACTGGTGATGGGCAAGAAAGCAGCAAGAACGACGGGCTGGCAGAAGAGTTAGTCACCGTGTCTGCTTCGCTGCCAGCACCCATGCACACCCACCCTGCTTTACAATACCAGCACAGCGGATGGAAGCACTGCGACAGCCGAAAGCGTACCATGGTTGATAAAGCCTAAGCCATATGGAAAGCATCTGCTACGTGAGTTGCCAAGTCAGGGCCTAAGGTAAAGCGAGGGAGAAAAAGTACGTCACCGCCCCGATGGCAGTGGTAAAGAAGTGGAGCATGTGGTTTGTTGGGAGAAAGAACAGACACACAAAAAAGAAAAACAACTGGTTACATTTCCTTCCTTGGTTTAGTACAATCAGAGCAATAGCTGGGTTTTTTTTTTTAAAAAAAAAAAGAGTTTTATAGCTGACAACTCCAGCAGGGTCTCCCTTAGGAGACAGCAGGAATAGAAGGGATGGGAGAAACCAAAACCAAAAGCTGGAGCCAGCAAGTTTGAAAGAAACTATTAACTGACTCTCTTGGCTGCAAGAACAAAACCGACGCCAGCAGGGAAGGGATGCAGAATGATCATGCAGATTTTATTTTAAAAACAAGATAAAATCATTTAGAGGAATCTCCAGCACTACATTTATTGAAACTTGAATGTAAATAGCTTCAACACGTCTGCCAACTTGGTGCTCCAATAAAAGCCCCCCCAAAAAATCAACCAACCCAAACCAAAAATATCTATCGATTGTCTAGTTTTTGGATTTGCAAGTAACAAAGCATTGTCTAGTTTCATTCATGGCAGTCTGTTTCTCTGCTGACTTTGCGAACTATCGCATCTTACCCCGTTGATTTCTGAGGGCAGCAGGCTGTGCTAGAAACCAGCAGTTAGTAACCAGTAATTAACCTGTTAAAGCTCTAAAATGGATGAGAACGGTCTATTTTGCTGCCTCTCTGGAAAGCCCAGTCTACAGGTGTGGTCACAGCTCTGGTCGAGCACTGCTCGTGTCCCTGTTCGGGCGCCAATTAATCTGTCGTGGTTTAGGCCAAATCGGCTACTGGGGACCTGGGGGACCCCAGATGGGACCGACAGATGCTCCCCTCTACCCCTCTTCAAAGAGAGAGGCAGAGGAGG